>OX456527.1:36432566-37005066 GCA_949748255.1 Eustalomyia histrio
TATATAACATTTGATTCATTCGATTTGAAAATAATTTGTTTGCATTTTAGTTGATGTTTTTTTATACGATTTTCTTGCCAAAGTTAAGAAAATTAGGAAGTTTTCAGAAAAATAACAGAAAAATTCATATTCAAAATTTAACCGACCTATTTTAATCGATTATTCGGGTCGAATAATTATTTGAGTTTTAAATTATTTTTTTCAACATTAACTGAAATAGAGGCGATTAATCGGCTAATCGATTAATCGAATTGGAAACACTAATAATTATCTGACCTGGGCGATCTTAATTCCATTTTGCAATTATTCATTTGTTTACACTCACATTTGTGGGATTAAACGTTTTCTTGGAAAATTTTAATTTTTTTAATTGGGAAACTAAAGTAATGATATTTTTCTATGCCATATTTAGCCACAAACAATTAACAAATACAATATACCCATCCAAAGTTAAAACTGAAACGTTAATTGGTGTCAATAATTAAAACATTTTTAACCCGTTTTATAAATTACGTTAGTAATTTTGTTTTTTAAACTACAAAGTCACAATAATACAATTAAAACATTTAACAAGAAGAAAATATATATTAAAAAAATCTGACACTTGTTTTTGGAAAACACCCCAGTAAAATCTTGTTTCTAAAACTTGAAATTTTTAACACTTTTTATTTTCATTTGATTTCAATCAAATGTTTGATAAAAATATATATTTTTTTAGAAAAAAAATATGAAAATGAATGCTTGCCATTTACTATTTAAAGATTCTGTCATGTTCATGTTGGTGACCAATAGACTGCTCCAAAACGTGAGATTAATTGCTCTCCAAACTCGCCTCTCAATAGGTTCATGGTATCACGCGACGTGTGGCATGTGATGACGTCTTGTTGAAACCACATGTCACCAAGTACAATTCTTCCATTCTGGGCAAAAAAAGTACGTAATCATCGCACCGTATTTTGCTTCATTGAATTTAAAGTTGCAATATTCATCGTTCCGGAAGAAGTACGGTCCAATGATATCTCTGGCGGACAAACCGCAACAAACAGGATGCATTTACAGCTCTTGAACTTCTTCTGGAAATTCTGTTTGTTGACGTAGCCATTAAGTCAAAAACGAGCTTCATCGCTGAAGACAATTTTTCGATAAAGAAATAGTTCTTCATCCAACTTTCCTTAGGCCCATTCACCAATTAATATTTTAATGGTGATTTAAACATAAGTATTTCAAACAAAAAAAAAACCATGTCAAAGGTAAATGAAACATTTTAAAAATTTAAAACTGATGATCCCCATCGAACCGAAACCAGTTCAATTAACAATTTAAATGTGTTTAATTTTTTTTTCTTTTTGCAAAAATATTTTAACTAAATTGTTTATTTAAATAAAATGTGCAAACAATTGTTGACAGCATATTTAATCAAGCGGTCATTTTGTAATGTAGGTTAAGTTCAAGCTATTATAATGTTTAACAAAATTATTAACTTTATTACACTTAGGTAAATACAATGCAGTTTGTTTAATCTCTATTTCCTCTCTATAATTATCTCTTGGGGAAGTATGTACACAAGTTATTAATATCTCCACGAGGGTCATAATTTTAGTTGTTACCTTAATTATTAAATCAAGTTTTTAAAATTAAATATATGTACATGTGGAATTAAATCAATGTTAAATGGATTTTTTAACGGCATTAAGTTAATCTATTAATTATTTTGTTATTGTTTTGAGGAAATTTATTACGCATACATAATTCTGTTTTAATGGAAAATTTGAAAATATAATTATATTGAATAAATAGGTTGGCTTGGGTTGTTCAAACACAAAGTCATTGTCAATTTTACGATACTCTCTTAAGGAGAAAGAATATTAAGAGAAATAACATTAAGAGAAATGAGTCTTTATGAATCTAAGCCAGTGGTCGGCAGAAAGAGAGAATATGAATGTATTGATGTTTTACACCATCAGAAATTTTTTTATCTTTCTAGATAAATGAATGAATGAATGAATGAATAAATTAATAAATGAATTAATCGATAAAAGAATATCCGTATTCATTGAATTAAAATAGTTCATGTCTTTGTTTTCTCTATTATAAAAAATAAAAATATTTAATAATAATAATGATAATTATAATATTTGATTGCATACAAGGCACACATTTTAAATGTAAACAAAATAAATACCTACAATAAAAAAAACCTTTAATAAATAAAAAACAAATTTAGAACGGCATATACTTGCTCTGTTGAAAGTTAGCGTACTACCAAAAAGTATATAATTTTATATATATATATTAATTATATACTTTTTGGTACTACTGAATAAAATAATTGTATTTTTTGTGCTCTTAGCTGTGAGATTTCTTGACATTCGTGTAGTGTATGTGTAAATTGCCGATTTTGTCCGGCCCCTGAGTGATATGAGTGCCAATCGCTGATCTAAGCAAACAGAATACATAAAGACGTGACCATCCTGTAACGAGCTAGAGAAAGCTGGACAGTAACAGACAAAATAATCTGTCTGTGTTCTGATCATCGCACATACAATCAGTCATTGGCGATGTCCATCCTCGCCTTATGACAAGCGCAAGTGTTATGTCTCCTAATTAGGTTACTACACAGAGAAAAAAGTTTCATTGTGACAACACTCAAAACCAAAAATGAACTAGAATTTAGAAAATTAACTTATTTGGATAAAAAATTTAAATCAAAACGACTTTAATTTAATAAAATGTTCCTTGAAATTAAGAAAAAAAATTTACCTTCCTTTATTCGATCTTCAATATTATATTACATTATTCCTTCAAATCGAGTTCAAGATCTTTTTACAAAAAATAATAATGATTATTTATTATTTCCTTCCAATAAATAATAAATAATCATTATAAATATAATATTGAAGATCGAATAAAGGAAGACAAATATAGAGAAAATCTGAGAGCACATCAGACTAAAAATGAATTATCATTACAAAAAAAATTTACCTAAAATTTGGTCAATATTTTTAAATTAAAGAAATGAAAATTATACTTCAATTTGATAAAAATTTACTAATAAATATGAAACCATTTCTAACGATAATATATTTTCCCATATATTTAAAAGTACCTTACACTCATTGTGTAACTATTTTTCAACTTTCGGAGGATTTCCGCTTTGTGAGACTCTGCTACACTCAAAAAAAAAGACAAAAATTTCCTTCAAAATAGTTTGTAAATTGTCCTCAATTTAAGTAAAATTTTTTAAAAACTTCGAAAAATTTTCTTAAAAAGAATAAAAATACCTAAGTTTAAGGAAAAACGAAATAGTTTATATACTCAGAAATAGTTCATATTTTTCATAAGTAATATTTCTTGATTTTAGGAAAAAAAATAAGTCAATTGAATAAAAATTAATTAATTTTAAGAAAAAACATATTAGTTTTAAGAAAATTGCATAGTCAAATGTAATAAATTTAGGTTTAGTTAAAAAAAAAATTTAGGACATAATTTACTCTCATTTAGTTAAAAAAATGTGTAACTTAAATCGAGAAAGTACTTAAACTTAATGAGTGTTTATTTTTTGTTCGCGAGTAGTAAAATTAACTGAATTTTAGAAAGCCATTTCCAAATTCAGTTTTTAAGTATACCACTTTCTAATTTTGAAGAATTGTTTTCTAAAAATTAGTTCAGATAATTAAAAACAAAAAGTAATACATTTTTTCCTATGTAATAATAAAAATTTACTTGATCTTAGAAACTGATGAACTATTTCTAAGGAAAATTTTCATACAACTTAGTTCAGTTAGTTAAATTTCAAAAATTTTAATAAAATATTCTTTTTTTCAAGTAAAAGTTTTGTAATTCCCATCTAAAAATCGAAATATATATGAGCATATATGATCATACATGGGCTTGTATATGATCATACATGGGCATACATGGTCATATACGTCCATACATGATCTCATATATGATCATATATCTTCGGATCCGAAATTTGAGGGTATATGGTGATATATGTGCATATATTATCATACATGCTCATATATTATTCATGTATGCTCGTATATGATCATATACGTCCATATACCCTCAAATTTCGGATCCGAAGATATATGATCATATATGAGATCATGTATGGTCATATATTGAACAATGTTTGGACGTATATGACCATGTATGCCCATGTATGATCATATACAGGCCCATGAATGATCATGTATGGTCATATATATTTCGATTTTTAGATGGGTTTTTAAAAAATAATAAAATTTGGTATAGGATTTTTTTTTTTTTTTTGTTGGCAAACGTTAAAATTTTTTTTAATATTCTATTCCAAAAAAAACAATTAATTAAAAACAAACTAGTTTTCCTAATTTCCAATAAAAAATATTATTAAAGGAAACAAATTAAAATAACCATTAAAAAAATAGTAATTTTTGGTCCATAATTCCGGACGTAACGTCAATTATAGGAAAGCCATTAAGCCGTAATGTATAAAATGTGCTTGCGATATTTTGGATTATAGTCAGCAATCAAAATTATTACATAAAAGCGCAAATTCGAAATTTTTTATCTTTTGCTAACAAAATTTTAAAATATATTTTAAGCTATTTTAACATCAATATTTAAGACTGTTAAGATAGGAGACGGTCGCGTTAGGCATTTTTGATTCACGCACGATCACGAATCAAAAATTACAATCAGGCACAATAATTTTTTCAAATGATTGCTTTAATTTGTTTCCTTTAATAATATTTTTCATGAAAATTAGGAAAACTAAATAGTTTGTTTGAAATTTATTGTTTTTTTTTATTTTTTTTAAATATTGAAAATAAATAAAACGTTTTCCAACCAAAACTAACTATTTCCTCGATTTAAGAAAAATTTACTCAAATTTTTTTTAATTTATCTGCAGAAATTTTTAGGAATAAAATCCTATACTTAAGGTTATTATTTCTCAAAAATTAGAAAACTTGCATAAAAAAAAATATTTTATAAAAATTTTTAAAATTTATCTGAACTAAGTTGCTTGAAAAATTTCCCTAAAAATATTTCAACAGTTTCTAAAATCAATTAATTTTTTATTATAACTAATTCTTAGAAAACAATTCTTAATAATTAGAAAGTGGTAAACTCAAAACTGAATTAAGAAATGACTTTCTAAAATTTAATTAATTTTACTACTCGCGTAGTAAAGTTAGACACATTTTTGAACTAAAAGGGAGTAAATTATGTTTGTTTTTTGAACTAAACTTAGTTTTATTAATACTTAAATGCTTTCTTAAAAAATTGATAAATTTTTACTTAATAAACTTGTTTTTTTTTTTCCTAAAATCAAGAAATATTACTTAGGAAAAATATAAACTATGTCTGAGTGTAAAAACTAATTCATTTACTCAAACATAGGAATTTTTATTCATTTTAAGAAAATTTTTCCAAGTTTGAATTGAGGAAAATTTTCGATAAATTTTTAGTTCATGTCTTTTTGTGTGAACCTAAGTTCTTGCCAACTGAATAGTCCGGTTGAAAACTTTATAAATATGATGAAGAATTGATGACAAAACAATCTAGGAAACAGTTTCATCAATGTGATGAAATTTTCTTTCCCTCAATGCAGAGATGACCTTTTCGAGGGCTGAAACCCCCACATTAATTCACGTTTTTCAAATGTATTCCTAATTCTTTGGCATAAATCCCATTTTTTGGATTGCTTCTCTCTGCATTTCAATATTATTGATTATATCTCATCCCATTTTCCATTTTGTTTACATTGGCCGAAAATCTATGAAGATTTTCATCAAATTTATGCAGTTTTTCGTAAATATGATGAAGCTTTTTTTCTTGAGTGTACTTTTAGGCCCGATTAAGTTAGAATCCCAGTTAGTGAAATTTTGTTGTTGACACCAATTAATTATAATGTCATTTAGAGCGGGTAACTTATTTAAAAATTAACCAAAAGTTAAATGTTAATCACTACTGATATTTCTATATATTTCTACATTCATTAATATGGTAATGAACTAAACTTTAATTATTTTGATAAAAGTTAGCAGGTCTTAATGTCATATGTACCAAATTACTATTTGTAACACTTATCTACTCTTTTTATAGTTACCAGCCGCTGTAATAAATAGTCAAGTTTATAATGATTATTTAATAGTGATCTTGGCCACCATTTCAAAACATTAAACCACGTTACATTTATGTTATAAATGTTACATCATTGTTCCTGTAATTATACGAGTAGTAAAACCTAGAAATACTTTAAATGAAACAGTGAAAAAAAAAACAAAAGTGGCAAAAACAATTCACAATATAAAATTACATGAATTATGACCGACAGACCGATAACTGTAAACAAGCTTTAATAAAAATCTTTAAACTGTAGTTAACCCTGAAATGTACATGTGGCGTCAAAAATTATACTATAGACATAATCTTCGCACACAAACAACAAACAAAAATATTAAGAAAATCATTTTTTTTTGTTATTGATACACAAAAAGAATTTTTCAGAAAACTAATATGTTAGTTTCCTTATAAATTTTATAAAAAAAGCTTCAAATTTTTATGAAATTGTTTAATGAAAAATTTTTTTTAAGAATATGAAATGTTTAATAAATATAAAAAATTTTTCCAAAAATTTCCCATTTTTCTTAAAATTTAAGAATATTTCCTTAAGAAATATTTTCCTAAAGAAAAAATTTCATAATAAGCACTTTTTCAAGAAAACTTTTTTGATTCTATGAACTTTTTTTAAGACAAATACTTTAAAAACAATTTATAAATTCTATAGACTTTTTTAATAAAAGAAATATACACTCACCAAAAAAAGTCTGTAATGGCAACTGAAAATTTTGCTATTATTACGGGAAATTTTGCTTATTCGAGCTCAGCGGTATTTTTTGATAATCTTAGCAACACAAAAAAAAATTAATTGCCACTACTAAATTTTAGTAAACTTATTGTAAAGTGGAATTTTAAAGCAGGTTGCTAAAATCAGCAAAAAAAAAAAATACTAAATATTATTATTGGTACAATGAAATTAGCATAAAGAAATAGTAAGCACTACTAAATTTTAGTTAATTGCTGTAAGTACAATTTAAAAAAGATCTGCTAATATCAACAAAAAATTTTACTAAAATTATGTAAATAAATTATAAAAATAAATTAGCTCAAATTTGATAAATATTAGTGAACTAAACTCAAAATGTATTGTAAAATATATAAAAAATTAAATTTATAAAAAAATAAATATTAAAAATGCACAAATTACCTCAATTATTTTTAGATACACTTGTACACTTTAAAGCTTATAATTTCAATATAAAAAAAATAAAATTCAATGGCTAAAAAATATTAAAAACATAAACGAAATTATCATTTTGTTTAAATTTGCTAATTTTTGTTTTGAAAAATATTTTTAGAGTCTATTTTTTCGGATATAAAGATCAAATTTTTATTCTTTTAAGGCTGTATTTAGAACTAAGACAACTTTTTAGGCCCATTTTAAGTGTACATTCTATTTGTGGACATGAGTCGGTTGTGAAAAGTATCCCTTTTTTCAACCTATGTAAAATTTTAAGACAATTTAAGTTTGTAAATATAAGTTTTAATTATTAGAAATAAAATATTCTTTAATAACCATTTTTTAAAATTAGTAATTTTCTTTGCTAATTTTTAGCAAATAGGTTTTCAAAAATTTTAAAAAGTGATCTCTGAGACTAGCAGCGAAAATTTGTAAATATTCTGTAAAAATTCTATAATATGTTAAATATAAATAGCAAAAAATTTACTAAATAACAAATCTTTTACTAAAAATTAGTACAAAAATAGTAAACGTTTTTATGTTTACTATTTTTGTACTAATTTTTAGTAAAAGATTTGTTATTTAGTAAATTTTGTTTACAAATTTTTCTACAAACTTTTTTCTGAGTATAGATTCTATGGACTTTTTCTAATAGAATAATTCTTAGATTCTAAGGAAATTCTGAAGATTTTATTAGATAGTCCTTAGAGTCTCAAAATTTTTCTAATAGAAAAAGTCATTAGAATCTACACTCAAAATATTATGTAGTTAACTGTTTGTAGTTTATTAAAAAAGTTTTCCGTTCCATTTAAAAATAAAGGAATATACATTTATTTTTCAAAAAAAAACCTATCTATATTAAATTTTTTATACATTTATTCGAAATAATTTACTATCATTTACCATTTTTTTCAGTTTCATTTATTTTTTTCATTTGTTTGAAATTTAATAAAAATTTACCCACAAAACGGAAACTTGTGGTTTATTTGAGTCCGTAACAGTTATTACAAATTTAAATTTTGTTTGCTGTTTGTTTCAAAAAAAAATATTCAAAAAATTTCAATTTGTTTTTTTATTTAAATTGGTTGTATATATACAAAATTTTTCAATACAAATTACAAGAACTTCATAAGCACACAGACATACACAAATACATTCACACAAAAAGTGTTTATAGCTTCATATGCATACATACATTTTGTATTGTACGAGTATATTAAAAAAAACAAAAAATACAAAAACGGAAAAAATTTCAAATAAATGAAAAAAACATTTATTTTTTAAGGATTGGTAGGTAAAATTTTGACATTTATTTTAACTGATTATATCAGTTGTTTCTTACGGATGTGTCAGTTGATTAATAAACATTTAAAAATAAATAACAAATGGCATTTAATTTAAATGAAAATTAAGTAGACCGGTTTTTAAATGAAATATCATTTCTTTTAAATGATATTTTTAGTTATTTTAACTTACAAACTTTTTTAAGTGTATGAATATTTCTACTAGAAAAAGTCCTTAGCATCTAAGTATTTTACCTAATGAAAAGTCTTCAGAATCTAAGAATACTTTATACAATGAAAGACCTTAGATTCTAAGTCTTTTTAAGAATATGTGAATTTTTATCTACAAAATAGTTTGCAAAATCTGAAAATTTTACTTTAAGGAAAATTCCATAATATTTAAAAATTTTTCTATCAGAAAAATTTCTAGAAATCTTATAATTTGTAAAAGGAACCTTTTTTCTACAGTTATTTTTCCCCTAAAAATTATTACTGGAAAATTTGCTAATTTGAGCTAATCTTAGCAACACATGTAGAAAAATTGTAGAAAAATGAGCTGCCGCTTATAAATTTTGGTAAACTTTTTGTAAAGTGGAATTTAAAATCTGTTTGCTAAAATCAGCAAATAAAATTTACTAATTGAAAAATATTTTAGTAAATTTTTTTACTTTTAAGGTCAAATTTCTATTGTTTTTAGTGCTAATTTTTAGAACCAAAAAAAACTTTTTAGTGCTACAAGTATTTTAATTTTTACACATGAGTCTGTATATTCACTTCCGATTCCTTTTTTGTAATCTATGTAACATTTTAGGGCAATTTAAGTTTGAAGGTCTAGATTTTAATTAGAATTGACATTTCCTTCAATATCCACTTCTTTTGTAAAATATTTTCTGAAATTAGCAACAAAAATTTTTAAATATATTGTAAAAAATCTGTATTTTGTAAAATGTAAATAGCAAAAAGATTTGCTAAATAATAATTTTTTGTACTAAAAATCAGTACAAAAATAGTAAAGTAGGATTGAAAACCGTTTACAAATTTTTCTACTGTATTTTTCTGAGTGTAGCATTGTATAGTTGCATAATTATCATATTTTTTCATAGTCAGAAATTTTATTACCACAGTATAGTTACAGTAAATCATGTTATAAAATAGAAAGTGGCAATCATGAAATAAT
The DNA here is from genome assembly GCA_949748255.1 of Eustalomyia histrio. Taxonomy (NCBI): domain Eukaryota; kingdom Metazoa; phylum Arthropoda; class Insecta; order Diptera; family Anthomyiidae; genus Eustalomyia; species Eustalomyia histrio. Next base: position 36,442,318 of record OX456527.1, read on the forward strand.
AAAATATTTACTATACACTCAGAAAAAAAAGTTAGTAGAAAAATTTGTAAACGGTTTTCAATCCCACTTTACTGTTTTTGTACTGATTTTTAGTAAAAAAATTATTATTTAGCAAATCTCTTTGCTATTTACATTTTACAAATTACAGAATTTTTACAGAATATCTACAAACTTTCGTTGCTAATTTTAGAAATCATTTTACAAATTTTTGAAAACCGATTTGCTAAAATTAGCAAAAAAAATTACTAATTTTAAAAAAGTCGATATTGAAGGAAATGTTATTTCTTATAATTTAAACTTATACATACAAACTTAAATTGCCCTAAAATGTTACATAGGATTAAAAAAGGGATCGGAAATGAAGATACCGACTCATGTCTAAAAATCAGCCCTAAAAACAATTAAATTTAACCTTAAAAGTAAAAAAAAATTGACTAAAATATTTTTCAAAACAGAAATTACCATATTAAAACAAAATGATAAATTCGTTTATGTTTTAACAATTTTTAACATTTTTAAGCCTTTGATTTTTTTCATTTTGTATAAAACATCTTTTAAAAAATATCAAAATTTTTGATGCTCGATAAAAAAAAATCGAAAACTTTGTACAAATATTTTTTGCTGATTTTAGCAAACAGATTTTAAATTCCACTTTACAAAAAGTCTACTAAAATTTAGTAGCGGCTACTAATTTTTCTACTAATTTCATTGTACTACACGTCAGCAGACATGTGTTGCTAAGATTAGCAAAAAATACCGCTGGGCTCAAATTAGCAGAATTTCTCGTAATAACAGCAAAATTTTCAGTTGCCATTACAGACTTTTTTTGGTGAGTGTAATAATGATGGTAGCGACCCCTTATAAACCAATAACTTGATTGTGTCAAAAATACCCGAATACAGCAAGCATAATATAGTAGCAGTGATCATGTTGCAAACATGTTTTTTCTCTGCGTGTATTTTATCCTGCTGGCTTTTATCGAATGCTTTCAATATTATTCATTGCAATTTTCTAATAAAATTTATTATTAATTTTTATTATTTATTATGTGAATATTGCATTAATTTAATGAACAATTTTAACGAAACAATTTTTTTCGAAACATATGCAAACTTTTGGACCTGGTAATATTTTGAAATTAAAAAAAAATACGGTACATATTCCCATAGCTTTCCCTGTAGTGTGTGAAACAATTGTAAAACCCACAAATCTCTAAATATCTCCGATATACAACATGTTATAAAAATCAAAAACTTGAATATGGTATTAGGTACAAAAGTACATTAAAAAATTCTAACTTGTGGCACTAAATGTGCACATATCATCCGCGAAAAAATATTTTCTACAAAGAAACAGTATTTAAAAGATACTCATATTATATCACAAAATTTCTCATAAAAAATAAAACAATTAAAAGGAAACATTTGTGAATAGTACCAAATAAATACTTTTAAGGCTTTAATAGTACCACAAAAAGTACCTAAGTACAAATTTTGTCATCCCTGCTCTCTACAGTGTTTTTAATGCAAATAATGTTAAAAATTCAAATTAGAAGTGAACAAAGAAGGTAAAAAAAATTCTCGTTGTAAGGCAGCATGAACCTGAAAATAGTAAGAAGTTTTTTGCTTACCAAAAGATGCATTAAACCTCAAAAAGTCACCACAATAAATGTTATGGTTAAAAAAGCCGCTTCATTAAAAAAATTTAAAAATAACGTTTTGTACAAACAAAAAGAACGTTATGGTGTGCGAATTTTTTTAACGATAATATTTTTTAAAATATCTTCATTTATCCTAATATAGAACCATTTGCTCGGTAAAAATTATAGACCAAAAAACATAACAAAAATATTTTCCTAAGTCAATTTTGTATATTTTTCATACTTTTACGCTTTTACTGAAAAATAATAAAATTTAATATATTAGAAACTGATCGGGCACGTTCTGGATTTAACTTTTAGGTGAAAATGGACATTTAATATTTTTCTTCTAAATTTCTTTTAGTTTAGTTAAAAATTTAAGTGAACTATTATTATACGGTGATCCTTTAATTCAGTAAAGTTGAAATCAAATCAAAAAAAAAAAACAAAACTTTGAAATTCAGTGAAAGAGGTGTCATAAATTTAAATTTTACGCGGATTTGAATTCGCACTAATTCCATAACATGCCCCAGTATTTTTTTGTCAAATTCCATTATGGTTTTTGTCTGTAGTGTTAACTAAACACATGTTATAACACACCTTACCAAATATTGAGTCTCGTAATCTAAACTCAAAGGTTTTCACTTTTTATCACACATTATTTTTTAACTCCTGGTAACCAATTATAATTTAACTTTGAGTAAGCTACAAGGTAAGGGCATTTTTCTTTTTGTTTTTCATAATATATAAATTAACCCTTTCACGACTGATGGTTGGTAAATGTTCCATTTTTTTGTTTTTGTCATGTTTCACCCATTTTTTAAACGAGTTTTCTTGTATCAGCAGAGGATTATTTTTGCTTTCACACAATACCAACCATTTGGATCAATATGGTCTCAGAGCCGATAGGATCACCCAAAATTCAAAAATATTACTTTTTATCATAATTTTTGGTACACATTTACTCGAATCCTATTGGGCCTAAGGGATCAAACTTTTGGTAGGATATGGTTCAATCCTTTAAGATTTTAGAAACATTGAGACATATGGAATTGGTTGATTCCACTTCTTACAGGATGCTGATACAATTTTGGACAAATATATCTCAATTTTATTCGATTTGATTTGTAAAAAGTAAAATTTTATATCAAAGTTGTTTTAAATTGTTTGCCATATTTGTCTTTTGTATACTAAAATTTATTTAAAAATAAAAAAATATGTGTCCATAACCAGAGAAGCTTGTTTTTTGATTGTTTGCCAATATTTATTTATTTTTTTTTTTTTGCTTTAAATACATCAAGTTTTGCTTTTGTTTATCTTTATCTCGTCATAACACAAACAAGTTAAAAGAAAATAATGCGACACTACTCTAAACCAAATCGTAGGCTTTTTCCTATTCATTTGCATGTTAATTTGTATTTTTAACTGTAAACAACTTTTTTAATACATGTCTTAACTTAAAATAAACATAAATTAATAAAATATAAATTAATAAATAAAGTTATTTAAACTACTAACAATGACTCAGCATTATTTATATACAAATAATAGAAAAGGTTGGAACTTCCAAACATTTTTAAAACGACCATATGAATGAAAAGTATTCTGAGAGAATTTTCTTCATGATATTAACGAATAGTTTGCATAATTTCGACGATATTTCGTTGAAATTCAGCCTATGAAACTTTTCATTACATTGATAAATTATTTTAAAATGATGGAACTTTGAGAAAAATTACTTGAATAATTTATTGTTTGGCAATCACAACAAACCTTTGGTAATGGGTGTGATTACAAATGCATTACCTTGTAATGATACACCCAAAAAATATGAACTAGAATTTATAAAATTAACTTATTTGGAGGAAAAATTTAAATCAAAACGGCGCCGGACTAATTTTATAAAAAACTCCTTCAAATTAAGAAACAAATTTTACTTAAAATTTGGTTAAAATTTCTAAGTTATAGGAAAATTTTACAGTTGAGAACTAAATTTTTATTAGAAAATATAGCAACATTTCCTCTTAATTAGTTCATACATATATATCATACGTATATCAACTTAAATTTTTATTTTAGTTAGGAAATGTTTTCTTGGTTTTAAAAAAAAAATTATTTTATTTAAGTTTATTACATAATTTTTATTTTTTTAACAGCTGTTAAACGCAAAGTAAATGACGGAACTCAAAATTTGACAGTGTTGCATTTCATATAACTACAAGGGAAGTTCGAAAAGTCACGGACTTATTGATCTGCCTTTGCATTCAAACCAATCAAATATCATATACGTCGGTAGCTAGTAGGTAGAGTTCACGGCTAGCATCCAGAATTCTCAGGTTAAATTCCTATTATTTATGAAAATCTATTTTTAAGCACATTACTTTTCCCATCCTCGTAACCAGCACTTACTTTATCACCTGTAAAGCAATGGGTTGATATAGGCTCATCGCATGTAAGCTTCACCAATAAAATAAGGTGTAAAGTAATGCATCGTCCTCTATGGCTACACAGTACCCAGCAAAACCACACATTACCAAATAATGGGTAAAGTAATGTATAGCTATAGGGGCCGATGGATTACTTTACACCTTACTTCATTAATGAATTTAGAGGTGATAATGTAAGAGGTTACGAGAATGGAAAAAGTAATGTGTCAAAAAATAGAGTTTTAAAAAAGAGGAATTTTTATTAAAAAAAATTATTACAAATATTTTATTTAAAATTTTTGTAATTAAAAATAATGTGGTCAAGAACTCTACCCACTGAGCTATCGACGCATATAGTATTTGATTGCTTTAAACTTAAATGAATTGTTGCGCTTCGTCTTTTCGCTAGTGTTGTCAAAACAAACAAACATTACCCTTTTGCTTACAAAAAAAAACACAAAGTAATGTATCTAAAAATATTTTAATTATTACTTTACATATATAAATCATATATTACGTAATCAATAATGAGTAACTTATTAGTTAATGCTTGCAAATAATAAAAAATGTAACGAGCTATCATTACAAGGTAACGCATGAAAATATCGCACCCATTACCAAAGTTTTGCTGGTTACTTAACACATTTTTTAATAATGTGTTTACTGCCATAAATAAAATTTTTCTTAGACCCAAAATTGGGCGCCAGTTGAATAACTTTTCGGTGTGTACATTAAAGTGTTAAACTGAGGCACACATATAAAGCACTAAAAACACATTTTATTTTGAGGTCTAAAACACATTCACTTTAAACCTTAACTTGTGTTTGCCACTTCTTTTATATTGTTGTTTTGATGTTTTTTTTTTTTCTGTGATGACCGTCAAGCTTGCAATCCTCCGATTGTAAAGTGGCAAAATCAATCATTCAACGAAGCAACTTTGCAGTCAAGCAACCAAACAATAACAACGAAAACCTAACCACAACATGTTGCAACATAAAGTTGTTTTATTCATTTTTGGTTTTAGGCAGTTTTACTGTTATTTTCTTGATTTTGACCAACATCATAAGACCAAAATAATGATGATTTTTTTTATATATACTCGTATGTAGATATAAAATATTATGAAATATTTAACCTAGTTCCATGATAGTGAGCTTGTAAGTTGATTGAAGTAGAAACATATATAGTGTGCAATGAATGCTTTGAAAACAGACCAGACACAATATTTTTGTAATGATGCAATTGTTGCATTCAACATTTTTAGACATAATTACCGTTAACTTTAGTATTTACTAGTATTTTGAGAGATCAAGCTCAAATCGTTTTTACAATAATTTTAAAGAATTTGATTGTGTTTTTTTTATTGATTTAATGAATAATTTTATTCTAGAAAGGAATATTTAGTTTGCAGCAATTAGTGGAATTAAATTAGGTATGTGGTCAAAAAAAAAAAAAAAACATTACATAAAAAATAGTGTTAATAAGTAACATATGGCCGACATATTCAAAATTAAATTATAATCTCTGGATCCTTTATCAATTAAAGTAAACGCTGGCAATAAAACTCAATTGGGGCAATCAAATTCGAACAGCATCATATATATTGGGGATTATGATTGTGCCGTACTATAACATAGTAATTATATTATTATGATTATAAAATAACCATAATTTTACCGCAATATGGTCCCTAAAGTTATATTATGATTCAAAACTATGAACAAGTTCTTTAAATTTAGGAAAATTTCTTCAAGAAATGTTTCTCCTAAAGAAACAACTTAATATTAAGGACTTTTCCGGAAAAACTATTTTATTATATTTTATTCTTTTTTAAAGTTGTTAAATTCTAAGGACTTTTTAAGTAAAAAAAACATAGGACTTTAAGTAAAAAAAAAATAACACTTTTTCTAATAGAAAAATTCTAAGGACATTTTTAAGATTTTTTTAGATAGTTCTTAGAATTTTTCTTTTAAAAACAATACTTATGATTTGGGAATACTTCCTTAGAATCTATATTTTTCATAGTGAAGAGTCCTCAAAATCTTATTCAAATTTTATTCAAATAAAAGGCCTTAGAATCTAACATTTTTTCAGAATTTTTAAACTTTTATGACAGTTTGCAAAATCTGAAAATTTTACTTTTAGGAAAAGTCCATAGAATCTAAAAATGTATCTATTAGAAAAATTTCGAAACATCTAGTATTTTGCATAATAAATAAGTAAATAAATAAATAATAATAAATTAGATGCATTGCTTGCGGAGGTTTGTTGGTGGAGTTCTAAAATTATGCAGTTTTAAGATAAAAGCACCGAAGCTGAAGATGACACTGAAATTGGTGTACACACTGAAGTTTTTTTCAGTGATGCTTTTGAATATTATGTCTAACTCGGATAATGATGCAGATTTAGAACATGAATATGAACAACTTACGAAGAAAACAAGTTCATCAGAACGACAAGCGTCAACTTCTAACTCGGATGATGATGCAGACTCAGAACATAAATATGAACAACTTACGAAGAAAACAAGTTCATCATAACCGCAAGTGTCAACTTCAACGAGGATGCATATTGACAATAATTGAAAATGTTCTAATCTTTGTTTTCATGCATAGATAACAAATAAAAATCTTATATTTTCTGTGTAAGAACAGCTAGGGAATAAATGTGCATTTTGCCATTTTTACACTCAAAATATTATGTAGTTAACTGTTTGTAGTTTATTAAAAAAGTTTTCCGTTCCATTTAAAAATAAAGGAATATACATTTATTTTTCAAAGAAATATCTATATTAAATTTTTTATACATTTATTCGAAATAATTTACTATCATTTACATTTTTTTTTAGTTTCATTTATTTTTTCATTTGTTTGAAATTTAATAAAAATTTACCCACAAAACGGAAACTTGTGGTTTATTTGAGTCCGTAACAGTTATTACAAATTTAAATTTTGTTTGCTGTTTGTTTCAAAAAAAAATATTCAAAAAATTTCAATTTGTTTTTTATTTAAATTGGTTGTATATATACAAAATTTTCCAATACAATTTACAAGAACTTCATAAACACACATACATATACAAATACATTCACACAAAAAGTGTTTATAGCTTTATATGCATACATACATTTTGTATTGTACGAGTATATTAAAAAAAAAAACAAAAAATACAAAAACGGAAAAAATTTCAAATAAATGAAAAAACCTTTATTTTTTAAGGATTGGTAGGTAAAATTTTGACATTTATTTTAACTGATTATATCAGTTGTTTCTTACGGATGTGTCAGTTGATTAATAAACATTCAAAAATAAATAACAAATGGCATTTAATTTAAATGAAAATTAAGTAGACCGGTTTTTAAATGAAATATCATTTCTTTTAAGTGATATTTTCAGTTATTTTAACTTACAAACTTTTTTAAGTGTAAGACACTGGATGCACTTTTTTTGGGTAGGTTTGTTCCGCTTTTTTTCTCCTATTCAATATCTACAACTTTGATTTAGGCACAAAAGAGATATTCCGTACGGTATACCGAGATATAACCGTGTTAAAATATAGAAAAACTGAAAAAAAATCTACATTGAGCCATTAAATTATTAATGCAGCCAACTTGACAAAACGAATGATGCAGAAGTGCTTATTTTTGGGGCTACTTTCACGTGCAATTCTCAGAATTGAGTCCCAAAATCATGTGTTGTACTGTGTAAGTAACCTTTTCATACATACATACCTTTTCATATATTCTTTTTCCACAAGAAAGCCCTTATTTTATAGGAAATTAATAAATAAACATAATTTATTAAAAAATTTTCGACAATGAATTAATAGTGTAAAATATTATGTTTTATGTATAAGGCATTTTTGAAAATAAAACTCTCCAGGTGAAAATGAGCATTTATTATAATTTTTTACATGGTTGACTAAACTGATACAATTTTTTTATGAAAACAATACAGTTTTATGAATAAATTGTCAAAGTCAAGTTTTATTTGATTTATTATTATGCTTTGATTGTTGATAGCATGTTATAGTTGCATAATTATCATATTTTTTCATTGTCAGAATTTTTCCACAGTATGGTTACTGCCAATCATGTTATTAAATAGAAAGTGGCAATCATGAAATAATCAAATATTTACTATAATAATGATGGTAGCGATCAAATTGATGGTTATAACCTATTTGTAAACCAATAACTTGATGGTGACAACCATATTGGATATGCAACAAGCATAATATAGTAGCATTAATCATGTTGCAACCATGATTAATTGAAAGTTATTTATAACATAACAGACCATTAGGGGTAACTGTTCTAATATATCACAGTTTTTTTGTTCTTGTTGCTATTTTACCAGTATAACTTCGTATTATTTATGTATATACAGGGTGTCCGCCGGGAAGGTATACTACTTTGTTTTGCCGTCATTTTGGTAAATATTAGTCTTGACAGAAGACACGTGGCAAATTTATTATGGAAAAATATTCGATAAACCAACGTGTTACAGCTCGCCCATGACAACCCCGATTTTTATGAAAAAATCATAATGAGTGACGAGGCACATTTTCATTTGAATGGATATGTGATTAAACAGAATAGTCAGTTCTGGGCAATGGAAAACCCTCAAATTATTCATCAGTTACCTTTACATCCATTAAAAGTGACAGTCTGGTGTGCAATTAGGTCAGGAGGAATCATTGGACCTTACTTCTTTGAAAATGAAAACGGCGTAACGGTAACTGTGAATGGGGAGCGATATCGTAATATGACTAAAAACTTTTTAACGCCACAACTGCATGCTTTGGGCTTGATTAACATGTGGTATCAACAATGGAATAACTGCATGACCTCTTTCCACAACAAGTTATTTCAAGAAATGGTGATGTTTGTTGGCCTCCACGGTCGCCTGATTTGACTGCTCCGGACTTTTTTTGTGGGGATATATGAAAAGCAAGGATTATGCAAACCAGATACGCTTGAGCAACTCAAACAAAATATTCGCGATGAAATTAATGAAATACCGCGTGAAACGTGTGAGAATGTAATGAAAAATATGCTCAAAAGTGCTCGCATTTGGGAGGCCAACAGAGGCGAACATTTAACTGATATTGTATTCCATACATAATTGCCGAAATTAAATAAAACATTTATCAATATAAGATCCATTCTCTTTCATTTAATCGAAAATTAAAAACAAAAAAAGTAGTATACAGTATAGTTTCTACACTAACAAGATTTTAATTATTTTTTGTAAAACTTACCTTAAACCTCTATTTCTATTAATTTCAACTTATTGCTTCTGATTTCCAAATAATTGTCACTATTTTTTTTTTTTTATTTTTTTTTTTTTGTATTTTGGGGAATAAATGTCAATAACCAGTTCAGAAGGAAAGTCTAACAGCGGTATTCATAAAAATTTTAAACAGTATTTCAAATCAATTTTAAGCAAAATTTGCTAAAATTGTATTCATAAACGAATTTTAGCTTAAAATACCTTTTTTAAACCTTGTTTAATTAAACGAATTTTAAAATTGGTTCGACCCTATTTTAAACCTATTTTAAGACGACATTCTTGCTTTGTGTTTATTTCCGTTTAAAACATTTTTGCAAAAAATTGTCATTTAAACAAAAGAAGTTATTTGTTTTTGTTTAATAAATAATGGACCCTCTATATTTGATAAAAAGAATTGGTAAGAACCATTTTTATATGGAAAATTTGATATTTTTAATTGTATTTTGTTTATAATAGAAACTATTGCCCAAATTTCAAACAATCGTCAGACGAAAATTTACAAAAAGAGGAGCGACCCGTTTTCAGTTCCGGATAAAAAATTTAAGCAAAAATAATAATATTTTTGGATATTATTTATTGTGTTTTATAGTGGTGTGTTGTTTAATCAAAACAAAGAAAATAAAACCGGTTATTTGAATACTTTTTTATCTACAATAAAATCATCACTATGTAACACCTTTATTGGGCATTTTGTTTTGACTCTTTTTCTTTTTTTTGTTAATAAATAATTTTTCATAAATTTTTTGTTTTATAATAACAATATTTTTCTGAAAAATGACAAAAAAAAAATAGATAGAAACGAGTACCGTATGGTTTAGTAATCATTGATTTGCATCATTACGATTAATATGACAAATAAAAAAATACAGTGTTGCCATTTTCAAGTTAAAAAATCATTAAATCGCTTATTAGTTAAAATACTGATTATGAATACGAATTTTTGATAAACCTTTTTTAGGCTTAAAATGTTTTTTAACTAAAATGCATTTGAAACTTGAATTAAGATTTTTTTATGAATACAGATCCTATTTCGCAAACACTTATGTGTAATTTTTTTAGCATTAAATTAAAATAAAATCTCATTTCGTTGGTGCGCCTTCGTAAACACCTATGTGTAAATTTATTTTATTTTTTTTGCATTTTAGCATTAAGGAGCCTATGCATTTATTCACCAAAGCGTTTCACGTTAGCAAAAACATAGGAAACCTATAGTGGAAATTCTCCGACAAAAACACCTTTTACTGCACTAACTGTTTTTGATTTAAATTTAAAAACTATACATAAAATCCTATTCTTTTTGGATTCACGAATTATTTTAATATACATATATTGATTTTGATATAAACACGTACATTAGCCATGGAAGACAAATGTTATAATTATTTTTTAAATAAGAAAACGTGGAGTTTTTGAAGCATTTGATAAAGATAAGAGACAAAGAGTGACGGATGATGGGAAATATATGCCCTTACAGAAAATATTGGTTTCTTTGAGACAAAAACATCTAAATATATTATATTTAAAGATCCGACTGTAAATGCCGAAGATATAAGGAAAACGTTTGCAAAAAAAAAATCGAAATTGCGGTAATTGCGAAATTTCGGAAATCATTATTTAAATGATGTCTTAATTCTGAATTTCGGTTGGGCTTTTTAAAATTTAATTAGAGATTTTCTGAATGTCACTTAGGAGTTCTTAATTAAATTAAATTGGGTAAATTATAATTGGGTTTTTCTGAAATTTAATTGAAAATGGAGTAGTATTTATTCACTGAAGCATATGTTCCATAATTGTTATCATATTAAGGCAGCTTCTTCATTTTGTGTTAGATGTATTTTTACGTAATATTATTAAATGGGGTAAGGAAAAATACAAAAATCTTTTTAACAAAAATGTCGAGAATTGACAAAATAAATAAAATACTTTCCGAAACACTAGCTAAAAACACATAGATGTTCAGATTAAAACAACAATGATTTGTATTAAAAAAAATATCCAATAAGAAAACATTTTCCTCGGAATAGCAAATTATTAATTATCTTTGCCACTTTTGAATTTGACTACTAGATGACGGTAAGAGATTAACGCATTGCCAAACCAAATCGTTGTTTTAAAAACATTTCACGTCGCAGTTCGTTGTGTATTATATTAATTTAATTTTATTTCTTTTATATCGTTATAGGGGGGATAATCACCCACGCCCTACCCCCCTGGTTCCGCTCCTGATATAATCCAGCTCAAAACCTCGAAATATCGGGTTATATTGTCGAAGATTTCAAAGAGATATTTTTTAACAATTTTCCTTATTTAATAAATTTATTCAACCTTTTTGTAGTGGATGTTTTAATAACAAGTTTCAGATTTCTAACTTAAAACATTTATACATTTTTATTAAAAATCAAAAATTTGGCCCATATCTACCTGAGGAAGCATATATTTTACTTTTTTTTATTGCCCGAAAAATTATAATATATCAAATAGCATTTAAAAGAATTTATATCACAAATAAATAAAAAAAAATGTAAAAGGGCAAAGTTGTAAATAAAACCAAATCAATCGAAAAAGTACCATAGTACTGTTAAGGCTGTACTAGTACCACAAAAAGTACAAACTTTGACATCCCTGTAATCTACAGTGTTTTTTTAAACAAATAATGTAAAAAAAAATTTAAAGTTAAATTAGGGAGGGAAAAAATAGTTTGATGTGAAAATAATTTTTGTAGTGAAAACAAATTTTTGTGGTGAAAAATAATTTTATGCAGTGAGAAAAAATTTTAATGGTTAAAAAAATTAGAGGTGAATATAAAATATTAGTCACCTCTAAGCGACTGGAGAAAAAATATTAGAAAATATTTTATTTTGTATGGAAATTTAAGAGGTACATTAACATTTTCACTCACAACTTTTTAACAGCTGGGCCGATTTTACTCATTTTCAATACCAAACTTAACGAGACGATGCCCATTAATCTAGATAAAAATTAATCACCTATCTTGTGTCTTCGCGCTGTGATCGTCATTTTAACAGACAGACAGACGGACATCGCTAAAACCACATAAAATGACATTAAGAACACAAATGTATATACTTATATTTCCTCGTGTTTCAAACGGAATGACAAACAGATTATAACCTCACCATATATGGTGGATGGCTATAAAAATGACTAAATTGGCAACACTGCATATGGGCCTAATCAACTTGTTTTGTACACAATTAAGCAGTTAATTCAACTTTTACTAGATTAACTTTTCTGTCTAATTGCATTATTAATATATTATATAGAACTAGCATAAGAAATTGTGTGTATTTAATTTTTGTATTATTATTTCAAAATTAATTTGCAAAAAAAAATCCAGATTATTCCAAAATTTAAATAAAAATTAAAACTTGTTTTTGTTTTATCAATTGCCGAAAATAAAACCTATTCAAGTGTAAACTAACAACGTATGATGCAAAATGTGTTAAATTGTTTTAATTATATTATAAAAAAAATATGGCAATTATAAACATTTCCAACTGTTAAATTTTTAAATATGTGTAACTAAATATAAAACTTCTTACTAATAAACCTAAAAAATATGTAATTCAAGGTTTTTTAAATGAAGTTTGAATAAATTTAATATGAAACAATTACTTTTATATCATTGCAGCATTTAAAACATTCGCTAGACAACAAACACAATTGTAGCAACAAACCATAGCTTTACGAGGCTATTACAAAAATGACTGCAAAGCCAAAATTTGAATTTGAAAAAGATCCCTTAGTCCATATAGACCTTGCCGATATTGATGAGAATGAAGAAGATCGTATTGCGAAAAGTTTTGAAGGACGTTGTCTTTTCATTACCGGTGGTACTGGTTTCTTGGGCAAAGTTATGGTAGAGAAATTATTAAGGTAATTAATATTTATAAGGCATCATAAAGACATCTTTAAGACTTTTCCAAATGGGAATTTTTTATTAATATGTATTAGTATTATTTAATTTATTGTTGTTGAAATTGTTATCTTGTGTTTTCATGATTCATAATTTGTTATTATTTTCTATTTTGTTGGTGGCTATAGGTCATGTGGTGATTTAAAAAAAATCTATTTGCTAATACGTCCCAAGAAGGGCAAAGAACCAACAGAACGTATTAAGGAAATGTTTAATAATGTGGTATGTATAATGTGACCAATTGTTTTTGGATTAAAAAACGGGATTTGGCAAAATGGGAGATTTTTCACTTTTGCCGCGAAGATGCGGATTTTTATTTTATTTGAAATAATTTAAAAATAATAATTTTCGTCCAATGTAGCAATGTTATACACATTAATGAAATATAAATATTATGAAATATTTAAAATGTTTACACTCACAATATTATTTCGTTAAAAATAATCTGAAGTTCATATTAAATTAATCTAAAATACAATCAACTGATTTTTCAATCATTGTTTAATAATCGACAAAAGTAGTAAAAGTAGTCGAAAGTCGTTTAAAATAACAATCAACTTTGTTTTTCTAATTGACTTTTTTTATTTGTATGTATTTTTAAAAAACACAACACACACACAGATGTATATATTTTTATTTTCTATGTGTGTATAATTTGTTGTAATTTTTATTGAAATAATTTTGTAAAGGGTGTCCCAAGAAGAACGCAATTTTTAAATCTGGCAACATTTGAAGTGTCATTGTTTGACATTTGAACAATTGTTATTGTTTGCTAGTAGAAGGTACGAGGTTTGTAAAAATGGAGCGCTACACGAATGAACAACGCATTCTCATTGTGAAATTGTTTTACCTAAATGGTGAAAGTTTTGCGGCTACTGTTCGCAAATTGCGATCAATTTGGGGTCACAATAATGCTCCAAAAGAGTCAACTGTAAAGAGATTAATGGATAAATTTGCCGAAACTGGGTCTGTTAGTGACGTAAAGACAACAACGCGCCATCGACCAGGTCGATCGACCGAAAATGTCGCAGCTGTACGTGATGATGTCGCTCAAACTCCATCCACCTCAATTCGACACCGAGCTCAGCAAATTGGTGTCTCCAAATCCACTTTGTAGCGAATTTTGACGAAAGATTTGCATCTTCATGCATACAAAGTTCAATTGACTCAGGAACTGAAGCCAGCTGACCATGGACAGCGAAGGGAGTTCGTTAATTGGGTATTGGAGAGACAACATGAAAATGCTGATTTTGCCGATAAAATCATCTTCAGTGACGAGGCCCATTTTCATCTTGATGGCTTCGTCAATAGGCAGAATTGTCGCATTTGAGGTGAGGAAAATCCTCGAGTGATTCACGAGAAGCCAATGCATCCTCAACGTGTCACTGTGTGGTGTGGTTTTTGGGCTGGAGGAATCATTGGACCTTTTTTTATGAAAATGAGGCAGGTCAAGCCCAAACAGTCAATGGTGGTCGGTATCGTCAAATGATAACCAGTTTTTTCTTGCCTAGAATTGAAGAAATGAATGTGGAGGGCATGTGGTTCCAACAAGACGGCGCCACATGTCATATAGCCAGAGAAACAATTCAATTGCTGCATCAGTCATTTCCCGGTCGTGTTATTTCGCGTTTTGGAGATCAGAATTGGCCGCCTAGATCGTGCGATTTAACACCATTAGATTTTTTTCTTTGGGGTTTTTTGAAGTCGATGGTTTACGCGAATAAGCCGACAACGACTCAAGCCTTAAAAGAGGAAATTGGACGCTGCATTAATGAAATACCGCAGCATTCATGCAAAACGGTCATTGGAAATTTCATTCAATCCATCTGCACGATATATTGTTCCATACATAACCTCATTCTGTCTACTTTACGATATAATAAAGTTTCACGATTTTTTTTTAAATATCTATTTTGGTAAAAAAAAAACAAAAAGGAATTATATGAATTTATATTTTTAGAAACAGGAAACATAAAAATTTACATTTAACAGAAAATTTCAACTTCTACTGAACGTCTGTAAATTTTTATAGTTTGTTTTTTGAATGACTGATTCAAATAGTTAAAAAATATATTTCTATGAATTTCAATTGATTCTTCATTTAAAAACAAACTTTACGTATTACTTTTTAAATAAACCACAGTCGGTAACGGAAAATAAATATTGTGGGTGTATAAAACGTTACATTGGAAAAAAAATCTATGAAACATTTTATTGATATTATAATGTTTTTTCTTCGAATACTTTAATAATTCTAAAATTAAAATTTAGTATAACTAGTCTTTGGTTAATAGAAAAGTTTCTTTGAGTATTTCCCCAGCATCGCTAAGGATTTTAATAATATTAGATTTTAAGGAAATATTTTCTATAGAATAATCCTTAAAATCCTAGAAACTACAGTACTTGAATTGAACAAAATTCTCAGATTTCAATAAAAAAGTTTGTATGTATATATATTTGGAATTTTAAAAATGTTAAATAGCGGAATAATAATTCCAGGCGAGGTTTGCCTTTGAAATTAGTATGCTTGGTCAGGTACAGGGTGGGACAAAAACCATAATCTAATTTTCTTTCGCTATAACTTTTGTTTAAAGTGAAAACTAATTTGCTTTTTAACTGATTATACGTAGTGGTACTTTTAAATTTCGTTTCAATGATTTGCGGAAAGTTATGTCCGACAAATAGCGGCCATCGGCCTTGGCGCAAATTTGATTACATTTTGCATAACTCCTCCAAGGTTCTGGTCTGGTTGGCATACACGAATGACTTCAAATATCCCCAAAGGAAGAAATCCAGGACAAGCAAACCGTGAGATCTGGCTGGCCAAGACAAATGTCCTGTTGGAACCAAATCCCGATCGTCAACTAGGGGTTAGAAAAATTCAGTCGTCGTAGGGAAGAGCAACGGTTCCCAAAAGAAAGATCGCGACCTTCTGGGGGTCCGGGAAGAGTTCGAAAATTAAATTTTAAAAATAAAAAGGTAATAATGGCAATTTTTTTGTTTAATTGAATACAGAATGTTATTTCTTCTATAGAAAACGTTCTCAGAAGCGAAAAAATTATCAGAATGTGTTTAAGAATCAATACTAAGAAGCTTTTTTACGGAAAACGCCTCAAAAGAAATATTCTTCCAAATATTTTATCTCGTAAATCTCTTAAATGCTATAATTCCATCTGTCGTATTTTTTACTACTACTATTTATTCTGAAAATCTTCGGATTTAAAGGTTTTTATTTAAATATAAAAAATTTTTGAAATGTAAATATTTCTCAGGGGGTCCGTGAAGTAAAAGTTTGTGGATACCGCTGGTCTAAAGGATCCTACGAAATGTTCTTAGACTAACACAGTATAAACAGCAAAATGTATATTGTATTAAAAACGTTCATTTGTCATATGAACACATGTTAAATTTCATAACGATCTGGCAACTCATTGGTATTGTAAGAGTCAATTTAGACGATGACTTTGTTGCATGCAATTATTGCGTGCAACTTTTGTTTGTAGGCGAACGGTGTAGAGAATCAAGCGGGGTAACAAAAAACACAGTTTTTGTTTTTCGTGCATGTTTCTGTTATCTCTATTTCACACTCATATGTATTCTTCTTTTGTTGCTTCATACACATTCAATTTTCGTGCAATTAAAGTCACCCTAAAAATAGACTTTACTTTGGAAGCAACTTTAAAAAAGGAATTCAGAAAATTGCATGCAATCAATTGTATGGTATAAATTGGCTCTAACAGTTCTTCAAAAACGACGCTTCAGTTTTTTTTTATAATGAAAGAATTACAAACTCTTGGTGCCATTACATAAGACAAGTTTATCGGGACAAGTATTTGATAATGATATGATGAATGGGTTAGGTAAAAGTGTTCCTTCATATGCAACAGTAAAAAATTGATTTGCTGAATTTGAATTTGGTCGTACAAGCATTGAAGTTGAACCACGAAGAGGACATCCAAAAAACTGCAACAACAGCAGAGATTGAAGCTAAAGTACAAGATATGGTATTACACGATCGACGAGTAAATTTTATTTTGCATCAAGAATTACCGGTGAAAAGTTGATTTAAAACATATTCGAATGAAAATTTCTCAAGCTGGTTTGGATTGATTTAAGCGGAACAATATGTATTTTAAGTGTCGTTTCATAACTGTTGATGAAACTTAGATCCATCACTACACACGGGATATAAAAGACCAATCAAAATAATGGACTGCAGCTGGTGAAAGTGCATCAACGAAGGCTAAAACAATTCAACCGGCAGGTAAGGTTATGGTAACGGGATTCTCGGATTACAAAAGAATTTTAATAATCGACTATCTTCAAAAAGGTAAAACAATAAGTTTAGAATATTAGTGTAACCCTTTAAATGAACTAAATGTGGTAATTTAAGAGAAAAAACCCGTGCCCGTGTATTTAATGCGAGAAGTTTTCGGATTGAAAAATTCAACTCTTCCTTGTTTACAACAGGGTGAGTAACATAATGTCAAATATATCTTCATATTAGAAAAAAATGCCTATTACCTAAATTTTATATTAACTGTTTAATCCTGTCTTTGATATGACAGAGTTGTATTTTTCGATGCGAAAACTTCTCACATTAGATAGAGAAACCAGGCACTGGTTTACAACACACAAAAAATGATTTTTCATCAAGACAACACACAAGCACACAATGTGATGACTCATCCAAGCTTGGACTCTACCTTTCAATAGACTGCGCTACCTTTTCAAAACGCACCATTATCAGGAAAATTGGCAATTCCTGTCGCCTTTCAAATAGATGGGGAGTCGATAAATCATAAAATAATAAAGGTAGCTTAGCGGGAATTGACCTCAAAAAAAAATATACAGAAATAATATATCATAATACAGAAAACGAAATATATGAAGATAAATTCAATTAGAAGAGATGTGAGATGACATTCCACCTCTTCTACATTTATACCCAACCTACGTATTATAACATAACAAAAGTGTCTTAGCAATGACAAAAATCAACGAATTGAAGTACGAATTGTTTGGCCTAAATTCCTCTGTTATAGCTCCCTGTGACTTTTACCTTCCCAAATCCTTCCCTGCTGCCAAGCATTTTATTTCGAATAAAGATGTAATTGCTTCTGTAAACAATTATTTTGCGGAGTTTCATAATGGATAGAATTGCTGGAAAAGCGTTGGACTAAGTGCATTGAAGATTCAGGAGTTTACTTTGAATAATAAACATAATTTTAAAAATCTAACTTTTGCTCTTTTATTGTTACTCTAAGAATATTTCGAACATTTCGTACACTCCTTCGAAGAAATAAGCTCCAACTACCTTTTCCGACATAACTACATATCGCACGGTGACTTTGTGAGAATGTAATGGTGCTTCATGAATTATGCGTGGAATTTCGGTCTCCCAAAACCGAGAATTTTACTTATTGAAGTGGCCGCCGAGATAAAGCCCCGTCGCTAATGAGCAATTTGGATGTAAAATCAACCATTGAGTTGCAAAATCTTACGGCTCAGACGAATATCGATTCATTGTTATTCATAAAAAAATGTCAGCACTTTCCAATGTGATGATACTTATTGTCCCACCTTGTGTATATTAATTTGTGTTACTTACTTAATTTAAAATAATTATCATTGCTCATGTATAAGATACAGATTGTGTTTTTTTTTATTTATAGAACATCTACGTATGTTATGTAATTAGGTTGAAATTATAATTAATATGATAACGTAGGTAGAACAGGGTTTAATGGAAAATTACATGATATACGTGTTAGAATTATTGGAATTGCAAAAATGTGGATAGTTTAGTTTAGGATAATAGTTTTAATATAAATTATATTATATTTATTATATTCTATATAAAAGTACGACTACAGTTAATCATCTATTATTTTTGTGTTCGTGATTAAATAAAAAAACAAAATATTTATAAATTTAAAAAATTATTATAGTAGAAGATATAAATTGTGTATGTCCCAGTTTTTAGTAATATATCGAAAAATATGCAAAAATATGAATTTATATCAAAATAAGCATTAAAATATGTCAAAATATGCATTTATGGCCAAGTACCCAAATATATGCATTTAGGCAAAATATTTAATAATCTGCATTAACAAATCGATGCCATTTTATTGCTCAGACTCAGAATAACCTGCTACAAAAGAACCTGTCACAAGACTCACACAAGTAAGCTAGTCACAAAATTGAAGCCAAGAGCATACCTAGGAATGTGTCTAGAAATATACTTCTTAAGCATAACATATTTATACCATTTTACAAATAAGTCCCGGTTCTGTTCTGTTTTCACCAGTCACGAGGTAGGTTTTCTCATATCGATTTTCTTTTTACCGGTCACGAGATATGTTACAGGGCTAGCATTTTCAGATCGTTCCTATTTCACAAGTTACGGCTCAGAGCAAACCGTTCCTGTTTACACCAGTCACGGGACCGGTGACAAACATGAACTTCCATGCCCTAATGATTACATTATTTAGACACTTTTTAATGTGAGGTTAAATGGGAGCCCGAATGATTATCCATAATCTTCTCCAGAGAATTCTTATAAGCATACTGATTGTATATTTACCAACACCAAGGAGAGTCTGCGATCTTCCTGAATTAGATAACGGCTATAGGGAACGATATATCCTACAATCGGTCAAGCCAGTCAATTTCGACCTTGTCTCACTATACGATAGTCCTCTGTCACACTGGACAT
Source organism: Eustalomyia histrio (assembly GCA_949748255.1). NCBI lineage: Eukaryota > Metazoa > Arthropoda > Insecta > Diptera > Anthomyiidae > Eustalomyia > Eustalomyia histrio. The sequence goes on from OX456527.1 coordinate 36,462,335, forward strand.
CTTCACTAGAGAAACAAGGGCATCCGTCTGTATTGGGCCCCCGACCAACTCACAGCTATTACTTAAATAGTCTCCGTCAACTTCATTCCCATGATCCCAAGTCTGCTTGATTGGGTGGCCACGAGTTTGACAAAGGGATTCAATACAGCCTCCATTCACCTAGACCTAATTCTATTGGATTTCATGGCATTTAAAGCTGCAAGGCTGTACAAAAATACCAGTAAATGATGGATTGCAAACTCCCGCAGTATAATTTTATGCCCCAAGTTCGTTGATTCACCTCCTATATCTTCCTCTGTCTAAGACACACAGACAAGCCAGTCACGACACCTTAAAGATACTAGGGAGATATAACTTTGTGTAGAACGCTCTCCACTATTGCTCCATAGTTCAGAATCGATCTAGTAATCTTGCCTCCATCGAAATTTGAAGAGTGATTCCATCTAGTTTAGGGATATCAAACTCCTCTAGAGTGTGAACAAACTGTATTTTCGTGACACTTTTACAAGCTCTGATGCAATGAGATGGCTGATAAATGTAATAAATTTTCCATTGATTTCTCAGCACAACGTCATCGACTTATGCCAAAACCTCCGTACCCATTCTCTCCATCAAACCAAGGATTTCATTGGTCACCAGGGAATCATCAACATACTCTATATTCAAGTTTATGCGCCTAATTACCTTGTCCGTATATAAAGAAATATGTGGATCAGGGCCCATACTCCCAGCTTAGCTTTAACGATTAGATAGGATTTCAATCTCACTTAATAATGTTTCGACCCAGCTCTATTTAAGGTATGCGTGTTGGGCTCTGCTGAAATAATCCGCCGAGAAGGTGCTTCTTACATAGACCTTCAATAGAAACAATGCAAAGCAAATTATGACAGAATAATAGCTCTGTAATAAATCAAATAAAAATAAAATATGTTTTTCGTTTTTCAGCTCTTCGATATAGTTAAAGAACAAAGAGGTGAAGATGTAATTCTCAGTAAAGTTCAAGCTATTTCTGGTGATGTTATGTTGCCCGGTTTCGGAATATCCGAAGAAGATTTAGAAATTTTACGCAACAATGTTTCCATTGTTTATCATTGTGCAGCCACAATAAGGTAAAAGTTATAATATTGAGACCTTGAATTAATAATGAGCGTCTTTGGTAGCTTGTGTCACTTGGTTGAAACGTAAACAACAATACTCAATTTCTGTCTCGAACATGTGAAAATTCGTTACAAATAAAATTTCTTCTACATTACTTTAATATGAAGAAAAGTCTGGCTAAAGGTCTTCGAATCTTAGTGGAAGTTTACAGTGAGCATGCTACGTATATCTAAACAAGCGTGTCGGAGGTAGTTTGGTTGCTTTAAAAGTGGCGATTTTGAGCTCGAAGACTAGAAACGGCCGGGTCAACGCAATAAGTTTGAAGACGAAGAATTGGAATCATTGCTATATGTGGACGAGTGACAAATGCTTCAGGCGCTGTTATAATCATTGAGAGTGGATGAGTCGGCAGTTAGCAGACATCTAAAAGCCACGGGATTGATTTAAAAGCAAGGAAACTGGGTGCCATACGAGTTGAAGCCGCGCTACGGCGAAAGGCGATTTTTCGCTTGTGAACAGCTCCTCTAACGCAATCAAAGGAAGGATTTTTTGTATCGCATTGTGACTGGCGATAAAAAGTGGATCCATTACAATCCGAAGCATGATTTTTCCCGGGCAGCCACCATTATCCTTTTCAATACCGAATATTCATGGCATGAAGCTTCTGCTCTGTATTTGGTGGGACCAGCGCGGCGTAATCTTTTATGAGCAGCTCAAACTGAAGGAAATGATCACGAGGGAACGTTATCGGCCTTAACTCATTCGCTTTAAAGCAAAAACGTCCGGAATACGAAGAAAGGCAGCATGCCAATGTTCGGCCACATGTTGCAAAACCGGTCAAAAGCTACTTCGAAATGCTGAAGCGGGATGTCCTACCCCAACCACCGTATTATCCAGACATCGCTCCTTCCGACTACTACTTGTTCCAATCGATGACACATAGCCATGATCCATCAGAAGTTCATTTCATATTAACAATTCAAAAAATAGGTCGATGATAAGATTGTCTAAAAAGACGAGTCGTTCTTCTAAGCTGGTATTCGAAAATTTGCCAGAAGTATGGAAAAAGTTGTAGCGAGCGATGGACAATACTTTGAGCAATACATTTGTAATCACTTTTTCCACAATAAATTCGTTAATTTCGAAAAATAAACGCTTATCATTAATTCAAGGTCTCAATACTAAGGTCGGCTAACTTATATAAAGGTATGATAAATTTAAAACTATTCAGAGCTACTTTCATTCGTGGTTAAAGTTAAAGAGCAACTTCGCTACCTTATAGAAGAGTAAAAGTCGCATTCAAATAACTCTGAATACCTTAGTGATAAATTCCATAATTTGGTGTTAAATTTTTGATAAGTTAGCCATCCATAATGTGTCAAACAGTTACAAGTTGTATTAAAACTATCCCCTTTCCCTATTAGATTTGATGAGCCTTTACGTCGAGCCGTTTTTATGAATACCAGAGGTACAAAATATATGTTGGAAATAGCAGCCACCCTTAAACATTTAGATTTCTTTGCTTATGTTTCCACCGCCTATTGTCATTTGCATGTTAAGACCTTATACGAAAAACCCTATGATCCACCAGCTGATGCCCATAAGGTTATGAGTGCCTGTGAATGGTTATCCGACGACGAGGTCAATTTGATTGAAAAGAAAATTTTAGGTGATATACCAAACACATATGCGTACACAAAATCGTTGGCAGAATCTTTAGTGGCAGAGAAATTCGATGAACTACCAGCTGTCATTTTAAGACCCTCCATTGTAATACCCATATGGCGTGAACCCATTCCGGGTTGGACAGATAATATTAATGGTCCCACTGGTTTATTGATTGGTGCTGGCAAAGGTGTTTTACGTACCATGTATTGTAATTCCTCGGGTTTTGGTGATTTTTTGCCCGTAGATATTGCTGTTAATGCCATCTTGGTGTCCAGTTGGCGTTTTATAACATTGGGTAAAGGAAATACTACAAATCGGGTGGCCCATATGACCAGTTCTAATGATATTAAAGTATCATGGGCTGAAATTATCGAATTGGGTCGTTGGGTTATTGAAAATCGTGTTCCCCTTAATGGGGTGGCTTGGTATCCAGGCGGTTCCATGAAATCCAATTATATTGTCCATTGGATTTGTATGATGCTTTTCCATTGGTTACCGGCTATATTTGTGGATGTATTATTGAGAATACTTGGCTATCCGCCAGTGTAAGTAATTTTTGTCGAATTTAAAATTGTTGTACAAATATTTACTGTCTCTCTCTCTCTCTCTCTCTTTGCCAGTTTAATGAAAGTCCAAGATCGTATTTCTAAAGGTTTTGAAGTATTCGAATATTATGCCAATAACGTGTGGAATTTCGATAATACAGAAACGGTTAAACTGCGAAAATTAATGAATAATAAGGAACGTCTAACATATGTCATTGAAAAAATCGATGTAGATTTGGTGGAATACTTTACAAATTGTGTATTATGTGCCAGACGTTTTATCCTTAAAGAATCCGACGAATCGATACCAGCTGCCAGAAGACATATGAAAATGTAAGTTTCCATAACTCCATTTTTACAATTATTTTTTAAAGATTTTCCCTAACTTTTTTTTTTGCAGCATGTGGTGCGTTGATAAGCTCTTCAAAGCCATGTGGTTATTCGGCATCTTGTATGTGATTTATCGTTGTTTTTTGTCCGATTACTTTACTAGTACAACAGTTACTCAACCCATAGAATGATTTTCAATTTTAAACGATTTTTTTTTCGTTTTTACTTTACTAGTTTTTTAAATTATAAATGGAATTTTTAATATTTATTTGTTTAAGTAAATTAGATAAATTTCTACGCTTTAAACTTTAAAAATTCATAACGCTAGCACGTTTAAACTGATAATTCCTTTATAATGTTTAGCCAAATTAATATTAAAATTGTATTGTAGTATTTTTGAGATTTTGTTGTGCAAAAAACACGATAGAAAAGCTTTTATTGTAAAATATGTATTTTTATTTTTAAGTTTCATACAATTTTTTTTTTTATATAAGCAGATTTTTTGGTGTATAATAAAATCTTATTTTCTATAGAATGTGTATTATAATTGGTTATTTATTTCAGTAAGAATCACCCGTATTTTTTAGTTTTCTTTATTATACAGGTTGGTTGAAAAGTTCCTGCCCTCGAAATGAAAGAGTACTGTTTTTGTTACGAAATATATTTTTTTATTCAATATAATCTCCTAGAAGCTCAAAACACTTGTTCCAATGATCTTCCAATAGTTTTCCGGAAGCTCTGCAAAATAACCGTCTACGGCTGCTATGGCCTCTTCATTCGACGAAAAATGCTTTCTACGAAAGAATTGTTTGAGATTTTTGAAAAGATAGTAGTCACTGGTGAATACGGTGGATGTTCAAGCAATTCGTACTTTAATTCTTTGAATTTAGCCATCGTCAAAGCACTTTTGTGAGCAGCTGCATTGTCTTGATGAAAAATGATTTTTTTCTTCTTTAAACCAGGTCTTTTCTCACGAATTTTTTCATCCAGCTGATCTAAAAGGCTGCAATAATATTCAGAGTTGATTGTTTTACCTTTCTGAAGATAATCAATCAACAAAATTCCTTTTGATTCCCAAAAAACTGATGCCATAACCTTCTTTGCTGATCGTTGTGACTTCACCTGCTTTGGAGCTGAACAACCAGCTTCAGTCCACTGTAAACGTTTTTGTTTCAATTTAGGATCATGGTGGTAGATCTAAGTTTCATCAATAGTTATAAAACGACGCAAGAAGTCGGTTTTATTCGGCTTAAAACGTTCCAAATTACTCTGAGAAATTTGTTTTCGATCCAGTTTTTGTTGAATTGTTAATGTGTGCGGCACTAACTTTCCAAACAGTTTTTTCATACGTAATTCTTCATGTAAAATATGGAGTACCCGTTCGTCTGAGATGCCTATGGCATTAGCAATTTCACGCTTAGTTAAACTTGAATCTTCACTAACCATATTATGTACCTGCTCAATGGTTTCTGCTGTGGTTGCAGTTGTTGGTCGTCCTTCGCGTGGATCGTCTTTAAGGCTGGTACGGCCACGTTTAAATTCACCAGCCCAAAATTTTACAGTGCGTTTTGAAGGTGAGGACTTCTAACAATTGTTCATAAATTTCCTTTGCTTTTAAACCCTTCAAAACAAAGAATCTAATGACTGCACGATATTAAATTTTTTCCATATTAAAAAAAATCAATGACACGTCAACTTCAAATGGCTTGTAAACAAAGAAAGAATTGACAGAATGACTTGCAACTTTGCATGTGTTCTCAAGACAGTTATACCAACTTGAGAAATTAAGTTTGGAGCTAGCAGTGCCATCTCTTGGTGAGCGCAGGAACTTTTCAAGCAACTTGTACAATATCCTATTCCTAATCGAGAGTCAAGTTAGTAAAAACTAGATTATCTTTCCAAATAATTATAATCTTTGATAATGTAAAAATAGCAAAGTAAATGATCAAGATACAAGATTATAATTGTGCAGAATTTAAATGACATGTACGAGTATTTGAGGGGGTTACGCCCTCAATAAGCAACAAAATAATCCGGTGCATTATATCCAATTTATACAAAAAAGTGAATCTATTAAAAGTCAGATTAACTGCTTAATTGAGCATAAAACAAATTGATTAAATACTATTATAATCAAAATCTCAAATCTACCCTAAATTTCCGGCAGCGTAGTCTATTTTGGAACGATGGCGGCTAAATAGTCGGCTGAAATATATTTTTATACCCTCCACCATATATGGTGAGGGTATATATCAGTTTGTCATTCCGTTTGTAATATGTCGAAATATAGGTTTAAGACCCCATAAAGTATATATATTCGTGATCATTATGCAATTTTAAGTCGATTTAGCGATGTCCGTCTGTCTGTCCGTCTGTCTGTCTGTCTGTTGAAATGGCGATCACGACGCGAAGACTCAAGCGGGGGTGCCTATTTTTACCCAGATTATTTAACATCCTCCCGAGCAGTTTGGTATTTAAAATGAGCAAAATCGGTCAAGCGGTTCAAAAGTTATGAGTGAAAATGTGAAGGTACCTCTAAATTTCCATACAAATTTGTACAATTTTTCTGTATCTATTTTTGTTTTCTGTTAAGTAAGTAAAAATGTTATTAAGTCTTCTTCTTGTTCGATTACATTTACTGTCTTACATACTATGAGAATAATATCATTTTAGAGCTATATGTGTGTTACTCTTAATAACTAAGTTAACGTTAAAAGCAACAATGTTAAAGTCGCTAACAGAGCAGACCTCTGTAAATAACATTACTAAAACTAAATAACAAAAGTTCGTTACATAAATTGACAAAACATATTCATATTACAGTTCATGCAAAATTTAGTATATACGTATATCATCTTCAGCCCCTATGGTGGAGGGTATTCAAAGATTCGGCACAGCCGAATTAAGCCCTTTTTTACTTGTTTTTATAAAAATTTGGTTTTTCTTAAAAAAATATACTATTAAAAATTTTTCTAAGTGCGGCGGCGCAGATAATTTGTCCGGCGTCTTTATTTTATTCCGCCGATGGGAGCCAAATCCAAGCCGGAGGTGACGCAGAAGGCACATTTTCTAATTTGACCGTTAAAATGAGCTTTATTCTTTTTTTGTAATAATGATTTAATCAAATAAAGAAAAAATAATTAATGTAAAATATTCATTTGTTTTTAATTAGATTTTTTTTTTCAAGTTGAGTTTTTTTAAGTTGATTTTATCTGAATATTTTGAATGAAAAAATAATGTTTTTAAAATAAACATTGTTAAATAAACATTGATTAAAAATAATCCTATCATACACTCAAAAAAAAAAAAGACATGAACTAAAAATTAAACCAAAATTTCCTTAAAAATAGTTTAAAAATTTAAACTTTGAAAAATTGGGTAAAAACAAAATAGTTTTTATACTCAGAAATAGTTCATATCTTTCCTAAGTAATACTTCTTAATTTTAGGGAAAAAAACAAGTAAATTAAATAAAAATTTATAAATCTCACTTACTGACCTCTACTGTTAAGTATTAAATCCAGTTTTTATAAATTATGTGCTTTTATAAAACTGTCAGATTCTTGCACAAGCTTTCAGATTTTGTAGGACAAATATGGCTGTAGCTCTCAATTGCCTGAGTATGCGGAGCCAAAATGTATCAGAAGCAAACAGGCTATATAACCTGATATTTTTTTAAAGACTGATTAATATTCAAATTAAATTTAAATCCGTTAAAAAACAAAGATAATATAATCACTTGAAGTTTTATTACTTTATTAAAAAATCACAGAAAAATATTGCTTGTTAGTTTAATACTAGGTGTAATAAAATGAAATGTATATTATTCTTTATTTCTAAATAACATTTCAATAAAAAAAAAAATAAAAAATAAAAAATTTTACTTAAACAAAAATATATTTTGAATCACCCTGTTCGCAGTGAAATAGCCAAAGCAGTAATTTGAATTTTTGGCTCCAGAGTATGTTAAGTATGTTCTTTCATATGAGCTAAATAGTTTCTAAATAGTCTGAGCTAGTGAAAAAATAGAATTTTGGCCACCTCCTTTAACTATGTGCCACAGTGCGACGGTGAGCCACCGATTTTAAACCTTTCGGCTTGGGACTCTAATTATAAAGTGTTTAATTAACGGTTAATGCAACATTTTAGCTGTAGAGGGTTATATAACATAACTGTATGAGAAGTTGTCTGAATAATAAATGCAACTCTTCCCAATTTCGAACAGGACGAGTCACTGAATACTAAATTAATATACTTTGTGCTTTGTTATAACCACGCTTTAAAATAGAAATAAAATGAAAAAATTTTTAACGAAATTAAATAAATCCGGTAATCAAAAGACAGACCTGATATTAAAATTTATACATAATGATGTTTAATCCTATCTATACTACTATATAAAATCATTTTCATTGCGTGAACGTTGAAATTTTCTACGTACATTTTTTTATGAAACAATCTCATATTTTGTAAAATAAAACATTATGTTTTTTATACATTATTTTTTTGCACAGTAATTTCTCGCAGCGGATACTATTTAAGATTTAACGAAATTAGCAACAATTTAGACTTTTTGAAAATATGAATTCATAGGCTATTTTTACAAAAACATCCATTTAAAAATTGTCTTTCCAAGGCTTCTAAATTATCGATTAAAAATTTGTCATAACCAAAAAAATTATCTGGCAAGCCTGTATAAAAATATTAAACACTCACCTTATTGTTTTTGTAGTTCTCTCTATATTTCCCCATAATTGATATTCTTTTACTTTTGTACCAACAACACATTTACATTTGCGTACACAAAAAAAAAAACAAATGCAAAGAACCCAACAGCACCGTCGACTGCGATGCTTAATCGGCCTAGAATTTTTTAAACAATATGCTTTTTATGCATTCAAAAACATTTTTCTTTAATTTTTTTAATTATATATTTACAAAAACACTAACACACACACTAATATATTAAATTTTAACAATATTTACACAATTTTATATAAAACACACTTTCTTAAGAGCTCAAGTGGCGGTATCCTTTTTTATTAAACATTTTCTTAGTAATTCACTAATAACGTTAAGAATTTTTTTATAAACTCTTTACAATAACTTTTTTTAACAATATTTACACACTTTTATTAACAAACTTTAATTTTTTTAATAAATTTTCACGCCATAAAAAATTTGGCCACAACCGCACACTTTGATCACTTTAATAAAAACTGTCACACAAAAAAAAATATGCAGTGTTGCCAGTTTTTTAAAGGCCATATCACCAATTTACGATTTTTCAGCACCAAAAAGTTCTAAATTGTGTTTTTTGGTCCCCAAAAATCCCCTTAATTTATTCTTTTAAAAACTACATTGTTTTTATTTTTAAATCAAATTAAAATAAAACATATATTTGTAATGTAAATCAATGGCAATGGTAAGTTATACATTTACATTTATTTGATTTATACTTGTAACATATTTAAATTAAAAGAACTTATTATTTTAACCCAATACCGGACAGGGCATTTTTTTATCAGGTGCTGAATTTTGGTGTTTGATGGAATATTCCAATTCCAAATCCGTTGAAAATTACAAAAATCAGCCCTGTATCCACATTGTAGACCTACAATTGAAAACGAACATGTACGCGTGTGTTTATGCAACGTCGTCGACGGAATCCGCGTGATGTCATACGGTCGAGAATGGTTTAATGTACATAACCACAAAAAAAATCATGCACCAAAGCTTATAATTTAAAACCAAAATATTCTTGCCAAATATAAATTTTTCTAAAAATTTCTTCATACTGAACCCCAAAAAAAAATTTATGTGGCAAGCTATCAAATTTTTTTTGTGTTGTCATCCCAAACAAATTCCGAAAATCCAAACGGAAATTTTTATCACCATTCACGAAATAATATCCTCAATTTGGGGATAAATCCCCTAAACTCACAGCACTGGAATATGGGAGAATTTGATTAACAGAACAGGGCGTGTCAGCTAATTTAAATAGTGGCATGACGGTTTATTTTGAAATGTAGCTGTAACATTTTTTTTTAAATATTGCTTTTGCAACTCAATTCAGTTTACCATAAGAATCATAGCTACTGCATTAAAATTTCTCGAAAATTTAATTTGAATTACAAACCTTGTAACTTTTTCGTTGCAAATTCATTTTCTATTGATGTACAATTAAAAATGTTCATTCGTTGCTTCATTCACATTCAGTTTGAAAGCAAAAACAATTAACTGTATAAATAGACATAACTTGGGAAGCAACTTTAAAAAGGGAATTGTGAAAAATCATGCAATTAATTGCATCATATAAATTAGCAATAATAGTTTATTTGAAAGTGAAAAACAATTTATTAAATTAATTTCTATAAAATAAATTTCAATTCCATAATTTCCTAATCAAAATTTTTTAAAACTTAAATTAAATGTAATAAATAAATAAAAACATTAAAAAATTTAAATTTTACAGTTACATTTAAAAAAAAAAACTGTCATACCACTCTTTAAATTAGCTGACACAGCCTGTGCTGTTAACTAAATTCTCCCATATTTCTTTGTTTGACAGTTTTAATTGAGTGACCAAAGTGTGTGGTTGTTGCCAAAAATGTTATCGCATGAAAATTTATTAAAAAAATAGTGTTTGATAATAATATGGTGAATTACTAAGAACAATCTTTAACAAAAACTATACCGCCACTTAAGCTTTAAGAATGCACTTTTTGTTTTAAAAAATATGTAAATATTCTTAAAATTAATGTGTAATTTAAAAAAAATAAGAAAACTGTTTTAACATGCACAAAAAGCACATTGTTTATAAAATTTTTCATCGACAGCATCGCAGTCGACAGTGCTTTTGCGTTGTTTGGCTGTTGTTTGTTTTTGTTGTCTACGCAAATGCAAATGCGTTGTTTGTGGAAAAGTAAAAGAAGAACATTTATGGGGAAATATAGAGAGAATAATAAAAACAAGACAATGAGGTAAGTGGTTAATAATAGCTGTGTTTATTCGGGAAGCTATCAACATTGGCTTCTGTCATTCCCATAAGTATCGTTAAAAGCGTTAACACTTCACGTTGACTTATGTCAAATTTATATTGGAATAACATGAACTAACTGTAATAGCACACCATGTCGATGTCGCTCACGCAGTAAAAAACATTCTCTTGGTTTTGTATGGGCAAATTACAAAGGTTCGGCATCTTTTCAAATTGTTTTTTGCGATTCCAATTGATTTTCTGTGCAAATCCAATTAGTTTTTTGCAGATGACCCAATTGGATTTCAAAAAAGGTTTAAAAACAGGGAAGTTAACTCAAATTTTTGCAGAAATCAGGGAAATTTGCTCAATTTTACCCTGTTTTCTCTTAGTTTCCAAACCTTTGTATACTGTATAAAATTTTATTTGCCGCTGCCGGCGTTGCATCCTCTATACTTATTCTTCCTCTATGGTAATAGCTTGCCGCATACACACAGATAATATTATTTTTTAATACAGGCTTGCCAGATACTTTTGTTTGTTATCCCCAACCAAATCAATTAAAAAATCTCAAATTAGTTAATAAAAACGTGTTTAGCTTTCGCATTCATGATACATGATATCTACGCGGGTAGTGGCGTACCAATGGCCCAGACTTGGAAATACAATTTTTAAATTAATGTTTTTGCAATAATAAAATTCTTTTAATTGTTGCTAATTTTGTTCTATCTAAAACATCCGCTGCACGAAATTACTTTAAAAAAGCATTTTTCTTTTTTTTTTTTTTTTGAGAATAGAATATTTCTCCTACGTAAATATTATAAAAACATAATTTTTTATATATTAAAATCTTAGATTTTTCCTTTAAAAAAATATACGTAGAAATTTTAATTGGTTTTAAATTAATTTTAAAACATTAAAAATCTTATATATTATTTTTTTTTTTTAATTTGAAATAAATTATATTTTTATCTAAATATGTATAGGGAAAAATAGGTCTTGGGTATTTTAGGTATTTTTGTGGAGCGCTGTTTATAGCTCAGTTTCCATCTATGACCTAGTTCACTCTTCTTGTTCGTTAGTTCTTGCAGTTCAATCGCTTAAGTCATATACGCTTAAGTTTGTAAAAGTTTGGTTATTTATTTTTAATATCTTTATAAATAAATTAAAAGAAGAACAAATTTGTTATTAAAAATTAAAAAAATAGGATTTTACACAAATCCGATATTGATACGGACCCTAAAAACGGAGTCAATTTCGTTTTTTGCACGGCCGGACACACCTCAGTTTTTCATACGGCATACCGGTCATAACACGGTATTTTAACGGATTAATTCCTTCAGCGATTTAGCAAAAGTTTAATGAATTCAAGACCAAAAGGAATGAATTCCTCTTTGTTTTTTCTTATTACTGAACTCATTCCTTGAAATAAAAAATGGAATTAATTCTTCGAAGCTCTGATATTTCCTAATTGAAATTATAACAAAAAAACGAACTAAATAATTAAAAACCGTAAACATATGTTAAAAACTAATTTATTTTTTATTTATACAAAATTTGTATCTCACATTTAAGACTAGAAAAATGTACTTAATCTATTTTTTAGTTAAATATTTTTTTTTTTTTTTACTTTGACTTATTATTTAATAATTTATTAGCTGGCGAATTTTGATAGGTCTTTTTATAGAAATCATAAAAACCATAAAATATTACTAAAACAACAAAAAAGAAATAAACAATTAATATTAAAGGTACATTACACCTGGGCAACGTAATAGCGGCTTGTGCAAGAATCAAACAAAATTGTATCATTTGTATAATTGTTATTGATTTTTTAATATATATAAATTTTTTCATAACCTCAGGACTGCAAATACTAGAGAACAAATAATAGGTGTACATAATTATATGGACCCAGCAATTTATATAAATTGGATATAAAGTGTTGTTGCCTAGAAAGTAAAGATAAAAAAAGAAAAATATTTATTATTAAATATGAGATTATATTAATGTAGTCGATTTTTGAGGACCTTTTTTATATAACTAGCTTAAAATCCCGATACTTCGTTATCTCTAGTTTTAAATATCGAAATATGTTGAAAAGAAAATATTATTCCATTTTCTAAAGATGTTACTATTTAAATAAATTTGTTTCATCTTTTGAAGTGGATGTTTAAATTTAAAGTTTTGAATTTCTTGTTTTTAGGCCCAGTGTTAACTGTTTTAAGATCACTTGTTCCCCTTTCCATCCCATTTCGTTCTCCTTATCTAATGATTCATTTCCACTCGTTCCCATTTCATTTATTCCCCTCGCCTATGCTTCAATTATACTCGTTCCCCATTCCATTTTATTTTTTACCCTATCAAGTGTATCGATTTCACTCGTTCCTCATTTCAATCCCCTTATCAAGTGTTTTAATTTCACTCGTACCCCGTTTCATTCCGTTTTGTATCCCTTGTCTAGTGTTTCAATTTTACTCGTACCCTTTCCATTCCATTTCTGTCCCCTTCCAATTTGCAATTTTACCTTGCAAATACTTCCCCATATACACCATAGCGGGCGTAGTCCCGGAGTTCTTTGTTTTACCATGTTTCAGGCCAAAATTCTCAGATGTACCTCAATAACATATATTTCAAATTTTGAACCTCCATTTTTACCATGTACCTGGCTAAAATTCTAAAATATAGCTGATCAAATGTTAGCAAATACTCCAGTAAATACATATTTAAAATTACAGCTTTCTGGCTAAATCGGTGGGGGCAGCCCCTTAGGAGGAGACCGTTCACCTTTTTGCCCCTCCCCGTACACATTTCCAAAAATCTGACCTAGATGAATGTCTTCTCCGGAGGAGGAACCTTTGTACTTAATTTCAACTTCCCAGCTCCAGCGGTTTTGGCAATGGTAAGAATTTTTTCCTTTTCTGCCCCTCCCCATTAGATTTACCAAAAATTACATTTTAACTGTTATCTACACTGGATATGGAGCCTGCAAACTACATTTCAACTTCCTAGGTCCAACGGTTTTGTAGGATGTTAAGGGGGAAACTTCATCAACGAGTTAGCACATACTCCAAGAAAAGGATATTTCCGGTTTCTAGCTATAGGAGTTCGGACAAACCGTAAAAGGTGTTTTTTTCCGTTTTGCTCTTCCCCGAAGGAGTTTCTAAGAACCTCGTCTACGCCGCAGGGGGAACCTACATACAAAATTTTAGCGTCCTTTCTTCTGCGGTTTGGGCTAAGTGATGTTGAATTAAATAAATAAATAAATATTTACACATTTTTACATTTACAAATTTGCACATTTGCCCATTTGCACATTTACCCATTTGCAAATTAGCACATGTGCATATTTACACATTTGCATATTTGCACATTTACATTACCATCAATCCATCAAACAATCCAATTTTCACTTTTGCACATACTATGCAATATTGACTTTTGCAAATTCGCACATTTGAAAATTGCATATTTACACTTTTGCATTTTAGCAAATTTTCACATTCGCACTTTTGCAAATTTGCACATTTTCAAATTTGCAAATTTGCACATATGCACATTCGATTTTTTCCCCTACTTTAGATTATCCAAAATTCACGTCTTATCTGTTATCTACACTAAAAAGGAACCTACATACCAAATTTTAACTTTCTAGTTTCAGCGGTTTGGGCAGACCGTTCGGGAGGAGACTTTTCCTCTTATTTCACCTCCCAGTAGGAACTTCCAAAAATCCAACTTAGGTAGATGTCTACGCTGGAGTGGGAACCAACTCTAGCTAAGTCGTCAAGGGGGAGAATTTTCTCCTTTTTTCCCACCCCGTTGGCTTTTTCAAAATTGACATCTTAGCTGTTATCTACACTGGAGAAGGAGCCTGCATACCAAATTTCAACTTCCTAGGTCCAGCGGTTTCGCCAAGCTGTTAAAGGGGAGACATTTCATGCTTTTAAGCCCCATTTTTACCACGTCCTTAGCAAAAATTCTAAAATGTACCTTATCAGTGAGTTAGTCCATACTCCAGGTAATACATGTTTAAAATTCCAGGTATCTTGCTATTTCGGTGTGAGCAGGCCGTTAAGAGGGAGATTTTCCAGCTTTTTGTCCCTCCCCGAAGGAATTTACAAAAATCCTACCTGGGTGGATGTCTACACCTCAGGTGGAACCAATATATACAAGTTCAACTTTCCAGATCTAATGGTTTGGCAGGCCGTCGAGGGGGAGAATTTCACTCTTTTCTGCGCCGCCCTGTTTAATTTTTCAAAAATCACGTCTTATCTGGAAAAGGAGCCTGCATACAAAATTTCAACTTCCTAGGTCCAACGGTTTGAGCAGGCCGTAAAGGGGGAGACTTTTCGCTCTTTAAGCCTTTAAGCCTTTAAACATTTTTACAACGTCACTGGCCAAAATTCTAAAATATACCTTATCAAGGAGTTATTACATACTCCCAGGAAGCATATTTCAATTTCATGTTTCTAGCTAAAGAGAATTGAGCAGGCTGTAAAATGGGAGCCTTTTCACCTTTTTGCCCCTGCCCGAAGGAATTTCCAAAAACCCCTTCTTAGCGGATTTCTACGCCGGAGGGGGAACCTACATACCAAATTTCAGCCTCCTACCCTTTGTGGTTTGGGCTGGGCGTTGTTGAATGTGTGAGTCAGTCAATCAGTCAGTAACGTTATTCCTTTATATATAAAGTTAGAGAAAAATATCGAATCGAGGTTAAAAATTGGTTTATTTTTAAACCTTGCAAAAATTTCGAGCTGCTTAATCTCAAAAATGTCCAAAAAGCCGTGAAAGATCAACTCAGTATTCATTTAAATTGGAGATTTGTGGCTGAAGGGCATTTTTTGACATTTTGTCTAAAAAAAAAATTTTTCTATATAAAAGTTCATAGATCGAACAATACTACTTCTTTGAAAAAAATCTCTAATTCTGAAGTATTTTTGTGTCTTTGATAACTTAGACGGCATTTTGCAAGGTGAATATCTGTCATTTATTCTCACTTAATCATTGAACGAAATAGTGTAAAAAACACAGTTTTTTGTTTGTTTCTTTTTTCCTCCGGAAATGTCGAGTTTTATCCTGTATATGTTAAATTAATTTCAACGTGACACGATAGACAAAGACCGGCCAGCATGTCCCAAATGCTACTTAAACGCCATAAAAAGAAGTAATTTTTCATTCATTACGACAACCCGAAGCTCAAGAAATCGTATGTAAAGCTCGGTTAACCACTCAAATATATGCAAAATCCAAATATTCATGGCTTCAAGATAATGCTCTTTATTTGGTGGGACCAAAAGGGTTCCAACTATTGTAAGTTGCTGAAATCGAGCCAGACGATCACTGGAAACTAGTACCGAACACAATTGATTCGTTTGAAGCGAGCATTGGCCGCAAAACGCCCGCTATATGCGATCAGATATGAAGCCGTTACTTTCCATCATGACAACTCTCGAAAACATGTAGTCCAGATCATGCTCCGGTAAAATTATGTTTCTCTTATATTTCTCTCCTCTCTCACTTATCTAAATGTTTTAAGATCGGTGAGAACCCATCTCTTGTGAGTTACTTTTTCCGAAAAATAAGTTATTAGATCATACGTTACGATTTACGATGTAGTTGGGTTGAGTAGTGTTGAGTAGTCTGTATCCCCAGCACCGCAACCAAGTAGATCTATTGTGCACCCTCTAGTATTTTCCTCAGTTGTTCTCCAGTGCAGCCTTGAGTAGCAGTACAATGTTCTTCACTTCCAGCTTAGATCATACGTTACTTTCGAGAGAAAAATTCTCAAATTTTAAGCCATTTTTTTTTCTATTTAAAAATTTTTGCACTCTTACAAGGAGCGGAACCCAACCTAAATATTTAATTTTTTATGAAATTTGTCTTGGCTTTTGAGCCACCTTGAAATTTTAAGGTTACAAAATTAGTCTTTAATTTTTTTTAGCATATGCCAGTGTGATACCCTTGGGGTGCCTTTTTGGTACTGTAATGCTCTTGGAATTTAGTGTTGTAAAACATTTAAAAAAATTTTGAGTACTTTATATGAAGGAATATACTTCTATTGCTGTCAAATTCACATAATTTATTCCTTATTTCTTTTTTATATTTTTCTTATTTTTGATATTAACAAATTTTTGGCAAAGTACTTTTTGGTACTTTTTTATAACAACTTGAAAACTGTGTATGTGAAAACATGGGCATTATGTATATTAAACTTTCTCATTTGTAGAATATATTATTTTAATGTAGTTTTCATATAGATTTTCTAACGGTTCGGTTCCTGCTGAACAAAAAAAGAAAGCCAAAAACTTCCGAATTCCGTCCCCCTATTTAAATCACTAGATATTTCGTCCAGTCTTACCTCTATGGTATCGTGATAACAAAAAACTTATTGTTATCGTTGATGAATGATGGAATACATGTAAAAATGTTATTTGATTTTGTTTTTTTCTCATTACAAATACTACAGTGTCCATTAATTCGAATATTTTCAACCAGAATATTACATATGTCACATAATCATATTTTGTTCCTCCCTCTGTATTTGGCAAATAAGTTTGACATTTTGAGAAATCAAATAAACTCCATGATGCTAAATTCCAAATCTGAAAAGAATTTGAAAACACAATGATGGTTAATGTTAATAATACGTTCATATCGATCTCCAAAATACGTATTTTAGTTTTCGATATAAAATTTTGTATGGAATATGAACATTTATAAATTGAATTTAAAATAATAAAAAAAATTATAAAAGAATACTGAAATACTTACCGCTGTTACTGCATATATACAGGATACAACTTGTATGATATTATAAGCAAATATAAATTCTTTTAATTTAAATGGTTCACGATTTTTCATTAATCTAAAAAAAAAGAAACAAAAAGTATTGTTGAATTTTTTTTTGTTGATTTGTAGAAATCCAAATAGAAAAAAGGGGTCAGTTGAAATTTGAGCATGTGATCAGTGAAAACAGGACCAGTCTGAAAGTACCTATCCCGTGACTGGTGAAATATGACCGATTAGGAAGTAGTTACCTTGTCATATATCTGCTCTGAGAAAACCTATCTCGTGACTGATAAAAACAATGAGCCTTGTCTCACTTTCTCAGCCACCTCAAGTATCAAGGAGTTAAAATAGGTGAAAAAAATTCGGAAATTTTTGGGTTTTTTTTTCGGCAGCAACTGAATCGTTAGACAATGTTTATAAAAACTTCATTAAAATAATATATTCATCAAATAATAAAGTTTGCTATACATAATGCCCTATTTTCACAAGTTTTTTTTAAAAAGTATCAAAAAGGGCTTCGCTAAAAATTCATTAATATCCAAAATATTACAAATAAACAAAATACTAGTTCGCTGAAATTTTAATATGGAATAAATTATGTAAATTTGGCAGCCATAGCAGTATACTTCTTGATCTAAAGTATATAAACATTCCTGAAGCGCACAAACCATCGCAATGGTAGACATTCAGGATAAGCTTCCGCGAGCAATCATATTCTGGCAAATGATGCTTTGATAGCGCAAAATCTTGTTGTTTACACTATTTCGTTCAGTTACTAAGTAAGAATAAATGACAGATGTTTACAAACCAATATGTCATTTAAGTTATTAAAGCCACAAACAATATACACTCACCAAAAAAAGTCTGTAATGGCAACTGGAAATTTTGCTGTTATTACAGGAAATTTTGCTAACTTGAGCCCAGCGGTATTTTTTGCTAATCTTAGCAACTCATGTCTGTTGACGCTACTAAATTTTAGTAAACTTTTTGTAAAAATCAGCAAAAAAAAATAGTTACTAAATATTATTAATATTAGTACAAAATTTTAAATTTATTTTTTTATCGAGCATTAAATTTTTTTAATTTTAATTATTTTTTTTTTAAATCTTTTATACAAAATTAAAAAAAAACAAGTAAAAAAAGGATTAAATTCGGCTGTGCCGAATCTTTGAATACCCTCCACCAATATCCAAAAAAAATGTTCTCTACTGTTTTTGATACAAATAATGTAAAAAACTTTTGAAGTAAAATTATGGAGGTGAAAAAATTTTTTGAGGTAAAAAAAATTTTTTGTGGTGAAAAAAAATTTTAGTGGTGATAAAAATTTTTTGAGGTGAATACAAAATATTATTTATTTCTAAGAGACTGATGAAAAAATATGAGAAAATATATCTTGTACCTGTCGCTTCTATAAAATTTACTAAAATACACCAATTTGTATGGAAAATTTATAGCTATCTTAACATTTTCACTCAACTTTTTAACAGCTGGACCGATTTTGCTCATTTTCAATATCAAACTGCTCGGGAGGATGCCCAACAATCCAGATAAAAATAAGCATCCCCGCTTGCGTCTTCGCGTCGTGATCGCCATTTCAACAGACCGACAGATAGACGGAGAGACAGACAGACAGACATCTCTAAATCGACTTAAAATTGCATAAGGATCACGAATATATATACTTTATGGGGTCTTAAACCTATATTTCGACATATTACAAACGGAATGACAAACTGATATATACCCTCACCATATTTGGTGGATTGTATAAAAATTAAAGGCTTAAAAATCTTAAAAATTGTTGAAACATAAACGAATTTATCGTTTTGTTTTAATTTGGTAATTTCTGTTTTGAAAAATATTTTAGTCAATTTTTGTTTTGATTTTTAGAACTAAAAAATTTTTTTGTGCTATTTTAAGATGTACTATTTTCAGACATTAGTCGGTATATTCACTTCCGATCCCTTTTTTTAATCTATGTAACATTTTAAGGCAATTTAAGTTTTTGTTTGTAATTTTTAATTAGAAATAATATTTCCTTTAATATCCACTTTTTTAAAATTAGTAATTTGTTTTTTTTTTTTTGCTAATTTTAGCAAATCGGTTTTCAAAAATTTGTAAAATAATTTCTGAAATAAGCAACAAAAATGTAAATACTCTGTAATTTATAAAATGTAAATAGCAAAAAAAAAACGTAGCTGAATAATAATTTTTTTACTAAAAATCAATACAAAAATATTAAAATTGAATGAAAAACTGTTTTCAAATTTTTCTACACTGGTAGAAATATGACATTCTAAAATTTAGAAAAAAATTCTTGAATGTAGAATGCAAAAATCTTCAAGTTTCAGTCTTAAAATATTTTTTGGTAAAATTTACGTTCTCAAATTTAAGAATAAATTCTTAATTTGTAGAACGCATTCTAAAAATCAAGAACGTTATCTTAATTTTAAGATTGTATTCTTCAATTTAAGAACGTGATCTTAAATTTTTAGAACACGTTCTTAAATTTAAGAACGAAATCTTAATTTTAAGATTGTATTCTTGAATTTAAGAACATATTCTAAAAGTTTAGATTTAGTTCTTGATTTTTTAGAATTTGACAATAGTTAAAGCGTGTTGTGTCATAAATTGCAAAACCCTGACCGAAGAACACGTGTTTAATAAAAGTGAAAAAATAAATATTAAATAATGGAAAACCAGAACTTAGAGAAAGACATAATTGAAGATCAGAACTTAGGGGAAGTAGTTCTTATAAGTGTACCTGTGAGTGAAAACTTTTTGACGCTGGCTGATGGACAATATCATATGAGCAGCACGCCGGAGGAAATTGAATCGGAGTTGTCGGACGACATATTGTAAAAAAAAAAAATGTTTGATAAGGTAAGTCAGATTTTACATTTCCAATTATAATTGCCACGATTGTTGTTGATTCTCTTTTGAACTTGCCATTTGTTTTATATAGGGTTTGGTTTCGTTGTTAAATGAGTCATTGAGTGGAAGCGAAATACTTAAATTTTATAGCATACATAAAAACCTTACAAATGATAAGCGTGAAGAAATGATCCGAATCATAGTTGAGGAATTTGTAAGAAAGGATCACTCACTTCGTGCCCAAGATTTCCAAACTATATTGGTCGAAATTTACGAAGTTTTTCCCACTGAGAATGAACTTAAGGTAATTTTGTTAAACATTTAGGCTGAGTTCCAAAACGTCATTTGTAATGTAACTGAACAAAGTCATGCATTCCTAAATATAAAAACCTAAATGTAAATTAAAAGTTATCGATTCGCATTCAAAAAGCAAACTGCGATGACGTAAAAAATATGCAAAGTGATTTTAGAAAAAAGTAAACAAGACACTTTTTTGCTTTGTATCGAAACAGTATTAAAACCGCGACACTGTAACGTGCTTTGATGTTTTGGAACTCACCCGTTATTACAAAATAATTATGATTATTTTATCGTCAATTACATATTGTTTTAAAAAAAAGGACTACTGATATATTCCACGAATGGGAAAAAAAATCCCAGCGGAAAGTTGTATTCAAAATATCGAAACAAAAGAAGCAAGAAAGCCAAACTGACAGCTTTGGATGAAGAAGAAATTGCTGGAACAGAAGTTGGGTCAACAAATCAAATGCAAAGTTCGGAAATTGATGAATGTGTTGCTGCTGCTTATAAACTATCATTGAGCAGAGATAATGCTGATTGGGAGGAAGTTTGTCATAAATGGAAACTCACATACAGTATGCGCCAGAAAGATTTGGAAAAAACGGGAAGTCTTGAGTTACTACGCAGGTGGACAAAACTCAGTCATTCAAGAGCGCCGAAATTGGTAAGATATTTTTCGATTGCTGATTACAGCTTAAGTCATTGTTCCTTACAAATTTTAGAATAAAATTGACTTCCAAACTATGTACCCAGGAAAAGATCAATTGCTGTTTTCCAAATGGGAAACATTTAAAGCTAAAATTGGTCTTTATTATGAAGAAAACATACACAACGATTTTTGCAAACAATTATTTTGCAATGCTAAATCATCGACAAGCCAAGGTTTGTAGGAAACAGAAGTTTGTAAATAACCCTGCTCTTTTTTCTATAGATGCCCAGGACTATATATTCACCATACTTATGTTATTTGCAACGCAATCCAAATAATACAGTTCGATAAACACTTCCAACACTATGAAGTTGGTTCTTTACTGAATGAAATTCATTTGATTAAAACTCCTGATTTTGTTAGCCCTCCTTTACATTTATATCCAATCAATAATGGAAAGACATATGTTAGACCTAAGTTGATATAATTTTAAGTATGTATTATATTATTGCGTTTTCTCTTTTTTCAAATATATATATGTAAATACAGTATATAAAAAAATAAATTATTGCGTTTTATTTCGACATTCAAATTCAAAATCAAATTAGCATTTTTAACAAGAATACATTCTTAAAACCGATCTCAAATCAAGAACTTCATTAAGATTATATTCTTAAATTTTTAAGAATATATTCTTAATTTTTAAGATTGTGTTCTTGAATGCGTTCTTAAAATAAGAATTTTTTCAAGATTGTGCTCTTGAATGCGATCTTAAAAAATTAAGATTTTATTCTTGAATTAAGAATTTTCATATTTAACAGACTATTAAGATTTAAATGATTTGATTTTGGACGTAAAATCTTGATTTTAGCACGTTTTTTCTATGAGTGTACTAACTTTTTTTATGAGTGTAGCAAAAAAATACTATCTGATGTGAAGCACGTATTTTTAAGTTATACACCCAATACATTTTTAACAATAATTGCATCAAAATAAATAATATTCCTAAACTCTCAAAATTTTAGAATTTTTTTTATAGAAAAAAAAAATATTTCAGATTTGGAGAATTTTTCCAATTAAAAATATGTCCTGATCTAAAAACATTTAAAAAAAATATATGTTATAAGTAGAATAATTTTTCTTTAGAATAATTAAAAATTAATGGGGACATATCCTAAAATACGTATTTTCGGTTTTTTTTCAAAGTTTTGACTTTTAAAGTCCATTTAAAATTTCATATCAAAAACTTAAAAACCGAAAATAATTATTTTGTAGTTCAGTATTAAAGTATAAACTTTTTCGGTTATTTTAGTTTAGATGTTTTTTTTTTCTCCATATTTTATATTATTTATTGAATCTTCACTAGTTTAGATGTATCTCTGGATTTTTTGTCCTGTTCATAAAAAATATATCATGACCCTTTCCGGAATTTGGGCCGCTTCCCGAAATTTTACACTAATTATACCGGAAGAAGGGATTGATATAGTCAGCATGTTTGACTTTATTATATTTACTAATTTTCTATTTAATAAACCAGAATAAAGAAAATTGTTCAAAAATTTCAAATGAAAAGCGGACCCCGAATATTACACCTATTTGACTGAAACTCTGCAATAATTTTGTTTATCAATCCACCCTTTTAAACATACATATTTATTTAATAGGGTGGATCGATTTTGGTCCAAGTTTTCTTGGTTACGAGTGCCAGAGGTAGCACAAATGCTTAATTTCGTTGACACGCGATGTTTTGTTGAAAATTTTGATAATTAAAAATAAGTCATTTTTTTTTACTATTTTTACACAAGGACACACACGGTAATGTCAGGAAACGTTTTAAGGATCAATCGGTAACCAACTGGCAGATTTTTCTTTGCTGTATGGACAAAATTAAGCATTTAATTAGTAGCGATTGCAGAAATTACTTTAAAATTTTCTTTCGGTATCGCTAAAGTTCAGGGTATTTCAGTTTAATTCAGTTTAGGTAATTTTATAAAAAAAAAAATCCGCTCTACTAAAAAATACTTACTTGGGCCCAATCTGCAATACGAATAACAAATATACGCCAATAACGCTGATCAAAAATAAGGGCGAACAAATTCCAAGACTTTTATCATGTATAGCTGAGGAATTAAAAGAATTTTTTTTATTAAAAATTATAACACGTTTTCCTTTTTTTTTTCAAATAATAATACTAACTTTTCAATTCATCTAATAATCCAGACATTTTAGGTATTTTTTTTTTTATAAAACAGTTTTTTTTAAATTTATTTAATTTTTCAGTATCCTTAATTTATTTACAATTTTTCCAATATTTTATTTGATTCTTATTATTATTTTAAATTTATTTAATAAATTAGTAAGTACGATAATAATTTCAAGAACCGTGTTTGAACACTACACGATCATATTTAAACTACAGTCTTAATAAATATTTTTTGCATATTAAAGATTAAAGTAACTGACTGGCTGGTTGACGCAACATCTCCCAGACTAACACGCTGCAGCTAAAAACTTGATATTGCGTATGTAGAACTTGCAAATCGCTTTTAATCATAATCGCATTTTTTGATGAATATATTTTGAAAATTAACTAAATTCTATTCAAAAAAAAAACTATTAATGGTGTTATGATGTTGTCGTTTTTAAATAGCTACTTTTTTGAAATTTTGATATTAATTATTTCGCAATCTGAAAATTTCAAAACTTTAATTTGACATAAACTGCTTGAAGGCATAGCTGTTAAGCAATGATTAGTAATTAGTTTTTTTTTTGAAATTGTATTTATATTCGCACAATTACTAATTACGATTACAAATAATCCAAAAACAATCAAGATTATGAACGATTACCAAAAGAATCAAGTTTGTTATAGCCTCGACATGTTCCGTTTGTAACATGTCGAAATATAGGTTTAAGACCCCATAAAGTATTTATATTCGTGATCTTTATGCAATTTTAAGTCGATATAGCGTTGTCCGTCTGTCTGTTGAAATGACGATCACGACAAGAAGACGCAAGCGGGGGTACCTATTTTTACCCAGACTATTGTACATCCTCCTGAGCAGTTTGGTATTGAAAATGAACAAAATCAGTCCAGCGGTTCAAAAGTTTTGAGTGAAAATGTGAAGGTACCTCTAAATTTTCCATACAAATTGGTACAATTTTTCTGTATCTATTTTTTTTTTCTGTTAAGCTTTGTTGGTTTTTCGTTTTATTCCATAAAATGTATTTTTTGTTTTTGTAACCAAAGGCATTTATATATAAAGAAAGAGCAAAATACACAGTTACTTTAGTGCCGCTACTTTTGAATAGGTGGCACTGAATTAACAAAAACAATACCCTGCCCCAGGCTAGGTCCAAAAGAATTTATATATAAAGAAAAAGCAAAATGCATAATTGCTTTAGTGTAGCTACTTTTGAATAGGTGACTCAAAATCCCATTAAAACAATACCATGTTTTAATGGGATTTTTTTAATTTATTTACCAAAAATATTAAATAAACTACATACTTCAAATTCTAATGCATTCAGATGTTACTAGTAGACTTATTACATAACTTTAAAGTCAATTTTTCAAATGTTTGACGTAATAAAAGCATTTGTTTCACATTTTTATGTGAAACAAGTAAGAGCGGCTAAATTCGGCTATGCCGAATCTTATATACCCTTCACCATGGTTGGGAAAAAACTGAAGTTTATATATGGACATATATGGAATGGACAGATTTATATACGGACGCCTTTAAGAGGAAAGTAACCATTTAGTTTGGTGATAAAACTTGGACTCGGGAAGATTTATGGTTCCAGAAAATAGGTATTAAAAAAAATTATGTTTTGGGCATAACTTTTTTGTATCTGAACCGATATTTCCGAGTTTTTCAGCAAATATGTTATACTAAAGATTTTCGATCTTTTGCTATATAAGACGTATCCATAGGTCATATTACAGCTCCAGAATAATGTTTGTTGTTTGTGTATAAAAGGTGAAGAGGTGAAAGAAAAGAATTTCAACAAATCGTTCAAAGAAATCACTAGAACTGCATGTGTTTTATTTCTACAAAAACGTTTGATTTAGCTGGCAAATTTGCATTTGGGATTTTATTTCGCTTTTTTATTAAAAATATTTTTAATTTCTTTAGCTTAATTTTAAAAATTTGAAGGAAAATAGTTTAAATTTTTTTTTTTTTTAATTATTATAAGTTATGACCTAAAATAGTTGCACTCCTAGGGAAATTATGTATAAAATTTTCTTAATATGTGAGAAATAAAATGGTTTAAAATTCTTTTAAATCTGGGCAAAAAATAGAAATAAAAACGTTTGTATTTTGTTTGTATCAGAGGGTTTTTATAAAAATTTTGATGTTTTTAGCAAATTTATGGATCATTTAATTATTAATATAAAATTTTATATAAATTAATTATTAAATGTTATAAAAAACCAAAAATAAACAAAAAAAAGTCTTAAAGAAAAAAATAAAAAAAAATGTACAAAAATAAAAGTGAATTGACCGGGATTCGAACCCACGGCCTTAGAGAAAAAAAATTATTTGTGACATAGCGTCTAGACAACTGAGCTTTTAAAGCTCACACAAAATCATCGTCAATAGAGGTACATATATAAAAGTCTTCGTTCATTAGAGTTTGTTTAGTTTTTATATAAATGACAAATCTTTGTATGTGTGTTGTTTGTGTATAAAAGGTGGATATGAAAGAAAAGAATTTTAACACATGGATGTGTTTGTTATGCGTAAAATTCTACATACATATTAAACAAAGGGATTTTACGGAAAAAATTAGAGGTATTCCTGGTTTTTTGCTAATATCTCAGCCATTTATTAACCGATCTGTCTGATTTTTAATAGCAAATAGAAATGGATCACATGTAACAGAAATAAATAACAATCAAGTCCTCATCATGTCTGGGTTCTTCGGAAAGCCATTTCAACACACAGACGGACAGAGATACATCGTTAAATCAACTTCGCTCTTCATAAGGACCCAGAATAGGGTCTAAGATCAATATTGTAGAAATTACAAACGGAATGACAAACTTATATACACCCTTCCACCTGTGGTGAAGGGTATAAAAAGAAAATTTTCATAGAGGAAAATAGTATTTTTTTGTATTCGATTTGTATTTTTGAGAATTGAGGGATTGGCAAATGTATATTTATGTTAATTTTTTCTTTTATAAAAAAATACACATGAATAAAGTGCAATATTGTGCTCTTAAACATCTAAATGAATATTGATTTAAAAAATTAAGGTACAATATGCACATAAAACATATATTTTTCATAGTTTTTGGCAAATATTCATTTATGTTACGAAGAAAATAGAAAACCAATAATATTTTACTGCATATTGTAGCACAATATGGCTAATGGAGACTAGCTCTGCAGCAAAATATGCCTAATAGAGAGAATGCACCTTCTGATGGGTCATCTATTGACAAATAGTTACAACTCATTTTTCATTAATTTCTTTGATGTATTCTCTTTATTAGACAAACACACTTTAATTTTTTAAAGAAAGAACATTTGTTGCAACTATTTATCAATACGTGGCGCATTAGAAAGTGCATTCTCTCCTTTAGGTATATTCTGCTGCAAAGCTAGTCTCCATTAGCCAGTAACAAAATTGAGTATGTGACAAAAACTATGCTTTAAAATGTGTTTTTTGTGCAGTCCATGGTTAAAAAAACTAGTGAAAATGTAAAGGTGCCTCTAAATTGCCCATACAAATTTAGTACAATTTCACCACTAAATTTTTTTTCACCACAAAAAATATTTTCACCTCAAAAAATTTTTTTCACCTCAAAAAATTTTTTTCACCTCTAAATTTTTTTTTTACAGCAAAAAAGTTCTTTTCACATCTAAAAAAGTTTTTCACCTAAAAAAATTGTTTCACCTCCATGATTTTACTTTAAAAGTTTTTTATATTATTTGTATCAAAAACAGTAGAGAAAATCTTTTTAGGATATTGGTGGAGGGTGTTCAAAGATTCGGCACAGCCGAATTTAGCCTCTTTTTTTGATTTTTTTTAAATGAACAAATATAGTCACTAAGGCAAATACGAAATTTAACCAGTATTTAATTTTTGTTAATTTTTAACCGGCATATCTTCTATTTAATTATTCTTTATTGATTTTATATTTGCTAACCTGTTTGCATTCTTCCTTATTTATTTTATATGCATTTGAAAACAATTGCTAGTAGTGGTATTTATTATTTTTATTTAAGTAAAACTTTGGGTTCTGACATAGAGGAAGAATAGTATAGAGGATGCAACGCCGTCAGCGTTGATGAGATATTTGGCTGGGTCGAAATACTAGCACACCATGACGATGTCTCTCACGTCGTAAAAAACGATCTCTTAGTTTTGTATGTGCAGATTTTAAAGGTTCAGCATCTTTTTAAATTGGATTTTTTGCGATTCCAATTGAATTTCTTTGCAAATCCAATTAGTTTTTAGCAGCTTTCCCAATTGGATTTGGAAAAAAGGTTTAAAAACAGGGAAATTAACTCAAATTTTTGCAGAAATCAGGAAATTTGCTCAATTTTCCCCTGTTTTCTCAAAGTTTCCGAACCTTTGTATTCTGTATAAAATTTTATTTGGCTGCTGACGGCGTTGCATCCTCTATACTATTCTTCCTCTATGATACTAGTGTCAACCTAGCTACAAAAACAAAATATTTACTTTTTTTTTCACATACATATTCTGAAGTGGAAAATACAAAATATATTAAATGCAAATTTTTATAAATAAAATAATATAAATGCAAAATTTTTAAAAAATAATCAAAAATAATCATTAAAAGTAGTGGGATTATTTTTTGATAACTGTTGATTCTTTTTGATTATTTTCTGGTATTCGTTAGTAATCGAGATTATTTTTGGATTATTTGTAATCCTAATCAATGAGTAATCAGCAATTGTTCAAGAGAGGATTATATAAGCATTACAATTCTATTTAAAATGTAATCTAATTGATTACTAATTATTATCAAAAGTTAACAGCTTTGGGTCAAATGGAGAAATTTCTCCTTTTTAATAGCCTGTCCAAAACGCTTTGGCTAAAATTCAAAATTGTTGGAATTTTCAATATGAATTTGTTGAAGCTAACAACACAAAATTTTGACGTGTAGGTTTCTATTCGGGGGTACCACATACACCAAGATGTATGTTTTGAAAATCTGATATTTAAAATATCACATTTCCAGATTAAAAAAGAAAAATGTACTCTTAATCTCCCAACTCTTCATCAGGATTTTTTTTGTGGTGGGGGGGGGGGATTGTGTAAAAGTGTAGAAATCTCAACCCGCTCGGAGATTTATTCACTTTTACTCCCCCCTGGTAATTTCAAAACCTAATTTTTTCGACCTATCCGAAAGCATTTATAACGAAATTTACTTCATATAAAATTTTTATTTATCACGTTGATTGAGATCTATAAATTTAGTATTGAACTTAAATATTAATGCGACGATTTTTCGACATAAAATTGTCAACAATTTTCTCTGGATCTACCTCCTCACGATATATAGACATTCAAACCAATTCCAAAAGTTTTACTTCGCCCATTTAATTTCTTAAGTTCGTTTTGCAACATGAGATTATTTCACCTAAATATAGAAAGAATAAGACTGATCTGTAATATTCCGTTGGATCATCTGTTTGTAAATTTGAATGGTATTTTTGTGTTCCTACTTGTCTTGGTAACTTTGGTGCTATACCATACAGCTTTACGATTTCAGTAGTCTCCTTGTAAATAAACTCATCCTCAGCTAAACTGATATGTTCATATCCCTTAATTTTATAAAGATTTACTGACTAAACACGTCTTCTTTTAAAAACTATCAACTAATTATTGCAATGCGAATTGAAAAACCCCAAAACACAAAATTTAACTTTCGATGCTCTTTAAAATTTGTAAATAATTTCCGATAGTGATCAGGTCTTCTTTTGTTTGGATTGCAAGCATAAAGTAATAAGTTACTGATTATGTAATAAATGATTTATAAATGTAAAGTAATAATTGAAATATTTTTGAAAATCTATTTTTAAATACAATACTTTGTGTATTTTTGTAAGCAAAAGGGTAATGTATGTTTGTTTTAACAACACTAGCGAAAAAACGAAGCGCAACAATTCATTTAAGTTTAAATCAATCAAATACTATATGCGTCGATAGCTCAGTGGGTAGAGCTCTTGGCTGGCAACCAGAGTTCCCTGGTTCGATGCCCATCATGACCACATTATTTTTAATAACGTTTAAAATATTTGTAATAATTTTTTTTTTAATAAAAAATTCCTCTTTTTTAAAAATCTATTTGTATAGGCTTTTTACACTGAACAACATCTTTGTGAAACGCGTGGAAGATGTTGAAAATGTGAAACAATGTGTCAACATCTTTCATCCGTTATTTATTCGTCTGTCAAATAATAAAAGTAAACGACGCAAATTTTGTTTTTTTTTTTTGTTGCTTTGCTTGAACAAACCCGAATTTTGATGCAGTACATTGAAATATTAAAGGTCATTCTGAAAGAAGATGATGATGATGAAGAAGAATTTTTGGTAGACATAAGAAAGAAACTCTTACGTGTGCCGCTCATTTTCCTTTGTTGAATAATTTTTTGTTTTGTTTATTTTCTGCAATGTCAGTTTGCTGGTGATGGCACAAAGGAAATCGATTTTTTTGTCATTTTTTTTGTGATTACACTTAAAATAACGCAAGATGTAAGATGGAACAAAATGAGAAAGGATCATCTTTTGTAGATGTAGAATTTTTGGCCTGTATAATTCTTATGGGAAGATGTTAACATCTTTGCAAATTGATGAAAGATGTGGCTCAGTGGAAAAAGGCTATTAGATACATTACTTTTTCCATTTTCGTAACCATATAAGTTACCCCTTACATTATCGCCTCTAAAGTAAAATGTATATAAACATTACTTTGAGGCTCATCGCCTGTAAAATTCATCAGTGAAGTAGGATGTAAAGTAATCCATGAGCCCCTATGGCTATACATTACTTTATCCATTATTTGGTAATGTGTGGTTTTGCTGGAAAACGAAGTAGTCTGACATAAACAAAATTTGAAAATTCAATGCATATGGCAATCTGTTCCGATTTTCTATATCCCATACCCTTTTCTCCCTTGGCTTCATACTTGGTACACTTATTTACATAAATATGATACAGATCTATTAGATACAATTACCAATATTATATTTCCATAAAAAAATATAAAATACTTATAATATTACCGTCCCTATTTTCATTCACATTCGATTATAGGAAATTATAATACTTTCTAATGTTGTTTTTGTTTCAATTGCAACAACAAAATTTGTATTGTTGCTTAAAATGAAGAGTTTCGATATTCTTTAACATTTATTTTATAATTAAAATTTATTTTATAATTGAAAATTTAATTTATTGAAAATAAAG
Organism: Eustalomyia histrio; assembly: GCA_949748255.1. Lineage (NCBI taxonomy): Eukaryota > Metazoa > Arthropoda > Insecta > Diptera > Anthomyiidae > Eustalomyia > Eustalomyia histrio. Next base: position 36,493,019 of record OX456527.1, read on the forward strand.
AAATTACTACTATTACTACTTACAACTTTTGAATATAAGTATGTATGTGCCAGAGCTTCGGAGAATCAATTACTGAATTAATATTTTGATAATAAATTCCCTAACTAAACTTAGGAAATTGAATGAATTCCTTTTTTTCATTCGATTTATTTAGAAGGAATAAGAATAAACATTCAGTTATAAAATTCAAAAATTAATTCACAAAGGAATTCATTCAAATTTAATTAATTTAAATTTTGTTAAATGATTTAATTCTCTAAGAAATGAATTTCTATAGAATTCATTAAATTTACCCTTAATTTTGTGAACTAATTAACTTTTTCGCTTAATTCTCTATTTTCTTTTAAAACAATAAAAATAATGTGTCTAATAATAAATTTCCCAAAGAATATATCATTATTTTATGGTTAAAAATAATGCAATGTGAATCTATTATTGCAACTCTTATTGGTAACACATTATTTTACATATCAAAATAATGTTGAAGGGTAATGAGTTAACATTACAAGGTAATGTACACTAGAATGATAAGTCATTGTCATATTTATTAAATATGATAAGCCACATCTGTATTTTAATATCCTAAATTTTATGTTTTCAAAATAACGATTAGCATGAAAAAATTTCCTTACTAAACTTTCATCAATTCGATTTACTCGTAGAAACAGAATTTCCCATTTTCCAGCCCTGGAATGTAAAACACTTGCCATCAATGGCAACTCTTCACCACAATAAATATTGCATTAGTGTTTTTTTTTTCTAGCAACTCGGCATACAGCGTTGCCACATTAACTCTATGTAGCGACAAATATTTGCAACTTCCTAGAATCTAAAATCGTTCCAACTAGAAAACGCTAGTATGTTCTAATTACTCTCACCACCTATATAAATCTGTGCGCGATGTGGCATGCTAGTCAGTTTGAAACAGAGAACTGAAAAATCAACTCTTTTCTTGATTTAATCATACACAAAAATTCTTGTTCACATTTAATAACTCAATAAAATTCACTGTAGAATAATATGACCATCATGTTACTGAAAGCGTATTTTGGATCAGTTTGATTTATCTTGTTTTATGTAAATGTAATCACTCAACAAAAAGTCACCGTTGAATAAATCAGAAAAAACAACAAACAACGCGTATGTGTGTATTCATAATTAAAACAAAATAGAAACACATTTCATAAGTGATATAGTGTACATTAGGGTGGGACTTAAATCCGATTTTTTTTTGGAATTTTTATTAGTAATACAATACTAAAAATATTCTTCTTTGTGAAATTAAAAAAAATTTTTTGGAAAAAAAATTTAGGTCTCAGGCTTGCCTAATTCGGAAAAATTTAAATATTGTCTTAATTTTTTTTCATCTGTTTTCATTGGAAAATTAGGCAATATTTAACTTTAACCGAATTGGGCGAGCCTAAGATATCGACCTAAATTTAAAAAAAAAAATTCAAAAAGAGCAATATTTTTGGTATTACTAATAAAAATTCTAAAAAACGGAATTATAGACCCACCCTAATGTACATTATAACATTTATGAAATGTGTTTCTACAAAACCACCCCCTTTTTAAAGATAAGAAACTATTTTGTTTTAATTATGAATACACACATACGCGTTGTTTGTTGTTTTTTCTGATTTATCTTACATCAAAAAAATTATTCTTGGCTCGAACGAACAGAAAAACATCAATGGTATGAAAACGACCGGTGATTATAAAGCAGTGACACAACAATTTGCACGTCGTTTGATTGATTTAAAATCATATTCAGCGTTTGAACGCAAACACATATTTATTCTTGTGTTGATTGCGTATGAACGTTTTGCAATCAGCAGTTGCAGTTCTCTGGTTTGGAATATAAGACCGATGCGACAACAGCATTTGTAAATAACATTGGTGATTTAATCGTTAAACAATTTTGTATTAGTGTTGTTGTAATTTAACAGAGTTAAGAGTGAAAAGAATTTCTATTTGCAATATAAAAAGCACTCGATTTAGTTAATGGAAATAAATCAACGATCTTAAAAGTTAACATCGTAACAATACCTATAAGAGTTCCGAGAACAGGTACACATTACATTACTTAAAAACATAAAATAATAATAATGCATTTTTTAGGAAATTTATTGTAATTATATTTTGTTTTCTTTTTGCTGCAGAGAATAAATTCTTTGAAGGGAATTAAACAAAAAAGTTAATTTTCTAGGGAATTAAGAAAAAAAAGTTAATTCCTTCAGGGAATTAAAAAAAAAGTTAATTTCTTTAGGGAATTAAACGAAAAAGGTTATTTCTACAGAGAATTGATCAAAAACTGAATAAATTCCTTGACCAAAAGTTGAATCATATGAATTAATTCCATAATTTGTATTCTTAATCTTTTAATTAAGGACTTCATTTATTTTAATTCTTATTAATAAATTCATTCCTTGAATTGAGAATTCATTTAAAAAATGAATTAATTCTTCGAAGCTCTGATATGTGCTAATTAAAATGAATAATAAAGAAAACCTTAAATTTAAACATTAAAAGTTATTTATTTTCTTATTCATATAAAAATTTGTAACACTTGACATTCCTGTCCACCCATATTAACTATTTCCCAGTATTGGCGATATAAAAGTGTAATTTTCAAAAGAAAATTATTTAAAAATTTTGCAATTCGTGTCCTTATACGGGGAAATAGTAGTGTGAAACGTGTGAATTGCCCTTAAAACAGAGAAAAATATACTTAATCTATTTTTTAGTTAAATATTTTTTTTTTACTTTGACTTATTATTTGATAATTTATTAGCTTGGGAATTTTGATAGGTCTTTTTATAGAAATCATAAAAACCATAAAATATTACTAAAACAACAAAAAAGAAATAAGCTATTAGTATAAAAGGTATATTACAACTGGACCACGTAATAGCGGCTTGTGCAAGAATCAAACAAAATTGTATCATTTGTATAATTGTAATTGATTTTTTTATATATACAAATTTTTTCATAACCTCAGCACTGCAAATATTAGAGAAGAAGTAATAGGTGTACATAATGATATGGACCCAGCAATTTATATATATTGGATATAAAGAGTTGTTGACTAAAACGGAAAGAAGAAAAAAAAAAGAAAAATATTTATTATCAAATATTACATTATGTTAATGCAGTCGTAAATAAATTCTAAACAAAATAAAAATTGACAAAAGGTTTTAAAATTGTTTTGAAAAATATTTGAATTTTTTTTTTAAATTTAAAGAAATTTGGAAACTTGAATTTAGCTTAGATTTTATTAAGCCAGTTCGCAGAGGGAGGGTTAAATATAGGTAGTTTTTATTTTTAAGCTAAAAAAAAATTTCAAGTTGCTTACACTCAAAAAAAAAATGAACTAGAATTTAGAAAAATTAACTTATTTAGAGGAAAAATTTAAATGAAAACGGCGCCAGACACTTTTTACCAATATTTAATAAAATTTTCCTTAAAATTAAGAAACAAATTTTACTTAAAATTTGGTAAAAATTTCTAAATTTTAGAAAAATTTTACTACTGAAAAGTAAATTTTTATTAGAAAACAGTAAAATTTCCTCCTTATTAGTTCATACATCATTTAAAATTGTACTGTTAGTTAGGAAATTTTTCCTTGGTTTTAAGAAAAATTTTATTTTATTTAAGTTCATTAGATAATATTTTTTACTAAAAACTAGGACTTAACTCCCTAAAAATAAGAAAATATTTTCTAACAACAAGTTAAATAACAATTCTTTTAAGTGAAAATCATCCTTATCCTGCTTCTATGGTAAAGGTAATATATTTCAACATATATTCGAAAGTAGTTTACAATCAATGAGTAGGTATTTTCCCACTTTCGGAGGACTTCCGCTTTGTGAAGACACTGCTCTTCACAAGATGTTTGCTATACATTTTTGTCTTTAAACTAAATTGAATTATACTAAATTCATGTATTTAAAATATAAATTAAATTTCATTAGCAAAAAGGTAAACAAATTAAAAAAATGTACTGCAGGATATCCTGAAACGTAATAAATTGTGACAAAGTTAGATCATTTTCGTAGTTAATTAATGGTTCTGCTTGAGAGAACTACAAAAATGGACGCCCTAAGTGACACACGGCATCTATGGTTAAGGAACACTGGGGGTCCTTTGTCTTCTTAAATTAACTAATTTAAGGAGATTGTTGCAAAAATACAAAATATCACATTTACATTTCTTGTTATTATTGGAATATGGAAAAATGTCATATATTTATTTGACATATACAAATCTAAGTTTTTTTATTATTAAGTGAAAAAAATAGTTCGATAAATATAATGTTTAATAGGCGCTACGTCAATTACAGGAAAGCCATTATGTCTTAATGTATAAAATGTGCCTGCGATATTTTGTATTGTAGTCAACAAACAAATTTATTACATAAAAGCGCAAATTCGAAATTTTTTACCCTTTGCTAACAAAATTTTAAAATATATTTTAATCTACTTTAAGTTCAATATTTAAGACTGTTAAGATTAGAGGTGGGCACGATCACGAACCAAAAGTTACAATTATGCACGATAGTTTTTTTAAATGGTCACTTTAATTTCTTTTATTTAATAATATTTTTTCTTGAAAATTAGGAAAACTAACTGAATTGTTTTTTTTGGAATAGAATATTGAAAATAATTTATAATCTAATTTTCCAACAAAAAATCCTATACCAAATTTTATTATTTTTTAAAAATTAGTAAACTTTTACTTGAATAAAAGAAAAAAATTTTTTCTGAACTAATTTGCATGAAAATTTTCTTTAGAAATAGTTTATCAGTTTCTAAAATCAAGTAAATTTTTATTATTACATAGGAAAAAATTCATTACTTTTTGATTTTAATTGTCTGAACTAATTTTTAGAAAACAATTCTTCAAAATTAGAAAGTGGTATACTTAAAAAGTGAATTTGGAAATGGCTTTCTAAAATTTAGTTAATTTTACTACTCGCGAACAAAAAATGAACACACATTAAGTTCAAGTACTTTCTCGATTTAAGTTAGACACATTTTTTGAACTAAATTGGAGTAAATTATATCCTAAACTTTTTTTGAACTAAACTTAATTGTATTACATTTGAGTATGCAATTTTCTTAAAACTAAGATTTTTTTTCTAAAAATTAATAATTTTTTTTTTCCTAAAATCAAGAAATATAACTTAGGAAAAATATGAACTATTTCTGAGTATAAACTATTTCGTTTTTCCTCAAACTTAGGAATTTTTATTATTTTTTAAGAAAATTTTTCTAAGTTTTAATAAAATTTTACTTAAATTGAGAACAACTTATAAACTATTTTGAAGGAAATTTTTGATTTAGTTCATGTTTTTTTTTACTTATGACACTATAAGTCACTTTTTCCAAGAAAAAATTCTCAGATTCTAATGTGTTTTCTGTAGAAATATTTTCAAATTTTAAAATATATTTTGCATAAGATTCTGAAAACTGTTTCTATTAAAAAATTAAAATCACTATTTATGTACAGAAAATTCTCAGATAAGGGTGAGTTAATATTGCTTTGAAAATTTCTTAGACATTTTAAACATTTCTTCTCAGATTCTGAGTTACTTTTCCCTTGAAAAATTTTCAGAAAAATTTTCTTAGCAATTCTAAGATCCCGTTATATTAACCTCTTCTTAGTCACTTTTTCTTTAGGAAATATTTTCATATTCCAAGACATTTTTCTATAGGATTAATTTTTTAAATTCTAAATCTGTCTTTTAAACTATAGTTTTGAATTTCTTGCAAATTTTTCAAATACTTTACAATATAATTTAATCAATTTCAATCTTACCTTTGTGGTATCGTGATAAGAAAAAAACTACTGTTATCGTTGATGAATGATGGAATACATGTAAAAATGTTATTTGATTTTGTTTTTTTCTCATTACAAATACTACAGTGTCCATTAATTCGAATATTTTTAACCAAAATGTCATAAATGTCACATAATCATATTTTGTTCCTCCCTCTGTATTTGGTAAATGAGCATGACATTGTGAGAAATCAAATAAACTCCATGATGCTAAATCCCAAATCTGAAAATAATTTGAAAACAAAAATGACGGTTAATGCTAATAACACGTTCGTACTGATCCCCAGGTTATGTATTTTTGTTTTCGATTCGAAAATTTTGTTTGAAATATGAGCATTTTTAAATCAAATTTAAAATAATATAAAAAATTATAAAATAATACTGAAAAACTTACCGCTGTTACTAAATATATGCAGGATACAATTTGTATGATATTATAAGCAAATATAAATTCTTTTAATTTAAATGGTTCACGATTTTTCATCAATCTAAAAAAAACGAAAATAAATTATAGTGAAGATTTGTTATTGTTGATTTGTTGTCAGCTGAAGTTGGAGCACACGTCCTTGTCATCTGTCAGGTCACCGGTTTGAGGAAACCTATCTCCTGACTAATGAAAACAGGAAAGCTCTGGCACAGAATTATCCAACCAAATAACATATTCGTCGTCGGAGTTCAGACCAAAAGTAGTGTTTCGCTAAAGAACCCAATACATATAATTTTTGCGTCCACACCAGAGAACTGCAAAATCTGATTGCAAAACGTTCATACGCAATCAACACAAGAATAAATATGTGTTTGCGTTCAAACGTTGAATATACTCCAACACACATATTCGTTGATGATTTTAAATCAATCAAACGACGTTTAAATTGTTGTCACTGATTTATAATCAACGGTCGTTTTTATACCATTGATTTTATTCATTCGAGCCAACAAAAATTATTTTGATGTAGAATAAATCAGAAAAAACAACAAACAACGTGTATGAGTGTAATCAGTGTTTCATAATATGAAACACATTTCATATATGTTATATGTATATTAGGGTGGGTCTAAAATACGTTTTTAAGAATTTTTATTAGGAATACCAAAAATATTGTTCATTGTGAAAACATTTTTTTTAAATTTAGGTCGACATCTCAGGCTCGCCCAATCCGGTTAAAGTCATATATTGTCTAAAAATATTTGTTCACGTATTTTGATTGTAAATTTAATTCTCTACAAAAAAAGTTAAATGGTAAAATCTCCTAAAATTTATAGTTACCAAGATATTAGCAATTTTGGTAATTTTTTTTTTTTCACAATGAACAATATTTTTGGTTGTACTAATCAAAATTAAACAAGCGGATATTTCGGCCCACCCCAGTGTAAATGTAACTAATGCTTTGATTTATACACGAAATGCATATATATAAAACAATGTCATATTATTCAACGCCAACGCACGGTTTCAACGGTTGTTTTCATACCATTCATTGTATTCTTGTTCGTTCGGGTCAACAATAATTATTATAGAATATATAAAAAAACAAAACAACATGTGTGTGTATTCATAATTAAGACAAAATAGTTTCTTATCTATAAAAAGGGAATGATTTTGTAGAAACACATTTCATATATGTTATATGTATATTAGGGTGGGTCTCAAATCCGTTTTTTAGAATTTTTATTAGTAATACCAAAAATATTGTTCTTTGTGAAATTTATTTTTTTTTAAATTTAGGTCGATATCTCAGGCTCTCCCAATCCGGTTAAAGTTAAATATTGCCTAATTTTCCAATCAAAATAGATAAAAAAAAATTAAGACAATATTTGAATTTTTCCGGATTAGGCAAGTCTCAGATATCGACCTAAATTTTTTTTCAAAAAAAATTTTTTTATTTTACAAAGAAGAATATTTTTAGTATTGTATTACTAATAAAAATTCTAAAAAAGCGGGTTTAAGTCCCACCCTAATGTACATTTATGAAGTGTGTTTCTATTTTGTTATAATTATGAATAAACTCATATGCGTTGTTTGTTGTTTTTTCTGATTTATTCAACGCTGACTTTTTGTTGAGTGATAACATTTGCAGTAAACATGATCGACATATGGTTTACACTGATTCCAATTGAAGCACCCAATGCAACAACCGGATAACTCCATTTTTTTGCGAAATAGCTTTTTTAATGCAGAAAAAACCAAAAAAAAAATCTGCGTCGTTCGGTGCACAAAAAAAAATAAAAAAAGTGGAGTTATCTTGTTGTTGCACTGGGTGCTTCAATTACGCGTTCAGTAACATGATGCTGATTTTATTCTACAGTGAATTTTGTTGAATTATTAAATGTGAACAAGAATTTTTGTGTATGATTAAATCAAGAAAAAAGTTGATTTTGCAGTTCTCTGGTCCACACTTATCAGAAAACGCTTGGCTGACACCAACTCTGTTTGCCAATAATAACAGCTGATTTACGAAAAAAAATATTTATTGGAAAAATTAAAATAAGAAATAATAAATTAAAAGAAGCAAAATGATTGAACACACTCATAATTTTGCCATCAATCAAACAACAAAATAGTAACAAATATTTTTTTTTTATAAAATATGGTATTAAAAAACTTATCTTCTTTCCCCATTTAGTTTTTTTTCTGCTTTTAATAAACGATTTTTTTTTGCTTTCCAGTTATTTTTATTTAACTGTATTCTATTTTTGCAGTCAAAAACAGCTGTTGTCAGTTGTCTGCCAGGTAGATATACAAACTGTTCTAATTGAAACAAGTGAAAAAAGTCTTAAATTCAACTGTGCCGCATTTTTGAATACCCCCCTACAATATCCTAAAAAAAAATATCTCTACTGTTGTTGATACAAATAATGTAAAAAACTTTTGAAGTAAAATTATGGAGGTGAAAAAAAATTTTTTGAGGTGAATAAAAAATTAGTGCTGAAAAAATTTTTTGAGGTGAAAATTATTCACCTCTAAGCGACTGGTGCAAAAATACGAGTCGCTACTATGAAATTGTACTAAAATACACCAATTTGTATGGAATGTTCACATTTTCACTCATAACTTTTTAACCGTTGGACGATTTTGCTCATTTCCAGCAAAACTTTGTCAATGGGTGCGATATTCTCATGCGTTACCTTGTAATGATAGCTCGTTACCTTTTTCATTACTTGCAAGCATAAACCAATAAGTTACTGATTACTGATTATGTAATATATGATTTATAAATGTTAAGTAATAATATAAATATTTTTAAAAATCTATTTTTAGATACATTACTTTGTGTTTTTTTGTAAGCAAAAGGGTAATGTATGTCTGTTTTGACAAAACTAGCGAAAAAACGAAGCGCAACAATATATTTAAGTTTAAAGCAATCAAATACTATACGCGTGGATAGCTCAGTGGATAGAGTTCGTGGCTGGCAATCGGAGTTCCCTGGTTCGATTCCCATCATGACCACATTATTTTTAATAACGTTTAAAATATTTGTAATAATTTTTTTAATAAAAATTCCTCTTTTTTAAAAATCTATTTTTAGACACATTACTTTTTCCATTCTCGTAACCATATATGTAACCCCTTGCATTATCACCTCTAAAGTAATGGGTATATACATTACTTTGAGGCTCATCGCCTGTAAAATTCATCAGTGCAGTAAGGTGTAAAGTAATCCATGAGCCCCTATGGCTACACATAACTTTACACATTATTTTGTAATGTGTGGTTTTGCTGGGTTTTCAATAGCAAACTACTCGGGAGGATGTACAATAATGTAGGTTAAAATGAAGACCCCCGCGTGCGTCTTCGCGCTGTGATCGCCATTTCAACAGACAGACGGACATAAGGATCACGAATATATATACTTTATGGGGTCTTAGACCTACATACATACATTTCGACATGTTACAATCGGAATGACAAACTGATATATACTCTCACCATGTATGGTGGAGGGTATAAAAATGTCGTCTGACATATGTATTTTGCATCTGACAATGTTTCAACTGGACTGTTTGATTTTTGCGTGAAAAAATTTAACAAATAAGGGCCTTAAGTTCGGCATTCGGCGAGCAAAACAAAACCACGGTCAACAAGATTGATTAATTGACAGTGGAAAACATGTGGTTCCAACTCGAAGGCTCAATTGTACACACAGCGAAATGTCACGCTTTATCGATGTACAGGGGCCAGAAGAATTACCCGATATAAACGCTTAAGACTATTTTCTTTAAAACTCTAGAGAAGTTCTTTTCACAACGATCAAAATGGAAAATGCGGTAAAAAAACCCAAATGATTATCAATAATGACGGTGCCCCAAATAAATGAAAAAATCTTAAAGGTCCATATAAACCTTAAAAAAAATTAAATTATGTGATTTTATTTTGCACATATAACATGTGCCACCCTGTATATGAAAACTATTTTATAAAACAATTTATTTTTGTATTTTGGCTTATGAATGCTAATATAAGGTATTGTGAATCATGCCTCTTTATTTTAAATTAATCGAGACATATTTTGTCCCAGTCCCCATATAAAGCCACATTCCCGATATTTGCTGAACCCCAAAATACGTATTTTCCATATAAAATTTTAAAACGAAAACTTAAAAAAAAGCGAAAATAAGCATTTTTTGTCCTGTTCATAAAAAAGATCATGAGCCCTCAGGGAATTTGGACCGCTTCCCAAAATTTTACCCAAATTATATCCAACGTATGGTATCATACAGTCGGCATGTTCCACTTTAATTTTTTTACTAGTTTTCTAGTTAATAAAGGAGAATAAAGAAAAATGTTTCGTGAAGAAAATTTGTTTGTTCGAAAACTTCAAATGATAAGCGGACTCCGAATATTATACCGATTTGGCTGAAACTCCCCAATAATCTTGTTTATAGTGTTGCCAGTTATTCGACCCTGCCGGTTAATCGGTTAGGTCATTATTCGAAAAATGAAGAAAATTTATTAACCGGTTATTCGGGTCGATTTATCGGAAAAATTTGTTATTAAGCGATTAATCGTTTAATGCAAAATAAATGTATTTCTTTCACTAAAGAACACACAGAGTTACTTTTTGCTAAGATATAAAGTTAAATCTATTGTGTTGGTTTCTAAAGTGTTTGTTTACGACAATTCCAAGCATCCTTATATTTTTTTCTTGAGTCTTTTCAGAGGAATCTGAACTCTTTTAAAAGGAAATGTCAGACGTGCGAAAGAAAACCCCTAAAAACGCAGTGTAGATAGTGTTTTACCGAAGTGGGACATTTTGTCGATAAAGTTGGTTTTTATTTTCCAAAATAAAAAAAAATGACTAAATAAAAAAAAATCCAATAAAAAATACTTAAAAATATGGTATGAATAATTTTTGCAAAATTCAGAAAGAAAGTTTGATAGAACTTTCACTGTTCCCTGACTCTTTCACTACCCGGTTTAAGGTTTAGAGTTAAAGAGGTTATCTTTTAGAAAATATATAAAAATCACTCATATTCCTGACAAGTCCTCACCGATTTTCCTATGTTTGTGCAATTATAAATTCAAATAAGCGAATTCTTAAATATTTTTGACTTAACAACTTAATTCTACTGAAGTTACTACTTCATCAAAATTTTTTGATAAATCAAATTAGAAACAAAATTCCTTGTTATTTTTTAGTTTTTATCAATTTTTTCATAGAATTTTAAATAAAACTGTTTTAAGAAAATACATTTTTTGAATTTAAAGCAATTTTATATTATTTTATTACATAAGTAACGTCATAGTGCTTGTAAGGAATATAACTAGTCACCTGTCTCATTGCTAAGGCGAAACATATATATTTTAATAGGTTTTTTGTTAAAGCCATGCTTAGAGACTCTAGCCTTTCTAAAACTTCGCGTTCTGATGAGATCATTTGTCAGCTCGAAATACATGTATACGGAGGTTGAAAGCCCTATATAAATTATTTGGACGTGAAAATATAATTTTATATTATTTAAAATTTATTTTTTAAAGGAAATTTAACCGGTTAATCGACCTTTTTTAATCGATTATTCGGGTCGAATAATTATTTGAGTTTTAAATTTTTTGTTTCCACATTAACCGAAATAGTGGCGATTAATCGAGGAATCGGTTAATCGATTAACCGAATTGGAAACACTACTTGTTTATCAATCCACCCTATTAAACATACATACATATTTATTTAATAAGACGGATCGATTTTGGTCCCAGTTTTCCTGTGATTGGTTACGCGTGCCAGAGGTAGCACACATGCCTGATTTCGTTGACACGCGATGTTTTGTTGAAACTGTTAATAATTAAAAATAAGTCATTATTTTTACACAAGGACCCACACGATAATGTCAGGAAACGTTTTAAGGATCACTCGGGAACCAACTAGCAGATTTTTCTTCGCTAAAGTTCAGGGTATTTCAGTTAAATTCAGTTTAGATAATTTTATAAAAAAAAACCGCTCTACTAAAAAGTACTTACTTGGGTCCAATCTGCAATACGAATAACAAATATACTCCAATAACGCTGACCAAAAATAAGGGCGAACAAATTCCAAGACTTTTATCATGTATAGCTGAGGAATTAAAAGATTTTTTTTTAATAAAAATTATAACACATTTTCCTTTTTTTTCAAATAATAATACTAACTTTTTAATTCATCTAATAATCCAGACATTTTAGGTATTTTTTTTATTAAACAGTTTTTTTTATAGTTAAATAATTTATTTATTCTTTCAGTATCCTTAATTTATTTACAATGTTTCCAATACTTTATTTGATTCTTATTTTTATTTTATATTTATTTAATGAATTAGTAAGTACGACAATAATACAAAGAACCGTGGCTGAACACTACACGATCATATTTAAACTACAGTCTTTGATTTACATAGAACCTGGGCCTTAATAAATCTTTTCTTTTATATATACAAAAGAATAACGTGACTGATTGACTGCAGCTACAACTTTGATATTGTATGTAGAACTTGAAAATCGTTTTTATTCGTAATTGGATTTTTTTTATAAATATATGTATTTTGAAAATTAACCAAATTCTATTACAAAAATCTATTAATGGTGTTGTGATGTTGTCGTTTTTAAATACCCAGCAAAAAACAAAATAAAAAATAGCAAAAGAAGAGTCTTTTCCTCTTCTTTTGCTATTTTTTGCTGGGTATTTAAAAACCACAACTTCATAACAGTGGTTTTGATTCCGGTGTTGTGAAAATTTTGGATCAGAACCATAGAGGTGTCATAGCAGGAAAGTTTTCTTGTATGATACTTTCATTTAAATAAATCATAATTTTAGAAGAGTAACTTTAAAAATCCAAAATAAATTCATTAAACTCCGGGGTAGACAACCTCGACATTTTTAAGGGAATTGAGTAAAACTTCTTCAAATCTGACATTTAAAATATATATATACTCTCTGGGATATGGGTTAATTCACTTTTATGAACTTTTTATTTAAGTCGCGGTAAAAATGGAGCTTAAAAAGGAAAAATTGTCCCTTTAATCTCCCGGTTAAAAACGTTGGTATTGAAATTTAGAAAAGACATTCACTCAAAAAGTGTATAAATCTTTGCCCTCTCTCCTACCCACCCCTACCCCGAGAGTAAAAATCTGAAATTTAAAATATGTTTATACTCAGGTACAGACATACTTTAAGCACGAAAACTGAAACTTAAAGTTAAAACATTCATTACAAGAAGGTTAGACAAATTAATTAAATGAGAAAAATCCTTAGAAAAATTACTTCAACTTTCTTTTAAATATATATCGATATTTAAAACTACCCAGCAAAAACTTGGTAATGACATGTCATTAATTTATACATTTCTTTGTAATGAGTACTCCTTACATTCAGCATTTTTTTTTAAATAAAAATAATGTATTACCTATAATAAGTTACTTATATTATTATTTTGAATTAAAAAATAATAATAAGTTACCTGTATTGGCTTACCTTTTCTATTATTTCAATATAAATAATAATGAGTCATTGTTAAAAGTTTAAATAACTTTATTTATTAGTGTGTATTTTATTAATTAATGCAAGAGAAAAGGAACTAGTGAAAACTAGTTTAGAGTTGTGTCGAATTAATTTATTTTAACTTATTTGTGTTATGACACATCTTATATAATTAATTTTGGTATTCAGATCACAAATATGACAAAAATTTTAAAATATCTTGGGGCAAAAATAAAGTTTTAATTGTACTTCAGAAATATCCTTTTTATAAAACTTTTCAAAATTGTAAAGAGATTGAAAATTTTTGAGACCAAATTTGGAATCAGGAGAAAAAATCTATTAAAATCAAATTAAATAGAAATTAAAGCATGTAAACGAAAAATTTTTTACAAATTCTAATGCGAATTTCGAGATGAAAACAATACAAAAAAGTGCCGTTAGTTTTTAAATTCTGTGATGTGTAAACAACAAAATGCATACAAATTTTTCAGTTTTAAAGAAACGATTATGGCGTCAACATCAAAATTAGAAAAACAGAGAAAAAAATTGTGGACACTTTTTTAATTAAACTTAATGCCTCATTTGCAGCTATAGCAGGGCTAACTGGTACATCCCGAGCAACTGCAAGGAACATCATAAACCGGTTTAGGGGGACCCACTCCACTGAAAGAAAACCTGGATCTGGGCGAATTCCTGGATTTGTTAATAAAAAGTTGACGTTAAAAGTGAGGAATGCACTGGTGTCTAAACCAAACATGTCGGTTCGAGATTTAGGGAAAAAGTTTAAAGTGTCTCATATGTATGCTCAAAAAGTTAAAAAAAATATAAGCTTAGATCATACAAAGTAATAAAAGTGCCAAACAGAACAGATGAAGTTGATGTAAGAGCAAAAAAACGGGCCAGAAAACTATTAAAGACAGTTCTGAACAATTTTAAAGGCTGTATATTGATGGATGACGAAACATATGTCAAAGAGGATTTCAAGCAAATTCCTGGATCCCAATACTATACTGCATATATGAAGGGAGGTGTAAATAAAATATTTAAATACAAAAAAGTTGACAAATTTGCAAAAAAAGTTCTTAATATGGCAAGCAATTTGCAGCTGTGGGCAATTCACTAAGCCTTTTGTCACACGAGGCACATTGAACAAGCAAACGTACATAACACAGTGTTTAAAAAAACGTTTATTACCTTTGTATAAACTGCATTATTCTCCACCAATATTCTGGCCTGATTTAGCAACAATTCATTATTCCAGAGAAACTGTAGAATGGATAAGAAAAAATAATATACAATTTGTCAAAAAAGAGTGCAATCCACCAAACTGCCCTGAACTTCGTCCAGTGGAAAAATTTTGGGCTCATATAAAATTAATACTGCGAAAAACATCCAAGGTAGCTAAAGCTGAGAGAAATTTGCACTTCAGATGGAATGAAGCAGTTAATAAAATTAGTAGAAAAGGTGTCCAAAAACTTATGAGTGGGTTAAAAGGTAAAATACGCACCTACGCATTATCTCGCCGCGAATCGTAAACTTTTTACTAGTTTTAAAAACTTTGAAGTATTGTACTTAATTTGTAATATTAATTTGAATTTTGTTATTTTAAGTTTGAATTTTGTTAAAAAATAAAAATGTAAAAAATTTTTCGTTTACATGCTTTACTTGAATTTCAATGCGAATAAAAAATTTCAAAACTAAGAAAAAAC
This sequence comes from Eustalomyia histrio, assembly GCA_949748255.1. NCBI lineage: Eukaryota > Metazoa > Arthropoda > Insecta > Diptera > Anthomyiidae > Eustalomyia > Eustalomyia histrio. The sequence goes on from OX456527.1 coordinate 36,508,518, forward strand.
TTCCTCTTCTTGACTTTTGACGACCATGGGATACATATATCCCAAATTGTATCAGTATCCTGTTATCCCCTGTGTTGTTCAATAGGATTCGAAAAAAGTGTTCCAAAAATTGTGCAAAAATATATATTTTTTTATGAATTTGTGGTGATCCTATGGCTCTGAGACCATATTGATCCAAATAGTTAGTATTGTGTGAAAGCAACAACTATCATCTGTCGATACAAATCGGTTAAAAAATGGGACAAATACGACAAAAACCAAAAATGGGACATTTATCAAAAGGTTAATTTCTATATATTTCCTTTTGGAAGAAAAGCGGATTAGCAATTGGGATTCACAACACTGCATCGCATTACCTTGTCACTTACTCAAAGTTAAATTATAATTATTTACCATTAGTTAGAAAATAATGTGTTACTCAATTTCTTACAGAAAAATATAATAATAATTGGTTATTAGTAACCAGTTATTAATATGCATACACGTAACCCATTATTATTTATTTTTTCGTAAGCTTGCACGTAAGCAGAACACCTTACCTTTTGGGACATCGCATATAAATAAAGTTAGAATTAAAATATAAAGGGTAATAGGTAAAAACCTTGGAGCTTAGATTAATAGACTCATTATTTGGTAAGGTGTGTTTTTGCTGGGTGCCGGCAACGAAGTATCGGGCTGTTTAGCTACAATATAATAAATAAATAGTAAAATATATTAATAAATTACAAGACATGTGTGTGCTATTTGTTCGATTTTCATAAATAATTGTACGTACTCGTGTTATTGCAGACCTATTAAAAACGTATAAGGTGTGAAATTTTAAAGAAATTGAAAAAATTAAACTCTGACGACCTTTAACCAAAGTTTGCCATTTTTTTTTTAGTGCTATAACTAAAATATGTCAAAAATACACTACTTTTTGTTACTTTTGATTTCAGGCTTTTGAGAAATTACAATTTAATTTTTACGTACAATATTAAGGAATGACGTTACTGACTATAGCTGAAACTTAAAATTTGGTATGTAGGCTTAAACTCCATGATTATTGCAAATTTCTTTAGGGAGGGGCAAAAAGAAGAAAGTCTCCCCGGGCAGCCCAAACCCCACCCAAAAAAAAAGACATGAACTAAAAATTAATCCAAAATTTTCTTTAAAATAGTTTAAAAAATTTCCTCAATTTAAGGAAAATTTTATTAAAACTTGGAAAAATTTCCTTGAAATATACTCAGAAATAGTTCATACTTTTTATACCCTCCACCATATATGGTGAGGGTATATATCAGTTTATCATTCCGTTTGTAATATGTCGAAATATAGGCTTAAGACCCCATAAAGTATATATATTCGTGATCCTTATGCAATTTTAAGTCGATTTAGCGATGTCCGTCTGTCTGTCCGTCTGTCTGTCCGTCTTTCTGTCTGTTGAAATCACGACGCGAAGACGCAAGCGGGGGTGCCTATTTTTACCCAGATTATTAAACATCCTCCCGAGCAGTTTGGTATTTAAAATGAGCAAAATCGGTTAAGCGGTTCAAAAGTTATGAGTGAAAATGTGAAGGTACCTCTAAATTTTCCATACAAATTTGTACAATTTTTCTGTATCTATTTTTTTTTCTGTTAAGTAAGTAAAAATGTTATTAAGTCTTCTTATTGTTCGATTACATTTATTGTCTTACATACTATGATAACTAAGTTAACGTAAAAATGAACAATGTTAAAGTCGCTAACAGAGCAGACCTCTGTAAATAACATTGCTAAAACTAAATAACAAAAGTTCGTTACATAAATTGACAAAACATATTCATATTACAGTTCCTGCAAAATTTAGTATATACGTATATCATCTTCATCCCCTTTGGTGGAGGGTATTCAAAGATTCGGCACAGCCGAACTTAGCCCTTTTTTACTTTTTTTAAGTAATATTTCTTGATTTAAGCAATACTTTTATACTTATGTACTTGTTATATAAATAAAAATTTATTAACTATTAAGAAAAACATCTCCGTTTTAAGAAATTTGTTTCCTAAAATGTAATAAAACTAAGTTTACTTAAAAAACATAATTTCTAACTTAAAATGAGAAAGTACTTGAACTTAATGTGTATTCAAATAGGAAAATTAACATAATTTTAGAAAGCCATTTCTAGATTCTGTTTTTAAGTCTACTACTTTTTAATTTTTAAGAATTGTTTTCTAAAAATTAGTTCAGTTGATTTAAAACAAAAAGTAATAATTTTTTTTCTATATAATAATAAAAATTTATTTGATTTTAGAAACTAATGAAAATTTTCATGCATTTTAGTTCAGATGAGTTTTAAATATTTTAATGAAGTATTTTAATATTAAATTTAAAGTAGCTTAATAAAAAAAAGTTAAAGTATATATATGTCTATTAAAGTTTAAGCTAAAAATCCCATAAAATAAACTTATGACTTTTCCATTTTCCAATAATAACAAAAATTGTAACTGTGATATTTTGTATTTTTGCAACAATTTTCTTAAATTAGTTAATTTAAGAAGACAAAGGACCCCCAGTGTTCTCTAGCCATAGATGCCGTGTGTCACTTAGGGCGTCCCTTTTTGTAGTTCTCTCAAGCAGAACTGTTAATTAACTACGAGAATGACCTGACTTTGTCACAATTTATTACGTTTTAGGATATCCTGCAGTACATTTTTTTTAAATTGTTTACCTTTTTGCAAATAAAATTTAATTTTTATTTTAAATACATGAGTTTAGTATAACTCAATTTAATTTAACGACAAAAATGTATAGCAAAAAGCTTGTTAAGGGCAGTTTCCTCACAAAGTACTTTAAAATATATAATAAAATATATTACCTTTACCATAGAAGCAGGATAAGGATAATTTTCACTTAAATGAAGTTCTATTTAACTTGTTATAAAAAAATATTTGCTTATTTTAAGGGAGTTAAGTCCTAGTTTTTAGTAAAAAAAATATCTAATGAACTTAAATAAAATAAAATGTTTCTTAAAACCAAGGAAACATTTCCTAACTAACAATAAAATTTTAGATGATGAATGAACTAATTAGGAGGAAATTTTACTGTTTTCCAATAAAAATTTACTTCTCAGTAGTTAAATTTTTCTATAATTTAGAAATGTTGACCAAATTTTAAGTAAAATTTGTTTCTTAATTTCAAGGAAATATTTATTAAATATTGGTAAAAAGTGTCATTGGCGCCGTTTTCATTTCAATTTTTCCTCCAAATAAGTTAATATTTCTAAATTCTAGTTAATTTTTTTTAGGTGCATTTGACTAGAAATCTGATATTTAAACTATACGTTGCCTTGAATTTCTGCCTGGAACGTAATAAAAATGGGGGTTTAAAATGGGGAAGTCTCCCCCTTAATGTCCTTCTAAACCGCTTTGGCTAGAAACCTGAAATTTAAAATGTGTGGTCCTTGGAGTATGCGCTAATTTATTGAAAATCTACTTTTTTGAATTTTTGACAGAAACGTGATAAAAATGAGGTTCAAACCACTCTGGATAGACTGAAATTTATAATATCTGTTCCACATTAGTATGGGCTAATTCACGGACATAGTACTTTTTGGAATTGTCGCCACAAACGTGGTGAGTTTGAGCTAATTCAGTGATAAGATATTCTTTGAATTTTTTTCCAGGAGCGTAATAAAATAGAGCTTCGAAAGCGAGAAAATGCCACCCTTAAAAATCTAGTCAATCCGCTTTTTAAAAACCAAAGAAATTCAAATGCTCAAATTGGCTAAGGGAACGGAATGGAAAGGGGAACCAGTGAAATTAATACACTATATAAGGGATCCAAAAGGGAATGGAATGGGGAATAAAATACTATACAAGGGGAACGAAATAGAATGAAATAGGAAACGAAAGGAATTAAAACACAAAACAAGGAGAACTAAATGGAATGTAACGGTAACAATATTACACAAAAAACGAGTGGAAATAAAACACAAGACATTGGGAACGAAATGGAATTGAACGGGGAAGGAGTGCCATTAAAACAGGGCGAGCCTAGATTGTAGTGATATTTATCTATTTGAACATATTTTTTTTTTTCATTTAAGCGATTTTTCTTAATTTTTACTTTTTTCGAAAGCCTTTATGTCTATTGGATATTTTTTTTTGTGAATTGGTGAATAATTTAATGGTAATAAAAATTAAAGCGATAGTGAAATAAAATCCTTAAAAATTATCATTTATTTTAAAAATGGTAAAGAAAATAATTTCAGTTAGTTTGATTTGTATATTAGTTTAAAATGACCTTAAGATCTGTTTTTTAATAAAAAATTAATTATAATTATTAATTTATGCTAATATTTCATCACCACATTGGGTGAAAAAATTTCCCCCGATTATGTCGCCCAATGTGGTGACGAAATATTGTGATAAATAAATAATTATATTTAATTTTAATTTTTAAACTAATATATGAAAATAATTTCATTACAATTGTATAAAATCATCGAACAATTGAAGCAGAGACGCGTATAACGTTGTAAGCGACAAAATTGAAATTGTTGAGATATCGAAAAATCCTTTTAGAACTTGTAGGTGTATCCCACTAACTGACTTCTTTAGATTGCATTTTGATTTTTGAAATCCTGCATAATTTTGCTTAATTTCATAAAAAAGAGTTATTCTAACGGTAATCTGGAAAAAACAGGTTTTTTTAAAATTGTCGCTTTAAACTTTATTCGCGGCTCCGCTTCAATTAGTCCTTTCAATTCCTTAATCCTATGTAAAAATGGGGATGAAATGGAAAAGTACCCAAATTAAAAAAGAACTAAAAATCGGGAAATTTAGCCGCACAATTGCAATAAACCCAAAATGTCACTATTTCACCGGAAAACTAAAAGTCTTTCAGTATAATTCATTTAAGTGAAAACAATTTTCACGTGAAATTCATTACATAAAAAAATTATTTGCTTATATTGTTTATAACATTTTGTTCACATGACAACTAAATATGCTTTATCACAAATTTTCATAAGTGAAAGCACCCAGCAAAACTTTGGTAATGGGTGCGATATTCTCATGCGTTACCTTGTAATGATAGCTCGTTACCTTTTTCATTATTTGCAAGCATAAAGTAATAAGTTACTCATTATTGATTACGTAATATATGATTTATAAATGTAAAGTTATAATTGAAATATTTTTAAAAATCTATTTTTAGATACATTACTTTGTGTTTTTTTGTAAGTAAAAGTGTAATGTATGTTTGTTTTGATAACACTAGCGAAGTTTAAAGCAATCAAATACTAAATGCGTCGATAGCTCAGTGGGTAGAGTTCTTGGCTGGCAACCAGAGTTCGTTTAAAATATTTGTAATAATTTTTTTTAAATAAAAATTCCTCTTTTTTTAATCTATTTTTAGACACATTACTTTTTCCATTATCGTAACCATATAAAAAACCCCTTACATTATCAACTCTAAAGTAATGGGTATATACATTACTTTGAGGCCATCGCCTCTAAAATTCATCAATGAAGTAAGGTGTAAAGTAATCCATCGGCCCCTATGGCTATACATTACTTTACCCATTATTTGGTAATGTGTGGTTTTGCTGGGCAGTTTTTCAGCCTTAAGTTCTGTAAAATATTTTTTAATTTTTTTTTTTAACCAGTGGTTTTTTACATGGTGACCATTTGACACCACTCAGCAATCAAGTGGGATTTTTCCCAATAAAATTTGGAAAGCAGATGTACTGTTTACTTAATAAGGTTTGTCTGAAGTTTTTTTTTTTTGTTAATTCCAGCGCGCCCTCCAGTGGTTTTATATGTACTCGTAAATTAAATTTTCCCTGCGGGAAAAAAGGGGTCAGTTGGGAATTGGGACCTGTCCCGGGATAGGTGAAAACTGAACCGGTTCCGAAAATACAAATCACAAGATAGGTGAAAATAGGACCGGTTCCTAAAGTACCTATCACATGACCGGATTAAAAGTCACTACATGTCCTTTTAGACCAGTCCTGTGACATGTCAGAGAGGGCAATTGACCCCTTCCTAAGACAAGCCCATATTAAAGTGATCAGTCCCGTGACCGGTCCCTATCACAATGAACCGGTTATGTGACGTGTCCTGGAATAGGTCATTTTTCCGCAGGTTACTTAAAGGGTTAAGATTTATTCAAAATTAAAATTTATTGCTAAATATACTTTTATAACACCGGTCTACTTTCTGCATAATGCTATAAAAAATGGCAAAAATGTTTTTTTTTTTTGTTTTTCAAATCATTAAATGGCAACCCTGAAAGAATAATATTCAAAATTTTTTTAATGATTTGTAGCTCTGTTTATGCGGGAAGCTATCAATGTTGGCTTTTGTCATTACTATACAAATTTGACATAAATCACGTTAAGCGTTAACACTAAACGTTGGCTTATGTCAAATTTACATGGGAATGACGTAAGCCAACTTATATGATAGCTTGCCACATAAACACAGCTTGTTTTCAAATTTTTATATGAGTTTAGTATTGGTTCTGGGTTCAAATGCCGCCATGACAAAAAAAAAGATTATGACTGAACTTTTTTCAAACTTTATTTTAGAAAATCTATTTTAAACCGCCTACTTTTCAGTTTTACCAAAGTTGGTTATTTTATTTGCCCAATGCATTTACGTCGCTTTTTGAACAGCCTTTGCCTAATGATGTTATCATTTTGGTATTGGAAAGGCACTTGTAGCACCTGTTAAAGTGCCAGCGGTTTTCCTTTTGTGTTCTTTAGATTGGATATTCAAGTAAAAAGATATAAATGTAAATGAATAAAATAAATTAAAATTAAATTAAATTAAAATTAACTTTGGTAGTATTTGTTTATTTGTCTATTTTTTTTTTTTTGTAAAAAATTTAATTTTCTTTTTTCAATTCCAGTCTAAAGAAAAAATGATGAAGTGCCTCGTGTTCGTTTGACGTTATCGGTATAGATTATAAAACATTTCAAGTATATAAGTTTATATTTTACTTAAGGGATTTATTCTTTTTAGCATGTTTTTTGAATTTTTCGTTAAATATTTAAACTTTTTTTATGCTGTAAAAATGTTGGTGAAAAATTCGCAAAAATAAAAAAGTTTTAAAATATTTTTAATTGTACATACCAGAAGTGTCTTTCCATTTAATTTTTAATATTTTCTATATAAAACATGGTAAGTTGTTGGGGTTTAACGTAAAAAACCAGCTATCTCTGGGAGGGACAAATTCTCCCCCTTTTGTATAGAAACCTAAAATTTAAAATATTATTTCAGTGAAAATGTATATATTGGAATTTTCACCACGGCTGTGATAAAAATGTGGGTCCATAGTTTGAAAAGTCTTGCCCTTAATGGCCTGCCCAAGTCGCTGAGGTTAGGAAGCTGAAATTTGATATAAAAGTTCCTCCTTCGGCGTAGACATCAGCTATGACGGGATTTTTAGAAATTTTTACGCGCGAATTCTCCACTTGACGGCTCGCGAAGTGGAGAATGGAGCTAGGAAGTTGAAATTTAGTATGTGAGTTCCTTCACCGGCCTTGATGTCCGTTCAGACGGTGTTTTTTGGGAATTCTTACGGGAAGGGTCAATAATGGTGAAAGTCTCCCTGACCAAACACTTTTGGATAGACATATAAAATTTGAAATATACGATTCCTGGAGTATTTGCCAACTCATTGATATGGTCGAATTTTTGCCTCCCTCTCAACGGCATGCCCAAACGTCTGGACCTAGGAAGTTGAAATTTGATATGAAGATTCCTCCTTCGGTGTAGACATCAGCTGTGACGGAATTTTTTTAGAAAATACTACGAAAAGAGGCAAAAATTCACCTCTTTAACGGCTTGCCAAAAATGCTGAAACTTAAAAGCTGAAATTTGATAAGTAGGTTCCTCTTCGTTCGTAGACATCTGCTGAGATGAGATTTTTGGGAATTTCTACGGGCAGGGGCAAATGAAGAGAAGTCCCCCCTTGACGGCCCGCACAAACCGCTTTTGCTAGAAACCACAAATTTAATATAACTGTTTCATGAAGTAGAGTCCCTACGGGTAAAGAACCTATCCGAGGACTGGTCACATAAACGGTTTATTGTGATAGGAATCCGTCACGGGAGCGGTCACTTTAACATGGGCTTGTCTTAGGAGGGGAACAATTGCCCCCTATGACATGTCACAGAACTGGTCTAGAAAAACATGTCATGACTTTAAAACCGGTGACGTGGAAGGTACTTTAAGAACCGGTCTTCTTTTCAACTATCTCCTGATATGCATTTTCGGAACCGATTCAGTTTTCACCTATCACGGGACAGGTCCGAATTTCAACTAACTCCTTTTTTCCCGCAGGGGTCTAACTACTGGCAAGACCGTATGTTTTGATATTTTTACGAGGAAGGAAAAAGTCTCCCCTTTAGCGGCCTGACCAAACCCCTTTTGGTTAGAAACATGATATTTAAAAAATGTAATTGCTGGAATATAAAATATGTGCTCTCTTGATTTTGTGTTAATTCTCAAATAAGCTACTTTTTGAAATATTTTCATCCGGACTATCCTGGGCTCGGGCAACATTTTTTCTGTCCGATACTAATCCCTATAAAAAATATGATTTTTCACAATAATGAAATTGCCGTAAAAATTTAGTACATTTTTACGCAAATTTAAGACTATTATTTTTTTTATAGAAAATTTACATTTAATTTTTACAATTTAAATTAAAACAACCTAGGAAATTCTTTATACTAATTAATGTACATATTTCTTTCTATGGAAAGGTGATAGAGGGGAGGCGAAAAGTGGTGAAAAATGAAGGGATCATATAGGGTAAAACTGTAATTGCGCGAAATGATATCTTAGAACAGTTGTCTGAACAGTTGTCTGACAAAGTGTTGGCGAAATTATTAAAGCGAAGGAGGACGTTGCGATATGTATGTAAAAGGGATAGAAAATGAATTCAGTGTTTTTTCTAAATTGACATTGCCGTCGCTGGTGATCGAACACGCAACATTCTTTGTAACAGTTCAACGAGCTAACCATTACACTATATTACGCCCCCAAGATCAACTAAAAAAAAGTCAAAGCAAAAACAGAAAATATTAATTTTTAAAGTTAAATAAATTTTTTCTAACACATTTTTAAAAGTTACACGTCCGAAAATATTTCTTATACATGACATAGTCAACTTGGACATTGTGTAAATATGTTACAATAACCTGTACTAAAAACAGGATGGCCCAGTTGCAACATTTTAAATTTTTAATTTGAATCATACAAATCGGATCATAAGTTTAGAAATTTCTATTTCTTTTATCATTATTTTTTTTAATACCTCACTGTGGTCGTGGCAAATTTATGCATTATTTCCTTATGAACTTTATTTTACAGTTTTGTGTACGCTTGAGCTTATTGAAATAAATAAAACAAAATTAAATTATAAATTAAACATGACTACAATTAAAACAAAAAATAAATGGTTTTACATTATAATTAAACATATTCACGTTCACTAATATTGTATTTGACGTTGTACGTACACACAACAAAATTATTTACCTAAAATATCTAATTAAATAATTGTTAAAATTTTTTTTTTTTTTTTTTTTAACAAATATTTAATGGAATCAATCAATATATTAATTGATTTTTTGACATTTTTTCCAACCACATAATTCTCTAAACAAAATAATTATTTTTCACGATAATGCGTTTCACGTGAAAATTGTGTACATATTTTTCCGGCGAAAAAGTGACATTAGAGTTTATTATCATTGGCACTTCCTTTTAATATTTTTTTTTTATTATTGAATCTTTCTCATAAGAAAATAACAATAATTAATCAAATCTTAAACTAAATACATTTAATGGAAGTTGCCATTGCAATTCCATTCTTAATTATTCAAATCTTAATACTTAGATAATTGAGCAATGTGAGAAGCACAGCACAGGAAGATAGAAAAGGGCCTAGCTGCCCAGATCCAGAGTATCCATCCTTCTTAATCGCTGATGTCCTTCAAAGAGCAGGAGTTGTCTTGCAAGATGATTTGGGTGAACTTGAAGCTTGGTGATGTATTTTGTACAGAGCCGCTTGATTTCTTCTTGCACTGAGGAAATATTTAAATCCCTATGAATATTGTCATTTCTGACAAACCAAGGAGCGCCAGTTATCAATCGTAAAAGTTTCGATTGTCTTCTCTGTAATTTAGCAACATTCGAAGCCGAAGCCGTTCCCCATATTTGAATACCATAAGTCCATATGGGCTTGATTACCGATTTGTACAAAAGGACTTTGTAATCTAATTCTAAAGCAGAATTGGGCCCAATGAGCCAGTTAAGTTCAGCAGATTTCAATTTCATCTGGGTTACCTTACACTCAATATGATGGGACCATGTAAGGCGTCGATCCAAATGAACACCAAGATATTTGACGTGACTACTTTCAGGGATGTTTATGTTGTTTATTTTAATTGTAGGAAAATTATTTCTTCTTAGGGCAAAAGTTACGTAAACACACTTAGTCGGATTAACTTTAATTTTCCATTTGTCTAGCCATTTTTCAAGCTCATGAACATGAGTCTGCAGCAGCGCGGAAGCAACCTTACAATCAGAGTTAATGCTCATAAAAGCTGTGTCATCTGCGAAAGTAGATGTGTAAGTAAGAGCATTGGTTGGCATATCTGCTGTGAAGATAATATATAGCAAGGGACCTAGTATACTACCTTGTGGGACTCCAGCAGAAATTTTTCTGGAAAAAGAAAGTTCGTCTTTCGACCGTACTCGAAAGCTTCTATCAGATAAATAACTTTTGAAAAGTTTATGTGTACTTGCAGGGAGCAGGTTTGTAATCTTAAATATAAGACCTTCGTGCCAGACTTTGTCAAATGCCTGTGAGATATCGATAAATAAAGCAGAGCAATATTGCTTATTCTCGAATGCCTTCCTAATAAGCGTTGTTATTCTGTGAACTTGCTCAACTGTGCCATGGCCTTCACGGAATCCGAACTGATGATCGGGAATAATATGCCCTGAGTTTAAATATGTACTAAGGCTACCAATAAGTAGTTTTTCAAACAATTTCGAGAGGATTGATAGTAAACTTATAGGTCTATAAGATGTAACTTGGCTAACATCTTAACAATTTCCGATTCTTTCCAAGACGATGGGAAATATCACAAGCGAAGAATGGCGTTGTAAATGTACATCAATAATTTAAGAGCTGAGATAGGCAAGTTAGTAATCATAGACGATGAAATTCTGTCTATTCCTGGGGATTTTTTTGGATCAAGTTTTTGAATACTTGACATTATTAATGGGAAACGGAATTTTAAGGGCGAAGGAACAACATCATCTATAATATAAGGGCTTATATTAGAGCTCGTATCATTAACAAATTTTTCAGTTTTGCAACATTTTAACTATCGTCAAATTTATAAAGACGCCTAGGGAAATGTTCAAAGAGATAAATACATATAAAAGCAAATCGCTTATCGACGTACACATTTTCTTTCAAATAACCCCAAAGAAAGAAGTCCAACGGTGTCAAATCACCAATTGACATCGCCACCACGTGAGATAACACGGCCATTGAATTTGTCGCGCAAAAGAGCCATTGTTTTGTTAGCTGTGTGGCAAGTATCACCGTCCTGTTGAAACCACATATCGTCCAGGGTCATATCCTCAATATATTTCAATATCCTCAATATATTTATTTGTTTTAATAAAGAGAATTTGTATATCAATGCATAAATTTCGCTTCTTTAAACTTATTTTTCTGCAATAAGTTCGTTATCATCTCGCGATAGCGAACACCATTCACGGTAATTGCTTGGCCGACCTCATGACACACTATCGCGAACAACAGCACTGGGCGAGCATGCACAGGTGTTTTCACAGACCCGGTTTGCTGAAATTTGCCCACAGAATTGCAGAAAAAAACTTGACCTTTAGGTGTGGTTCACATCCAACATCGGCCCTTAAAATTTAACCACCCTTTACAATAATATGAAAACTTTAAATAAAAAAGGATCTTTCCAGCAAAAACAAATGGTAGTCATTCTGTGACTATAACTTCTTTCATTGCTTCCTAAACTTCAGTTGATATTCTTTTATGATTTTTTGGCGTTATTCTAAGGCACTTCCAAAAGAATTCATGTGTTTATATTTCAAATGCAGTGATCTGGATATAAACCCGATATTAAAATATCACTCTTCATTACTTCTAAAGCATAAGTTATAGTATATCGTATATTTTTTTAATCTAAAGCATTTATTCAAATTGAGAAAATAGTTCTGATGAACTTTTTTAATTTTTTTATTTAATCATTTTTTATATTTTAGTTTAAAATTTCATGAGGTTTAGAATTTATGCAGTTTTGCAATTTTTATAAAAGTTTTGAAAATCAAGAAAAAGAGATTTTTTTTACCTTTAATTGAAACTAGCTGGCCTGTCATTTGCATTTTTTCAGCCTTAAATATTTATGACGACGCAATTTGTGCATTTTTGCATTATGTATATTATTTAACACTACACCATTTCCAGTTTTAATTCAGAATTTATCAAAATAATTTTAAAATTGTGCAAAAATTATTTAAAATTGTTCAAAAATATTTTAAAATTGTCTAAAAATGTTTCCAAATTGTACAACCAGTTTTTAAATTATCCAAAAATATTTCAAAATTTGTCTACATTAAAATTTTTGAAAAATGTTTCAAAAACGCTTTTTCACTAATGCAGAATTATTTATTTGTTTTAATAAAGAGAATTTGTATATCAATGCATAAATTTCGTTTCTTTAAACTTATTTTTCTGCATTCTTATGAATTAAATTTAAATCAAAGCTAAAATACTACAAAGTATATGAACATTTTCCACTCATGCATCAGAATACCTAATCATTGTATTATCATTGCTTCCATAGAGTAAAGTATGAGTAATGCTTGGAACAACATTTGAATACTTCCATCCAGTGACACGCTAATGTTAAATTCATCGATGAAACCATTAGAAAAGAAGTGATGCCTTTGCCATAGTAGTGATGCTTTTATTGCTTCTTTGGCAGCTTCATTTTTGCTGGGTTATAAGTCTAAAAAATAAATTTTGTTACAAATAAAAAGGATCAAACATGGATTTAATGCGTTATACCAAAAACACAAAAACATGTATTATCATAAAGTTGCATTTACACTTGACATTAACTTGAGATTTCGCTTAAAATCTCCTCCGAAATCTAGGAGTGTTTACACTTGCAAAAGCGAGATTTCGATTTGACAGTTGATTTATGAAACAACAATTTTATAAGAAAAAAAATGGCGGAAACTAAGATAATTATTAAAAGTAATGAAAAAAATGAATGTTTCATAAAAATGTACCGTGCTGGTACCCTGTGATGCTGGTTATTTTTCGTGTTCGTGGAAATACCGTAGTTAGTAGTGCAGCCAGATAAGAATGCAGCACTGCAACTATAACTGTTACCGGCTTTTGTCTAAAGTTGGCGTCATTACTGCAAAAATTTTAGGAGGCCATTTCTTTTTTAATTGGCTTTTGGACGGATAATGTCGTGTGAAGCAATTTTTCGGCAGAAGGTATCTATATTTTTTTTTTGTTATCCTAACCTTTTATCCCTGACACACATTCGGATTTTTTTTTATTTTCTTTCATTAGAAATTGTAGGCATTTTTGATCGAATTTGTTTAATTTAGTAACAGGTTAATTCTAAATTGTAATAAAAGGAAATTTTCGTGATAACGTAAGATTTTGGTGTTGAAATTTTTGTTCTGGGTGGGCATCTTGGTAAATGGACCCTACAGAAATTGAGTGATAGTCTAAAAGTGGAAAAGAGAAAGCATCGTTTAGTGCATATTCCTACAGGGAACGCGGCAATTTGGGTAAAACCTCAAAGAACACAAGTTATTACATGTGGTGTAGTAGTCGAATAGCTGGATCTACGCACCAGTATTGTGAGTTTAGGGGATTTATTCCAAAATTGGGGATTTTATTTCTTGGATGGAGATAAAAATTTCCGTTTAGAGATCCTGGGATTTGTTGGGTATAACAACCAAATTTTAGGGGGATTTTTGGAGATAAAATATTAACAATATTATAATAAAAGTTAATTGATTTTGTAAACACTGCTTATATTTTAGAATTGGGGGTAACAGTGCAGAGTTGTATAATACGCATACTATAGAATATTCGATAATGCTCAATACTTTTAAGACTTAATTCGATACTACTCAATATTTTTTACATTTAGGCCCATTATTATAACTTGCCTTTAAGGTGCGTGTTAGTTAAAGGTAACTTTAGCTAAAATAAGAAATACAGTGAACTTTAACTTTTTTTGGTTATTACAACTTTCTTATAAAATTAAATTTTTGAAAATATGGCATTATCAGAACAAAACCCGATTACTTTTGCCAAATTAAAATGGTTCTTAATAATACGGAGTGGCAACGACGTACTGTTATTTATTTATTTACTTACAACAAACGAAAAATAAAATTACTATGAATTGTGTAAAAAATAAAAATGTTTGTTGTAAAAACTTTATATGGAAATATCTGTGGGTATGTTTAACTTTGTTTTTTTTTTAATTTTTTACCCGTCTTAGATTTCAAAAGAGTTAATTTCATACAAATTCACATTTTTAAAGTTGTGAAAAATAACTGCTTTAGAAGAGTAAAATCAAAACTAAATAATACTTTGGCAATGCAAATGAACTAAATAACAAAAATATATTTTATTATAAATTTCGATTAAAAACATATTGGGTATTTTTGGGGACCAGAAAATAATAATTTGGGGATTTTCGTGAATAAAAAAATATTATTTAGGGTAAAGCCATTAAAAAAAATTGACAACACTACTACACACAAGGAAAAACAAAACAACGAGTAGTGCAAGCAGCAAACAACCAAAATACCAAAAACCGGTGATGGGTAGATACATCAGGGAGAAAAACACAGATAAGTACTCATGCCAGCATAATCGGCACTTCAATTTACAAAAATCGGCAAATAAAAAACCCATTTTAAATACAAAAAATATATTTTTATTAACTAAAACATAAAATAATATAAAACCTTTTACAAATAAATTGTATATATATTTATATATACTTTTTACTTTAGAATAAATTGTTTTAAAAGTTTTTTAACTCTTTTGTATGAACATATATTTTATAGATTCATATTTGAGTTTGACATTTTTATTAAATTCTTTTTAATATCAGCATCAAAACAGTTTAAATTATTAAATTTGAAATAACATTTAGAAAATAGAATTACTTTTAAAGACTTATTTTCCAGGAAACATCGAAATTTTATTGTGTTTAGGTTGACTTGACTTAAAATTCTTTCCACATTTGCAGAAGAATGTGAAAGGACCATAATTTGTTGTAAAAACTTTTTAATCTGAAATTTTTCGCCAAAAAGTTTGAAAATTTATTTCACTTCCGCCAACTTTTACAAATTTTAAGTCTCTTCAGAGTCTAAAATTTGTTTTCCTTTTTCAGAAATAAACCGGATTCTTTTAGAATTTCCATAAAAGAATTATTGTCTTTGTTCATAACTTTGTCAGGATTATCACATTCAAAGATTTATGAGATTTTTGTCCAAAATCAAAAAGTTTTAATATTTGATTTGCAAGTTCTATATAAAAATTAATACAATTATTTACAATTTTGTTAATTTCGCTCTTGTTTAGCCATTAATCCCAAGTATATCTCATCAAATTTCAAAAAGTTTTTTGTGTTCAGTTCTTAAAAACCTTTCTATTTGGCTGTATAGGTTGTGTATTTCTGATGACTCACTTTGAAATATTCTGTTACTATTATTAACAATTTCAAGAATAGATTTTAAAAAAGATAAATATATTTGATTTGATTCGTTTAAATTTTTTATAATTTTACTTCAAAAGTTTTTTAAATTATTTGTATCAAACCCAATAGAACACAACTTTTTGGATATTGGTGGAGGGTATTCAAAGATTTGGCACAGCCGAATTTAAGCCTTTTTTTACTTGTTGTCTTTAGAATAACCGCTGACAATTTTCTCTTTTTGATGTAAGAAGTATTCCAGTGCTGTCCAAAATTGTAATTATTATACTTAAACAAAGTTAACATGTTTTAAGTATTTATAAAAAAATCGGTATTTTTGGAGTAAAAATCGGCAAATCGGCACTTTGACAATTTTGAAGCAAAAAATCGGCAAATATGGCAGGCCTGACTCGTAGTGATTTGCGTTCAGTATTGTCAATGTTGATATTTTTTGTAAAAGCGATTTTGGTCAACATCCTTAAATTTCTTATTTGTTGAAAAAAAATTAATTAATTGAATTAAATTTAACGTATATATATATATTGATATTCAATATATATCAACAATATATTGAACAATTTGAAAATCGCCGAATAATTTAATTCAATAGTATATTCATTTTTAACCCGATAAGGGGGAAAAATATCCCAGCGTTTACACATACCACTGGAAGTTCGACTTTTTACTAATGCACTCACATTTTTCGCAATGCCAACTCCAGTGGCAGCAAATATTGCATGCGAATAAAATTTGGCATTTGCATGCCACTAAATGTCAAAACGATAAACAATGTCCTTAAGATTAATGCAAATTTACTGGATTACTAAAAATGGATTATAATGATTTATTTCTTGAAATGTGCATAAAAAACGCAAGTTTGTTGTTTAAATAAACTAATAATAATAAATGTTTCATGTTTCATTAAAAAAGTCGATATAAAGTCTCCATAATTTATTTAAATGCGTTTTGATCTTAGCGAAATCTTACTTTAAATGGGATTTCAGACTGTATGGAATATCTATTTGATATTCCATTTTTTTATTAGATTTCCATCGTACTCTACCGAAATCTGTCAAAGTCCCCAAATTTCTAACTTTTCTCCCAAATTTGGGGGATTTTTTGGTATGGAGAAATTTTCTTTGATTTCTCGGGATTAAAATGCAGATGTAAAAGGGACAAGATTTTGCGATGGTACATTTCAGATTGAAATAGTACCAAAAAAAAGTATATTAATACTAACTTTATCATCCAAGTGCTGTCAGCTGACAAAGTTGCATTAGAAAAATTTTATGTTGGGTCTTCTTAAAAAAAATTTGTTATTCTATTGTTTTTTCCAAAAAAAAAATATAAATTTAAATATTTATAATAATCTAAATTTCCATTAATGTATTTAAAAATTGTGCACAATATAAAGTTAAACTAAAAAATTAAATTTTTTATAAAGACAGTAGCAGCAACGGCAGTAAAAAGAGTGAAGTAATTTGGCAAATGCCCCAACATTAAAAAGAGTTTCATAGATTAGTGTATAAAATAAATGCAAGAAAAAAGTAAAGAAAAAAAAATCGATTACAATATACTACATAATTTATGTAATATAAACAAATCAAATTTTCTATGAATTAAAACCGAAATTTACTTGAAATTACAATAAATCGCATTTCACAAATCAATTGTACATATATTATATTTCTTACAAAACGAAAAAAAAAACAAATTGTAACGAAAAGAATAAAAAAAAAATAAATTCTTAATCTACTGTATCGTGTTTTGTCCCAAATAAGTGTTTAACAACAGTTGCGATTGTAGATATATTAATAAAAGCAAATAGTAACAATAACTGACTCATCGTTGTCTTTATCATCATGGCCACTACGACATCCTCAACTTCAAATTCTGCTACAACTCTTAATACCACCACAGTTACTATCGGCGCTCCCGGGACTATGGAGGGAACATTAAGTAAATGGACAAATGTTATGAAAGGTTGGCAATACCGTTTCTTTGTTTTGGATGAAAATGCTGGTTTATTATCATATTATACGGTATGTTTATTCTTTCATTCATTCCTTATAACCATTATCACTTTTTTTTTCGTTGTTGTAGTTTTAGTCACGACTTGTATATGTAAGTTAGGGTTTTCATTTATCGCAAATGCGGTTGTCAGGCCCTGTGCGAGGTGGCTAAATATATTCTAAACTAAATATAAATTGAAAAAAGGGTTAAAAAATTCTTTGAGAATACAGTCGAAATTCTATAAAACGAATCATCAATATCCCAAAAAACTTCGAGTTACAGATTTGTTTTGTTGAAAAAAAAAAAAAATAATCAAATGCAAGCAAACATGTGTTTATAGTTTGTATTTTTTATTTAAAACAGGTAGTACTAACTGAAAACTATGTACATACAGTTATGTGCGAAAAAATAGGAAATTATTTACAAATTTTAAAGAGGATTACAAAATTTATTTTGTTTATTGTGGGTTTTTAATACACATTGCAATTATTAGTTGATAGTTTTTAAAAGTAGACGAGTTTAGCCAACTGAAGGTATCAATGTTTTTATTATAACATTTATAGATTTTAATTGTCAGACGTTGAAAAAAGTTTTTGGTAATCTTAATTCTACTTAATTCTTGAAATAGTATAAAAATACCAAAAAAAATAGTATAAAAATACCAAAAAAAATCATGATGATGCAAAATAAGATTTAAATGCATTAAATATTTTAAATGCCTTACTTATTTAATAATACAATTAACAAACAAGAGTATCATTTATTATCCGGGTGCTTCGACTTAGGAATATAGTAAAACCGTACATATAATTTACTTGGTCTTGAAATTTAAAATTACAAATCGTAGAATAAATCTCTAAATGTCATTATGTAGCTAAACACGTCTACTTTTAAAAACTATCAACTAATAATTGCAATGTGAATTAAAAACCCACAATAAAGAAAATAAATTTTGCGATCCTCTTTAAAATTTGTAAATAATTTCCGATTTTCGATAGTAGATCAGCTTTCTAAGGACTTATTATTGATCAGGTCTTCTTTTGTTTGGCTTACAATTGATAAGCAATGCCAACGAAGAAGTCTGGCACAAACAAAATTCTAAAATTCCATGCATATGACAATCTGTTCCGATTTTCTATATCCCATACCTTTTCCACCCTTGGCTCCATACTTGGTACATTTATTTACATAAATATGATACAGAAATGTTTCCATCTATTAGATACAATGACCACTTTTATATTTCCCTTAAAAAAATATAAAATACTAATAATATTTCAAACAATTTTCTTACTGTCCCTATTTTTATTCACATTTGACTATAGGAAATTATAATACTTTTTAATGTTGTTTTTTTCAATTGCAACAAAAAAGTTTGAATTGTTGCTTAAAATGAAGAGTTGTTGTTGTACTATAATCTAAAAATAATATTGTTAGTTTCTTTCCAAAATGTTTGTGTGTTTTTTTACTTTAAATTTGTTGCATGCAAGTGTCCCTATTTTTTCGCACATAACTGTACATAGCTCAGTATGTATGTATATGCTATAATCAAGTAACAATGAAGTAAAATGTTCTGAAATTAGTGACTGAAATTTCTGGAAGTCTGATAAATAGTTTCTTTCATCCAACCCTTGTCATCACTCTCCGTTCCGCTTAAGACTGGATCCTTTGATTCAGGACAGTAATGCTCAATAATTGCTGAAGAACAAAAACCAGATTTCATAATATTGTCGGAGACACATGTAACGAACGAAATAGATGAGAATGAAATACAGCTACCCACATATGATCACTATATACTCAATCTCAAAAAAGACGGAGGGTGTAATTTTATATTGTAAAAAATTATGGAATATTTCAAAGATATATGAGAAGATTTATGAATATAATAAGTACTGGATGAGTGTATTTATGGCAAAATTTATGAAAATGCAAATTATCATCATGGCAGTATATAGATCACCAAGTGAATCAGACTTTTGTGAAGTATTTGAGCAAGTAATCAAAGATTTATGTGAAACACAATTGATTGGAGAAAAGAAGGGACTTACAAAAACAGACTAGAAAGAACTGTTAATGATAATGGACTTAAACAAATTGCAAATGAATATACAAGAGTAACACCAAACTCAAAAACTGCAATAGACTATATAATAACAAAAAATGAAAACATTTAGGCAAAAAATAATAGTGCTAATAAAATAGGCCACCATGAGACAATTGACATAATTTTTGAAATCGCATCCGAGAAGCAGGAATTATTAAATAAGAAAGAAATTGAGATTTTTAATTATAATAAAAATTCTTATAATACAGAAATTAGTGCAATACTTAGATATAATGAAAATTATGACTTAAATAATACCGTGGTCCATTTCGATGATTGTAGTGAAAAAACAATAAAGAAAATTACAACCAAAAAATCCATGATCGAAAAAAGTAAAGTAAACAAATGGTTTAATGCAGAACTAAAAATATTAAGTAGAGAACACTGATATAACGTGGAATAATTAAAAAATTATGAGAAATATATATAAAAATAAAATTGTAATCGAGAAAAACAAATTTCTTTATAATAAAATAAATAACGCAAAAGATCAGAAAGCAAAATGGAGAGAAATAAAAAATTTAATTTTTAAGAAAAATAAAAATGTGATAAATACTGTGATATTTAATGAACTAGAATATAATAACAAATATTAATTAGCTATGCAATTAAATTATTACTTTGACAACAGCATTAAGTCAATAACTGAAACAATAGAAAATGTGCAATATAACAACGAAATACCTGTGATAAATAATAGATTTAAATTCCGGGCAATAACAATTCAAGAGCTTAAATTTATATGTATGTTAAAACAAACCATATTTTAATAAACTTTCAAGGAATATAATTATGGATAATCGGAATCTCTTGAAACTGGGGGTTTTCCTGATAGTTGGAAATGTTCAATGGTAACACCAGTAGAAAAAGTTGCAAAAACAAATAGATGTGATGAATTTCGTCCTATAAACACACTAAAAACATGTGAAAAAACTATTGAGAAAATTGTAAAAGAACAACTTGAAAAATACATGGAGGACAATAAACTTTTTTTCACGATATACATCAGGATTTAGGAAAAAATACTCGTGCGATACTACAGTCAATTACGTCATTAACAGATGGAATATAGACAGAAAAAATAAAATTATGGCCATCTTTCTGGACTTTAAAAGAGCATTTGAGACTATTGATAGAGAAATATTGATTCAGAAACTTTACATGTATGGTATCAGGAAAACCGAATGGCTATGGTTTAAATAATATTTGATAAACCGAAAAAAAAAATGACAAAAATAAATGGTGTGAAATCGAATGAAATTTACAATGAATATGGTGTATGTAATTTACATTAATGACTTACCAAATATCTTAAACAATTGTAAAATTATTTTGTATGCCGATGACACATTAATTTATGCAGAAGGTGACACGGATGAACAATGCATTAATTATTTAATGCACGACATAAATCAAATAAATAAATTGCTCAAAATGAACAGATTTAAGTTAAATGAAAATAAAACAAAATTGTTAGAAACAAATATGAATAGTGACTCAGTTTTTGAAATCAATAACCAAACAATAGAAAAAGTAAATGAAATAAAATACATCGGTTTTATAATTGACAAGGACCTAAAATTCAAACAACACGTCGAATACATATGTAAAAAAATCGGATTTTTTAAACGGGTTAGAAATAAAATATCGTTAATAACTGCATAATGATAAAACCACATTTCGAATATGGCTCTACAATTTTATACACATGTTGTACAAAGAATCAAATATACAGACTACAAAAATTGCAAAATAAAGCTATGCGTTCAATATTAAGATGTAACAGATACACTCCAATAGAGACAATGCTCAAAACGCTAAAATTACTTAATATTCAACAAAGGCTAGAGTTAAACACAATCAACTTTGTTCAGAAAATGAAAATTGGAAATGCACCGGAGGATTACCTAATAGATCAACTTAATTATGTGAGAGAATTACAACCATATAATCTGAGAAATGCAGAAGACTTTAGGCTTCCAAGTGTTACAACAACAGCTATGCAACGATCACTTTTCTTTAAAGGACTAAAGTTATACAACATGTTGCCGAATAATGTAAAAAATGAAAGAAATATTAATATATTTAGAAGAAATATTACGGAATTTATTAGAAATAATTTGATTTGAGAGCTTATAAATAACTTTTTAAAAATATATATATATATCAGAATAATTTTAAAGTATTATAAATACTACTAAATAAATAAATAAAAAAAAATATCATCATCTTCAATATAATCCTGTAGAGCAGTGGCGTCCAAACACTAATACTATGCTATTTGTGTTTGTAGAAAAGAGCTTTTTTTTCAGGGACGGAAAATTCAGTACGTTATTACTTTTCGATCAACTTGAAAATAACTTTCAACGAAACATTTTCAAACACACAACGATCAGTCTATGTTCACTAAAAAAATATATATTTAATAAAGCCTGGGAACAGCTGTTTTTGTTTATTGCAAACAATGACGGCGATCCCGTATGTTTGGTTTGTGGTTATAATGCTAAACGCAATCACAAACGTACCATTGAAAGGCATTATAATACATGCCAAAAGAGATTTTTAAATACAAATTTAGATAGGGCCAAATTAGTAGATGAATTGAAATTAAAGTTTTAAAAGAAAAATTTGCCAATCGACCAATTTTAATATGAAAAAAAAAAAAAATCAAAGAAAAGATTCCTTTTGTTGTTGCTCTGTCCTTAGCCTTTTAAAGATGGCGTTTTCTTTAAAGGTCTTTTAAAAGAAGTATTAAGGTGTTTTGGCTTAAATAAACTATACAACTTATAACATTTCGAAATTCAAAATTTCTATCCTTGTATTGTGCCCTAATATACAGTGGTTGTCAGCTTATTTGATGCAAGTGAAAAAAGAAGTTAATACTTCAATTATCTGCTAAACTAAATGAGATATTTACAAAAATTAAAAGCCATTTTTTATTTCAGAATATGTGTTTTTAAATTATGTAATTCATTTATTTGACATTTTGTTATTTTGAAAAAAATTATAAGGAAAACAAAAAAAATAGTATTTTCAAATTGAGCAGCTTATTTGATGCAGTATAAAAACCATTTAAAAGATAACAAAATAGCTAATTATTTGTAAGATTTTAATATTTGGTGTGGTAACCCTTTTGAGCCACAACATCCGACAATCTTTTTGGCATCGATTCAACAAGTTTTAGTGTGGTTTCTGGTGTTATTTTGTTCCACTCATCCATTAAAGCTTTCTTGAGACCTTCTTTGCTAGAAATGTTGTGTCTTCTAATGTTGGTTTCCAACAGTGCCCATAAATTTTCGATGACATTCAAGTCGGGTGACTGCGCCGGTGGTTCCATCACATGCGGCCAGTTCCATATGAGCCAGGTCTGAACCACACCAGACTTGTGCTTGGGGTCATTGTCCTGATAAAACCGGAAGTTGCGCCTTAGGTTCAGTTTTTCTGCACTTTGCAGCAAATTTTCTTTCAGGACATTAAGGTACATAGTTTTGTCCTTATTTCCTTCTATGAACACCAAATTTCCTACACCAGTTGCTGCCATGCAAGCCCATACCATGACACCTCCACCACCGTGTTTTACTGTTGCACGCAAATTCTTAAGCTGAAGCTGTGTATTGGGCTTTCGCCACACGTAGGACCTTCCATCCGAACCAAATATATTAAATTTGGATTCATCTGAAAAAATTACAGTTTTCCAGAAGTCCAAGTCCTTTGAGATATGGTTTTGTGCGAAGTTTAGCCGGCTGATCTGATTTTTTTGATTTATGAAGGGCTTTTGAAGTGGAACTCGACCATGAAAATCATGGGAACGCAAGAGACGTCGAATTGTTGACGCACTACACGTCTTGCCAAGAGAATTCTGAACCTCATTTGCTAATTGTCGAGCTGATAACTTTGGATTTTCCTGGACTTTTCTGATAATCCATCGTTCATCGTAAGGGCTTTTCTGCCCTTGTTTTTTACCCTATTCTCTCGCAAAAATCTTTCAATTATATGCTGGACTGTTGATGCTGCCAAATTAACCATTTCAGCTATTTTACGTTGTGATTGGCCATTTTTGGAGTGATGAATGACCAATTCTCGTTGTTCAATACTTATGCGCCGGCCCATCTTTAAATTATTTCGCCACTACCGCTTAACTTGCCTGATCAGACTAAAAACTATGCAATATCTATTACAATGAACCTGCACAAGAGACATAAAAAAAATATGTGAACGAACTCTTAAAATAACGGGAGATATCCTGTTAGAAGTTGACTGCATCAAATAAGCTGCTCAATGTTTTATCTCACTTATTTTTGTTTTTGTTATTTTTTTTGTAGAATGACAAAGAATATGAAATGAGTAAACATATTGCTCTATAAAATACAGTTTTTTTATTTCGATATCTCATTTAGTTTAAAGTTATCAGACTTTTATTATTGTTTTCATTACTTGCATCAAATAAGCTGACAACCACTGTATGTAAAAGCTCCCGTCGAAGCTCGCTGTAGGTGAAAAAGCTTTTTTGTAAAAGCTTGCACATTGTGCATATGAGTTGAACACAACTGCTGTAGAGTATACTCAGAAAAAATAGTTAGTAGAAAAATGTGTAAACAGTTTTCAATTCCACTTTACTATTTTTGTACTAATTTTAAGTAAAAAATTATTATTTAGCAAATCTTTTAGCTATTTACATTTTACAAATTACAGAATATTTACAAATTGTTGTTGCTAATTTCAGAAATCATTTTACAAATTTTTGAAAACGGATTTGCTAAAATCAGCGAGAAAAATTTACTAAATTTAATAAATAGATATTGAAGGAAATGTTATTTCTAATTAAAACTTACACCTAGAAACTTTAATTGGAAGTGAAGATAAGGAGGACTCATGTCAAAAAATACTTGTAGGACATCCACTTAAAATAACACTAAAAATTTTTTTAGTTCTAAAAATCAGCCCCAAAAACAATTAAAATTTGACCTTAAAAGTAATAAAAAAAATTGACTCACATATTTTTGTCTAAAATATTTTTGGAAAAAAAAAATTAAAAAAAAAAAATGTTGATAAAATAAATTTGAAATTTTGTACTAACATTAATAATATTTAGTAAATTTTTTGTTGCTGATTTTAGCAAAAATTTACTAAAATTTTGTAGCGGCAGCTAATTTTTTCTACAAATTTCATTGTACTACACGTCTGCAGTCATGTGTTGCTAAGATTAGCAAAATTTCCCGTAATAATAGAAAAATTTTCAATTGCCATTACAGACTTTTTTGATGGTGAGTGTAGCATTACAATTTATTTTGTTTGCTTCTAACCATGCTTCGTAGTCAGCTTCAATCTTCCCATTCAGAATACTGAGCAAATCCAGCTTTTTTGAAGCAATTCGTTTGTTTATTGACATGAATATACCCAGCTTTTGTTACATGATTGATACAATCCATTAGTGTAATATCCTGTTTTTCGTTTGCCTCTATGCGCTTTAGTGCTTCATTTACTACGCTGCTACGATAGAAAAATTTCAAGTTTTGAATTACTCCCAGATCAAGAGGTTCAAATTTAGAGGTCATATTTGGTGGAAAAATGCCAATTCAATAGCATTCAATTTACTTTGTACGTCTTTTGGATGTGCTGGACAATTATCAGTAAACAATAAAATGTTTCGGCTTATATAATTTTAGAAAAAGTTGTCCAGTCATACAGGCCTTGGAGTTTGTTGCGGGTATCCACTTACACCACGAAAGCAGCGAGGTTTGCACTTTTTCCAATCAATAGAATTTAAGTTTTTCAAAACCATCCATATTTGCTGACAGCATTAACGTAACACGCTGCTTGCTATTATTGCCCCCGTGGCATTGCTGGTTTTTAAAAGTTAAGGTTTTATCTGGTACACATTTAAAAAACAATCTTGTTTCATCCGCATAAATTCGGCAAAACGTGTTTTTCCACTTTTTGCAGTCCACTTCATTAACGTCATTACTTCGACCGCACGCTCTTTCATAACCCACTAAAACTAAAAAAAACACAAAATATTATTTGTATTAATTGAACGTTTCATCAATTAAACGTAAAGGGGGCCAGGGCCATCAGACTTACCATTTTTGGTGTGTTTCGGTTTTATGGACCTAGCAGGTCACAGGGACCCCGGGCCCCTTAACACCATATAGAAAAAATGTATTTAACGTTTAGAGCTGCTTAAACCATACAACCTCGTGGATTTTTTTAAATGGTAAAAAAGTGGTTTACTGACTTTCATTGTGGTCGCACAATTACAAATAACGCTGAACGTTCTGGACGGCCAATTGAGGTCAATATACCCGAAAATGTCGAAAAAACCACGATATGGTGTTGGCCGATCGAAGAGTGAGATTGATGATGCCATAGGCATTTCATATGGCAGTGCGGTTTCGATTTTAAATGATCAGTTGGATTTAAGAAAGCTGTCTGCAAGATGGGTTCCGCGTTTGCTCTCAATCGACCATAAACGTAATCGTGTGACAACTTCAAAGGATTGGCAAAATTCCATGAATTGGGCTAAGAATTGGTACCTCATCGCCATATTCTCCGGATTTAGCCCCCCAGTGACTATTTCCAAACGTAAAGAAATGGCTCGGTGGAAAGTGATTTAATTCTAACGATGAAATTATTGATCAAACAAATGCCTATTTTATGGACCTTAAAAAATCCTATTTTTTGGAAGGAATACAAAAATTGAAGATACGTTGAGCTAAAAGGAGATTATGTTTAAAAATCATTTTTTTTTTGTGTTTCATTCAAAAAGTCACGGACTTATTGATCCACCCTCGTACCTTTTGCTATTTTTTATGATTTTTCAAAAAAATTCTGACGTTATAATCTCTATACCAAAATGTGGCAACCCTAGAATGATAATTAAACAAAATTTATTTGTGGATGTTGCCCATGGATTAATAGTATTGTTTTACCATGATTGTAGCCAAACCATATTTCAATCGAATACTTTTTAATTCGCTGCTATATCAATTACCGATCCGAATATACTAGTTCGTGCATTAGTCCCGTGGATTGTATATTTTGTAAATATCATTTTTTCGTTCCGAAACACGTTTCTCGATATCTTATATCACATCTAAGGTATACAGCATAGATTTTGTTTTACTTTCGTAATTTTAACATTTAATGCAGATTATATTCCTGCATACAGATTATATTCCTGATATACAAAATTAAAATTAAAAAAAAACAACAACATTATTGTTTTGCTGCATTTGGTGTACAAAGCAAATTTGCATATAGAAATTGAGAAATATACGGGTTTGTTCTGGAAAACGAATCCACATAAAGTCTCGTATGATTTTTAAAAATTCGTGCCTTAGCTGATGTGTACTCCGGAGGAGGAACATTCATACCAAACATCAACTTCCTAGTAATTTAATCCATATTTAAGGGAACCCAATTTTAAATTTCAGTAGACGTTTCGGGACCCTACCCTGGTTCATATTCACTAGGGGCATTTTGCCAGTTTTGCTCTATGGTGCTTACTTTTCTAGATATGGACCATTTTAAAATCGAAAGATGAGTGTATACGTCATCTACTCCCAATAAATTGTGTAAAATTAAAATTTACAGAATAAATTGTGTAAAACTAAAATTTAGTTATAAATAATTTTGAAAATAACTTAAAGCACTGAAGTTAACTAAAATATTTGTGTAAATAATTTTACTGACGTTATTAATTATTAGTCCTGTTATGTTAAGTGCTATGTGAACACCAAAGGAGGACTTAGCGATATGTATTAGGAATAAAAAACTCATACATACATATTATTTTTCGAAATTGATGCTGATATCGCTAAGTGCAACAGTTCAACGCACTAAACACTACACCACAATGCCCACAAACTATATATGAACCGATCTAATTGAATTCGACTTTTATTCTTTTAGTTCTCTGTTTGTTTTTGCTTTAAATTTTAAAAAATAGTATTATGCTCGAAATCTAGTTAAAACTGTATTCCGAAAGTAATGTAAATGCAACCAAATGTCACTATTGTTGCTACATATTCAAATGGTCTTGCCCATTAAATTGAGGCACCTAAAATTCCACCAGAATTTCGCAACAATTTCACCGAAGTGAAAAATTATTTGTTTCATATGGCGTTTGAGAGATATTTTTGCAAAAGTTATACAAACAAAATACTGGGCTTAGTAGCATCAGTTTTAACCGTAGCCGAGGATAAGCAAAAATTGCAGTTAATTGCAATTTATAATCTCTATTAACAAATCACAATCTCGCTGCACTATTAATACTTATTTTTCCAAAAACAATGTTTTTTTTTTTAAACAAAAATCATAATACAGTAGAATCGCTGTAATTCGTACCACGATAATTCGAAAATCTTTTAATAAATCGTAACAAACTGTCGGTCCCTTGAGAAAACTCCAATAATTCGTAATATTTACATACATTTTGGTCCCCTCGATATTTCGTATATTTTTAAAGAAATATCAATACAAAAAATCTCTTATAAATCGTAATTGATTTTTTAAAATCTCTTACAATTCGTAATGCACAAGTAAAATTATTTAGAATAACGGTTAAAAAAACAAATCATTAGCTGCATATTATTACCGATACTTTAAACAATGAAAATTTTTGTGATATCTGTTGATCAGTTTTTTCCAGTCGCATAAAAATGTCAAACAAGCGTAGGTGTTCAACATTATCAGTTTTAAAAAAGCAACAAATTATTTCAGCTGTTGATAATGGAGTGAAAAAAATGATGCGACTAAGGAATTTGAGAAAATTTATACTGGCAGCACTTTCGAAAAGTAAAATAAAGCGTAAAAAGCGGCCTAATTCCCAGATATATAGAAGTATCTTCTACTATCGTTTACGCTATGTTGAAAGTCTAATACTCCTGTGGGCGGCCCTTTGTTAATAAAAAAAACAGAAGATTTTTTTTCCAAAAAAAAATTCAAGGCAAGCAGTGATTGGCTCGACCGTTTTAAAAAGCGGAACAATATTTCATTCAAATTTGTGGTGAAAGTGTTGCTGTTGATGATGGTATTTTAGCGGAATGGAGAGAAAAACTAAATGAACTAATAAGAGATTACAATGCCAAGGACATCTTTACTATTAAAATAAAAAACCCTTCAATTCGTATTTTTTTTTTTAATTTTCCACTATAAATCGTAATCTCAACAAATCCTAAACCCCTCTAATTCATTAAAAAAACTGCTGGTACCTTGCGAATACAAATTATCGTAATTCTACTGTATATGAACAAAATATATTTTATATATATATATTTTTTTTTTTTTGTGAAATGTTGAAAATATTGATTTTTCATTTTTTAATTATGGTGCCTGGTTTAAAATTAAAAAAATTTTACTTTCTTTGATGTAATAAAAACAATAGTGAATTATATCGCCAGTTTTTGAAAATTTAAGAAATGGCTCCATAGAGTATCTATATGAAAAATATAACCCTTCGTCGTATTTTTTTTTTTTTAAATCCCAATCCCATTTGTTATATATTTATTATTATTTTATGGCGAAAAATTGTTGAAACATTTTTATTTCAGTGTTTAAAAGAGTATTACTGCTGAAATTTTGTGTTTCTTTTCATTAAATTCCCTCAGAGTTTAAATCCGATTCCCCGCATAATTCTTACCTGCTAAATGTATATAAATTTGCCTTCTATACTTATCATTTATATATATATATACTTATGTAGGGTACTAGCCTAAGTCGCACTGACCGAAGCTATTACTAAACAGACAATACGCACATAGAATTGAATAACGGGACTATGACAAAACATTATACAGCATAGAGACAGGAATAGTCAAATGAAAGGAAGAGTTATACAGTTGATAGAAAGAAGTTGAGAAGACAAGACGCGTAGCAAATAAGACGGTTGTGGTTACGAAAGTGCCAATTTTATTCTTTATTTTTAAAGTAACACTGAATAAACTAAACACATTAAACTAAGTTAGACATAAGCCAACAAACATTGAATTAAATAAAACGTTGACTTAATGTCATTTAACCAATAAAGTAGCTGTTTCATTCGCCAAAATAAACAGCACATCCTACAATTTTATGGGGGCTCAACCGAAGATTTTGTAAGTTTACTGTGTTTTAGTGCAAAATCAATGTTCAATAATAAAAAATAGAAGAACAAGATCGTTGAAAGAAGTTCTAACTGAAAAGTTAACAGTAAAAAATTAAATTAAAAATCAAGTGGTGGTTTTCCTTCATATTGGAAAAAAAAAACAAAAACTGTTAAAAGAAGGAGAAATATTTGAGAATATTTCTAACAAATATTTGTGAAGGAAAAAACTGAAGAAAAAAGACAATAATAACTAAAAACCTGTTTCTGCATAGTGACGATACATGAGGAGAACAGAAGTGTATTGACAAGAGAACTTAAAATTGAAGAGACAAAAACAACAAAGTTTCAAAGCAACATATGGTTGTATGCACGTCAAGAATATATAAAAACAAACAACTTTGTCGCTAAGCTGTTGGAGTTTTGCTGTTGGTGGTATTTTGCTGTGTATGTTTTTTGGTTCAGCCGAGTGAAGAAATGAAATTGCAGTAGTTGTGACTTACGTTGATGGTAACTGCGCAGCTGATGTGTTTAAAAGGGTAAAGCAGCAGTGACAGTAGCAGCAGTAAACGATAAGTACATTTGTTATGGTGTTTTTTTTTATTTTTATTATCTCCATCAAGTATAAAAACTCAGAAAATTATACAGTGAGGATCAATTCTATAACATTGTTTATATAAAAGAAACAACTTTATAAAATATTAAAGTAAATATGTTTTAATATGAAATTAAAGAAATTCTATGAAATAAAAGATGTTCTAACATAAAATTAAATATTAAATAAGAAATGCTTAAATATGAAACTAAAGATGTTAAAGATAAAATTAAAAATATTTTAAGGTGAAGATAAAAATATTAAAGATGAAATAAGAGATGTTCAAGATGAATTTTAAGAAGTTTTAAAAGAAGTTTAAGAGTTTCGATATTTAAAGAAGTTAAAATTAAAGATGTTGTAGATGAAATGTTTAAGATGAATTGTAAGAAGTTTTAAAAGAAGTTTGATTTAAAAGAGGTTTAAGAATTTTGATATTTAAAGAAGTTAAAATTAAAAATGTTATAGATGGAATATTTAAATGAAATTTAAGATGCTAAAAGGAAGTTAAGGAAAATTAAACTTAGCAAAAGTCAATATTTTTTTTGGAAATTAATTTGAAAACTGATTTAAACATTATTTAAGATATCAACATACTTTTATTTATTAACCTTATTATATTTTTCATTGATTAAATTTAACTTTATTTTACTTTATAACTTTTATTATTATATAAAATTTATATTGGGATTTTGTAGCTACAACCTGTAACTGTTCGATAATGGAACGCGAAGAGATTCTAGGTTTGGGTGTTAGCGCGCTAAGAGCAAAATTGGGCGAACTAAAATTAGGTACACAGGGACTAAAGGACGAACTGCAGAAACGACTTTTAGAATATTACGGGCTAGACTCAACACAGGTTGACGTTGAAGCGAGGGACAGTGCTGACGAGGGCGGCGCCAGTGCAGCCGGTTCCCTTGATAAGGTTAATTTTGAGGACGTTAGAGGTGTTTCCCCGGGGATGAGCATGTACACCCTACGCGACGTGGCAGATAGTTTATCCCATTTCTCCGGTACTAGCACGCCTGACATTATTCAGTGGCTAGCCGAATTTGAAGAAATGGCTGCTATATTAAAATGGTCATCACTCCA
This sequence comes from Eustalomyia histrio, assembly GCA_949748255.1. Lineage (NCBI taxonomy): Eukaryota > Metazoa > Arthropoda > Insecta > Diptera > Anthomyiidae > Eustalomyia > Eustalomyia histrio. The sequence continues at coordinate 36,540,178 of OX456527.1, forward strand.
GATGTATGTTTACGGGAAGCAATTATTAGTAGGGGCCGCGAGAATGTTTATGAAAAGCCAAAGGGGTATACGTGATTGGTGCTCATTAAAGTCGGCGCTTAAAGGTGAATTTCATGTGCAGTGTTCGGCGGCCGAAGTTATTAGGCAAATTCGCAACAGACGGTTAAACAAAAACGAAACGTTAATAGAGTTTCTGTACAGCATCATGGAGATTGCAAGCAGAATTGACCTAGATGAGAGCAGTATCGTCGAGTATTTTATAGAAGGCATTCCCGATTCGAGGGCAAATAAGACTGTGTTGTACCAGGCCAGCAATATCAAAGAGCTGAAAACCCAACTAAAGGTATACGAGAAGACCCGTTTTCCTTTCAGGTCATCATACAAGGGAAAAGAAACGGTGGTAGTCGAGAGAAAAGATGATTCGTTGAGAGAACCGAAACATGAAGCAGGACGAAGATGTTTTAGGTGCGGCGATAGGTCACATATCGCGAAAGATTGTACAAAGCAACATAAGTGTTTCAAGTGCCTGAGATTTGGTCATCGGTCATTTGAGTGTCCTGACAGAAAATCTGATAGAATCATTGACAAAACAGGAGGCGGTCAAGCAAATATGGTTCGAAAGGGCCTAGGACTGATTTTCAAGGATATAACGGTACGGGGTAAACAATATTCCGCGCTTTTAGATACAGGATGTGACATATGCTTGGTTCGGTTTGATATGCTGTTCGTGTTGGGCGAAGTAGATTTTGTTGCGGAAAAAGTAAAACTGTATGGTATTGGTGATAGCGTAATTGTTACGATGGGCCGTTTCGATGAGCTGGTCCGTATTGATGATGTAGATTTTGAGGTTACCTTTTACGTTGTCGGCGAACGCGACATTAATCATTCGTTCATGTTAGGCAACAGTTTGATGCGAAAGGCTGAGGTGATCATCACTGACGGGGAGGCAACTTTCAGAAAAGCAGCTGAAAAGAATCTGCTGTGCGAAGAATTTTCAAATATTTGTTTAAACGCAGATGAATATAAACAGGATGTCCAAATTAATCTCGAACACCTACATGGATCTCTCGGTAACCAGGTGACAGAAGCAATAAATAGTTATCGACCAAAAAGGAATGTACGAAGTCCAGTGCAGATGAAGATAGTTTTAAAAGATGATATACCCGTATATCAGCGTCCACGACGTTTACCGTTAGCCGATCAAGTCATAGTGGAGAAGCAGGTCTTGGAATGGTTGAAGGAGAAAATTGTGCAACCCAGTACTTCAGAGTACGCATCACCGATTGTCCTGGCTTCGAAAAAAGATGGCTCCAAAAGACTATGCTGTGACTACCGCAGGTTGAACCAGAAGATTATCCGTGATCATTTCCCAATGCCGCTGATGGATGAGGTAGTAGATAAGCTGCAAAGTGCTAGATTTTATACAACGCTGGACTTGCAGAACGGATTCTTTCACGTTCCCTTGGGAGAGGAGTCCAGGAAATATACAGCGTTTGTCACCCACAACGGACAATATGAATTTCTGTACGTGCCTTTCGGCATAAGCAATTCACCGGCCGTGTTCACCCGATTCATATCGGTGGTTTTCAAAAATCTCATACAAGACGGGACCATAATAGTGTATATGGACGACATCATTATTCCATCCAAGGATATGATTGAGGGCCTGAAGAAGTTTAAGATGGTGTTAAATATAGCTGCGATAAATGGTTTACGCATTAAATGGGGAAAATGTCAGATACTGCAAGAATCGGTAAATTTTCTAGGTTACGTTATTCAGAACGGTTCGATAAAACCCGCTGAAGGGAAGGTGAAAGCGGTCAAAGATTTTCCAATTCCAACAGACCGCAAACTAGTCCAGCGATTTCTAGGGCTGACGTCCTACTTCAGGAAATTTATTGAGGATTACGCGATCATAGCGAAGCCAATGACAGATCTGCTGAGGAAGAACATTCCATTCAAGATAACGGATGAAGTCCTGATAGCCGTTCAGCAGTTAAAAGAGTCTCTAGCTAGCGCTCCGGTTTTAAAATTATATGACCCAGATGCCGTGACAGAAGTACACGCTGATGCCAGCAAATTTGGTTATGGTGCAATTCTGTTGCAGAAGAGCTTGGAAGACTCGCAGTTTCACCCTGTCCAATACATGAGTCGCAGAACGAAGCCGTACGAAGAAAATTATCACTCTTATGAGTTAGAGGTTCTCGCGATCGTTGAAGCCTTAAAGAAGTGGAGGGTTTATCTACTTGGAATCCCTTTCAAAATAGTGACGGACTGCAATGCTTTTAAAATGACAATGCGCAAAGATGATGTACCAGCCAGAATTGCAAGATGGGCAATGTATCTCCAGGAGTTCTCCTACGAGATCGAGCATCGACCGGGTACCAAAATGAGGCACGTAGACGCTCTTAGCAGGATGCTTTGCTTAGTATCGGAGAGCAGTCTAACGCATAGGTTAAGATGTGCTCAGGAAAGTGATGAGTGTACGAAAGCTATTCGAGCGGTACTGGAATTCGGAGGGTATGCCGATTACTTTATGCAAAATGGAGTGTTATATAAAGATCCACAGAAGGATCTAATTGTAGTACCCGTCCAGTTGGAAAACGAAATCATTAAGTTGGCGCACAATCAGGGCCATTATGGTGCGGGAAAAACCCGTGAATTGATCGAGAAACAGTACTACATTCCCGGATTAGCGGCAAAGGTACAGAAAATCGTTAAGGGCTGCGTCGAGTGCATCATCACCGAGGCAAAAACTGGAAAGAAAGAGGGCTTCCTCAATCCGATTTACAAAGAAGACCGACCCCTTATAACCTACCATTTGGACCACGTCGGCCCAATGGAAATAACTAAAAAGGCTTACAATCACTTGTTTGTAGTGGTTGACGGTTTTAGCAAGTTCGTTTGGCTCTATCCAACGAAGTCCACAGATACCAAATCAGTCGTTGACTGTTTAGAGAAGCAGGCGTCCATATTCGGTAACCCTAGAAGACTTATTACCGATCGTGGGACAGCATTCACCTCGAAGCTATTTGGCGAATATTGTAAGGCGGAAAATATTCAGCACTTACTAATAGCCACGGGAGTACCCCGCGGAAATGGTCAGGTAGAACGAATTCATAAAATTGTTGTGCCTATGTTGGCGAAATTGTGTAGCGAAAATCCCTCAACTTGGTATAAGCACGTTCGTCGTGTTCAGATGTTGGTAAATTCAACGGTCTCAAGAAGTACCCAATATTCCCCGTTCAGACTCTTAACGGGCGTGGACATGAGATTACCAGAGTATCCCGATCTTAAGGAGCTGTTGAGTGAAGAGGTGGTTCATGATTTCGACGAGGAAAGGGATGAGGTGCGAGATGAAGCTAAAGAAAACATAGCAAAGGTGCAAAGAGAGAACTGTAAAACGTTCAACAGAAACCGCAAAGCTGAAACCGAGTACGCTATCAACGAGTTGGTCGCCATCAAGCGCACTCAGTTTGGTACCGGAATGAAACTAAGAGGCAAATTTCATGGGCCCTACAAAATCGTCAAAGAGATGCCCCATGGAAGGTACGAAGTCGTTAAGATTGGCTCACATGATGGTCCTAACCGAACTACCACGGTGGCATGAAAATGAAGAGGTGGCAATCCGAGCCGTATTGCCGTCAGGAGGGCCGATTGTAGGGTACTAGCCTAAGTCGCACTGACCGAAGCTATTACTAAACAGACAATACGCACATAGAATTGAATAACGGGACTATGACAAAACATTATACAGCATAGAGACAGGAATAGTCAAATGAAAGGAAGAGTTATACAGTTGATAGAAAGAAGTTGAGAAGACAAGACGCGTAGCAAATAAGACGGTTGTGGTTACGAAAGTGCCAATTTTATTCTTTATTTTTAAAGTAACACTGAATAAACTAAACACATTAAACTAAGTTAGACATAAGCCAACAAACATTGAATTAAATAAAACGTTGACTTAATGTCATTTAACCAATAAAGTAGCTGTTTCATTCGCCAAAATAAACAGCACATCCTACAATTTTAATACAATGGATTAATTAATTGAGATCACAAACAAAATTATTGATTTTATTTATTTATACAAAATTTTTATCTAAAGGTTTGTTTTTTCGAATTTTACATCTTTATCTATAACTACTTGTAAAGAAAGCGACTGTCCCTACTTATCATAATTTTTATTTTTTTTATTTTTGTAAACAAATACAACTTGAACATTTGGACACGCCTTTGTACAAAAGCTGTTTTCGTATATGGACTTTACTAACAAACATGCATATTCATTTGTAGTTTTTAATATTTTATCAACTTAAAAATATACAAATTTTTAATATTTTTATGACAAATATTGTTGTTTACATTTTAAAAAGAAAAGCCACGAATTTCCAAGACTTGGCAGCATTTTTATAAATTCTTAATTTTTAAACAGCTATATCTATAACCACTTAGCAAGTCTATATCTATTTAAATTTCACTGAAATATATGTAAAATTCTAAAAAACAAACCTTAATTTACATCTTAACCACACCACTTACAATTTCCCAGAATTGGGGAATTGAAAAAATGTATTTAAAAAAAAAAAGAAATTATGAAAATTTGACAAACTATTATTGAGAAAAATGTACTTGTTTTTTTTCACTTTGACTTATTATTTAGTAATTGTGAATTTCGATAGGACTTCTTATAGAAATCATAAAAACCATAAAATATAACTACAACAGCTGAAACGTAATAAACTAATATTATAACAGGTACTTTACAGATGGGGAATACAATAGCGGCTTGTAAAAGAATCAGACAAAATTGTACCATTTGGATAATTGTTATCGATTTCTTAACATATATAAATTTTTTCATAATCTCAGCACTGCAAATATTGGAAAAAAAGTAATATGTGTACATAATGATATGGACCAAGTTATTTATATACAACGAAAATAAAATGGCATGGCCTAGAAAGAAAAGATAAAAAAAATTAGATTTTCAAATGCATAAATTATTCAAAATTTTAAAATTATCTTAAATGGGATTTCAAGGTCACTTAAAAATATGAAATAAAGACACTATTTAATTTTATTCTATCTGAAGTTTCGCTGAAAATTTTTCCCAGCATCTTCGATAATCTGCCAACCATACTAATATAAAAGTCTGTGCGATGAAATTTTGGGTAAAGTCTGGTAAAATGAGAGTAAGCTAAAGATTCTCTCACAAAACCATAAAAATGCCCAAATACCCAAAAATAAACGTCAAATTTATTTATATTAAAAAACAGATTAATTAATAAATATATTTGAAATAGCAAATAACTTTTTACATTTTCAAATGTAGTGTTCATTATTAAGAAGAAAAATTCTTTATATAAAGATTTTTAATTTATATAAAAATTTTTAATTTTTTTCACAAATGCAAAACAGCTGATTTATTAGCAGCAGGTGATGATTTGACAGTTTTACCCAAACAAAAAGTACGGTTAAGTTCTTGTAAAAAGAGAAACACAATTACTCTCTCATAAACACTCTCATTTACCCAATTTTTGTTACAAAAAACGCTTTCTGGTAACGTACGTCGAACACACCTAACTTGAACAACACAAACAACACCTCACAAATAATCTCTTGTCAATTTTAACATTAAATTGTTACACAGCTTATTTTGTGTGGGGAAGCATTTTTGAAAAACTAAAATCATAAAAGTGGTATATTTTATTTTGAACTCTACAAATAAATAACCCAGTTTTGTGGATAATTTAGTCTTCAATATAAAAAAAACACCAACAAAATGTACACAAATTTTCAATAACATTTAAATCTTGTGATTGGGCGGATGTTTGGATGATATGCCCACAAGTTTGCTCTAGACCGGCTTTGTGTTTGTAATATTGGATTCTATGAATACCAATTTAGCGACACCTTCTACGATATGCACCCCAAACTATAACATCAGCAAAAATTACTATGTTCCAGAAATAATCTTTGTTTTTCATGGTCTTTTGCGAAATGTATGTGGACTTTTTGATTTTGCTAATTAATAAACGGCTTGTATCTTGATGTTCGCTCATGATACACTAAACATGGGATCTTCTTTAATCTTTGGCAAAATTCACATCTCATCATTTTTAATAATTTTTTTTTTTGGGCCTTTCTTCCTTTGTTGTGTAAACGATTTTCTCGAACAAATCGCTGAATAATATACTGAACAGTTGATGGACTTAAATCAAAAATTTCAGCAGTTTGTTTTTGTGTTTTCCCACTTCGGACTGACTCGCGTTTTCTATTGAAGTTCGTCAACCCATTTTGTTAAACCACGCAATTATAACTAATTTTATTACTTTTGAATAGACGCATTATTTCCAAAATCAGTATTGTTTATGTTTTGATCTACAGTTAGTTTTTTGAATTCGTTATTTCAAAAAAGATAAGAATAAAAAAATTAATACACGAAATAAGCTGTGAAGATGATGATGTGTTTGTTTTGTTTAAAAAAAAAGTTCAATGTTGATATTTGTGTAAAATTTTTTGTGTTTTGTAGAGTTCAGAATAAAATATACCACTTTTACGCTTGGTTTTTCAAAAATGTTTCTCACACGAAATAAGCTGTTCGTCACAAAATGACAAAAATTAACTTGTAAAAGTTATAGTATCTACCTATAGGGTGATACATTTTGGGCCACCTTTAGAATTGTGTCGTTCGCTTACGATATGAACTAGTTCACCATTACCAGCTTTTTTCGTTCATTTTTGCTATTTAGTATCTACCTATAGGGATTGTTTTTATATCTGTTAAGTTGCTTTTACACTTGGCATTAAACCTCGAGATTTCGCTTAATATCTCCTTCGAAATCTAGGAGTGTTTACACTTGCAACTATGAATTTTCGGTTTGACAGCTCATTTATGTAAACAACAATTTTATAAAAAAAATGGTGGAAACTGAGAAAATGAATAAAAGTAATCAGGAATATGAATATTTAAAAAAAAGATTTTTATTAATGTATTATGCATCTAGTGTTAAGACAACAAAATCTGAAATAGAATACATGCAGAAAAAAAGTTCCCATCATTTTATTAATGTTCCTTTTCAAAAACAAATGCAAATTTATTATTCGCATATATTAAAAAACAGAATGGAATGGAATTAAATCAAATAGTGTCACAATTTTCATGAGATTTTCCAAAAATCTCGTCCATTGACGAGATTTTCATTTTTATGGGAAATCTTAAGATTTTTATAAGATTAGTGCCAAAATTTTATTTTTACGATATTTGAGTGTAGATGTAAACACAACTTAAAGTAAGCAGATACAGAACCCAACATACCAAATGACTTGAGAAAAATATTATTATAAGCTTACAAACACAAGCCTTAAGCTTGAAAAAGACTTGAGAACATATTGAAAAAGGCTATCGTAATAATTGTAGAAAAATCAAAACGGAACCCTCGTGAAAATATTATGTGTGTATGATTACTATAAGCTTATTCTTGCAATTGTAGAATAAGCTTACAAAAATAATATATTATTAATAGTTGAAAAAGAGAAATCATAATTATTTTCTTTAATTTCATTTATTTTTTATTTTAATTTTTAAAATAAATAATAATTCTTTTTAAATATAAAAAATAATAATTCATTTTAAATATAAATAATAATAATTAATTTTAACCATAAATAAAAATAATTAAATTAAATATGCAATTGCACGTTCACTATATAAATTTTTCAACTAAATGTACACGCAAAACACGTTTGACAAATTTAAAGAAAAGGTAATGGCACTTGTTGTATGCATATAAGCGTAGAACAAAGACGACAAGACTAGAATGTATTGAAAAATATTTCTATTTCAATCGTCATATTGCGTTGTTCAATATGTGTATGTTGTTTATACGCATACTTTAGAAAAAGTTATGTATAATAATCTTTTCTCAAGCATTGTTAAATACTGCTTGTGAATTCACTATTTATATATGCTTATTCTCAAGTTGTATTGCAGTTTGATTGCTTTATGGTATATTGGGAATACTTATAGGTCGTCAATCGCATCTAAACTACGCTCACGCTCTCCTTGACCGCAATGAATTATTTTCTGTACAAATTTGTCATGAGCGTCAAGGCACATTTTCATCTAAACGGATACGTAAACAAACAAAATTTAAGCTTCTCGGGCACATAATACACGTTCAGTTCGAGCTCAATTGATATTTTGAAGTATATATTTCCGGGTCGTCTAATGTCTCGTTTTGTCGATTTGCAGTAGCTTACAAGATTGCCCGCTTTAACCGCTTCAGAGTTTTTTTTATGAGAACAAGCATACTCTGGAAGCTCTCAAAGAGAATATCCGGCAGGAGTGCGATAACTTGTCGCCCAAAGTTCTCTCCAGAACTATGGAAAATGAGTTAAAAAATGCCCAAATAATTGTTAATGAAAAAAAAAAATATTTTAAAACATAGCAAAACAGCATCTGATGAATATTTTTGGGTTAAAAAAAACGTTAATTTATGTATATACTTTTTTCTTTTGTCGCAATCATCAGCGAAATATTTATTACCTGGTAATTTAAAAAATTTACAAAACATTTTATGACCTGTGGTCGGCTTATTGGCAGTAACCAATTAAGTCCCTCTTTAAAAAACATTTTATGACCAGTAGTTCACGCAAATTTTCCTATTAAAGAAAAGCAAATATCGCTTATTTTTTTTACCTATTTTTTACCAAAAAATAAATATAAATACTTCACACACTCTGATTCAAATTTCAGTTGAATACTAAACGTGAAAGTGTTAAAGTGTTTTTTTTTTGTAAAGTAAAGAGTGAAGCTGTAAAGACAATTTAAAGTAAAATGAATAAATTTTGCTGCAATCCGTTTAACAAGAGTGGACATCGTTCGAAAAAGATAAAAGTATTAAAATTAACTGGTGTTTCGAAGCGATACATGAATGAATTAAATATACAATACGGTGAAGAAGCAGAATTCATTTGCCCCAAGTGTAAAATCGATTTGTCTCAACAAGCAAATGCATTGAAACAAATGCAACCACAATCCGAGAGTGAAATGACAATTGAACAAAATGTTTCATCTGATAGTGAGGCAGACATTCCGATGGTCAATATGTCTTTGAGTCCTTTGAATGAGGCTATTACCACTTTAGGTGAAACGCCTATTAGAAAAAGAAAGTTGCGAAGTGAAAAATACAGGAAAGATAAAAAAGGCAAGGTTATGAGTGCAATCGCGACAATATTTGATGAAGGCTCTGATAACGAATGCAGTCAAGCAGATGACGTTAATGACGGCAAACAAATGATTGAGCAGTTGAAAAGAAAATTCAATTTAGCGACCACTTTTCCGGAGAAATATCTCATTTTATCTGTGCTGCCTCAATCATGGTCTATACGCAAGATTTCTGAACAGTTTCAAACATCTTTTTACATCGCGAGAAGAAGCAAAGAATTAGTTCGACAGAAGGGCATATTGGCGACTCCCACCAAGAAATTTGGCTCAAGGACCCTCAGCGAAGCAACGATGAAATTGATTCAAGATTTTTACTGCAATGATGACAACAGCCGCGCCTGCCCAGGTACACGTGACTATGTTATCACACGTGAAGATGGAGAAAAAGTACACAAGCAGCTCAGATTATTATTATGTAATCTATCCGAAGCATACCATCAGTTCAAAGAGAAATACCCAGCAGAAAAAGTTGGATTTTCTAAGTTTGCCATCCTACGACCAAAAGAATGCGTGCTGGCATTAGACAGGCACGGAACGCATTCAGTTTCATAAAAACATCAAATTAATGTTCTTTCCATGCAAGAAATTGAAAGTATTTCACGGTGAAATTGAAACATATAGGGACCTCCTGTCGAAGTCGTTGTGCGCATACCCCACGGAAAATTGTCATCTGTCCAAATGCGACAATTGTCCGAAGATTGACGAGCTAGAGCAATATTTGGCGGAAAAGTTTGAACAGCTGTTAATTCAGGAGGTGCATTTCAAACAGTGGATAATTAGCAGCGGCAGATGTTCCCTTGAGACCGTGGTAAAGCAGATTCCGGAATTCATCGAGGAATTCGGATTCAAGTTGAATGAACTGAAGGCGCACCATTTCATATCCGAGATGCAATCGAAATTTCTAAAGGAAAGTAAGGAGAAATTAGCCCAAAATGAATTCATTGTGATAAGCGACTTTGCCGAGAATTACACTTTTCTCGTTCAGGATGAAATTCAGGCTTATCACTGGGCAAACGACCAGTGCACGGTGCATCCTTTTTGCATTTATTTCAAAAACGAAGATAACGAACTACAGCCCGTAAGCCTTGTTGTTGTCGCGGAGAGTTTAGCTCATAATTATGTGTCCGTTTATTTATTTCAAATGAAACTGTTTGAATTCTTAAGATCAAAATTCGATGCAATCGACAAAGTAACGTTTTTCTCAGACGGCGCGGCTTCTCAGTACAAGAATAAAAAATTTTTTACAATCTTTGCATAATTGAAGAAGAACAAAACTGCAAGGTCGAGTGGCACTTTTTTGCGACGTCCCACGGTAAGGGCCCATGCGATGCGTTAGGGGGAACCCTAAAACGCATGGCGACTAAGGCAAGTTTGCAAAGGCCATATACTGACCAGATCTTAAATGTACAACATTTGTTTTCGTGGATTCAAAGCAAGGAAATTGCCATTAACACAGTTTTATGCACTCAAAAAGAACACGATGCCATGGAGCGACGACTTCAAAACAGATATAATAATGTCAAAACTATAACTGGAACGCAAAAGTTTCATTGCTTCATACCAAATATTTCTGATATGTCAATTAATGTAAAGCGGTACTCTTCTTCTGCCGACGTGCTAAATTTAAAGTTACTTTAATTTTATAATGATGCCAAGACAATTGAAATTTTTAATAAATATTGTAATTAAGTATAAGCAGCAAAATAAGAATGATTTTTTCTTCATAAATGTATTTTTAACTGTAAAATAATTTTTAAAATGTATTTTTAATAATAAAATAAAATAATGTTAAATAATTAAAAATAATTAAATTATAAAAAATATAAAAACCATGAGAACAAGGTGGTCTCTTAAATGCTCTTCTCCTGTCCAAACAAGGAGTCGGGGCCCATTTTTTTATTGCTGATTCTTAAAGCAAAAATTATGAGGAATCCAAAAAAAAATAAAATTAGCCGGAAAATTTAGGAGCTTCTGTGGAAAATCGGAAAATTTAATTTTCATGGGAAAATTTAATTTTCATGGGAGAAAAGGTAAATTTCTGAGAAAAATTAGGAAAATTTTATTTTTCAATAAAAGCCTGATTCAATACCTTTCCAACGAGCTATCACTCGTTGCGATCGCTTTAGTAGTTTTTTTTTAAACAACTTTCAATGAGGTCCCTTATGAAGAATTCTTCAATTTTGTCACATGACAGTGGTGTACACCACCACTAAACCAGTCACTATAAAAAAAAAAAAATATGTAGGTACATTATTTTTTGCTGGGCAATCGATTGAGACTATTTATTTTAAAATCGGAGAGGGGTCGTCCAAAAATTTGCCAATTTTGATCGTTTTCATATGGAATTGCTCTATAGTTTAATCAATTTCAGTCTTACCTCTATAGTAACGTAACAGCAAATATACAAATGTTATTACTGATGAATGATGGAATACATGTAAAAATGTTATTTGATTTTGTTTTTTTCTTATTACAAATATTACAGTATCCAATAATTCAAACATTTTTAACCAGTATATAAAATGTGCCAGTTTATCGAATTTCGTCCTTCTCACTGTATTTGGTGAAAAAAGTTCGCATTTTTTTAAATCTAATACACTCCATGATGCTAAATCCCAAATCTGTAATAAATTTAAAAACAAACTTTGGTTAATGGTAAAATTGAATTTGAAATTCAAAAATTATTTGACAATTTAAAAGAGTACTAAAATATGTATTTACCAAATTTACTGCATATATACAGGATGCAACTAGTATGATATTATAAGCACATATAATTTCTTTTAATTTAAATGGTTCACGGTTTTTCATCAATCTAAAATTAAGAAAATAAATTATTAATATGTAATATATATCGTCCCCTGAGTAAAACAATAGTGTATAATTTTTTTGCCATTTCCAGATAATGGAGTTGAAAGTTTTTGTGTTATTAGACATCTGGGAAAACAGTAATATTTTAAGTTGTGGTTATTTAAATATGTGGTGGAATAATCAGGCTACTAGTAGATGATATTTTATTAATTTACAAGTGCTTTAATTGCAAATAAATGGGATAAAAATTAGCCTGATGTCACTTGGGCTATTTTATTTGTTTTATAATATGTATGAAAATCATTATACACTATTTTATTTGAATCTTTTACACCATTTATCACGAAATAATTTTTAATTGTCGGACGAATGTTGATGCAGTAGAACAGAGTATTCGTGCTTAACAATCTATTTTATTCATAATTCACAGTAATTTTTTTGGTATTTCAATGACACGTTGTTAATTATTTTGCAATACAATTTTTACAACAGTTTTAATTAATTAAAAAATACATAAATAAAAGGCAATATTCATCTAAGGAAATATCCTCCTCCACATCAGGCTCCTCATCCAAGCAATTGTTATTTCCCTCGGGTTGAAGATTAAGACTCTGAGATCATTGTAATTTAAGGAAGATATAGTAAGCTGTTGCTTAAATTTAGGGCACAAATTTCGGGTATCACAGTTATTAGTGGTTGATTTCTTCCACTTTCGTTTCATTATGTCAATTGTTTGCTACTCGGAGTCCTAATTCTCGTTGTAGAGCAGCAAATTAGGATTAACTTGCTTCACTTTAATTTGCTTAATCTTCAACCAATTCGCTGAGTTGTTTTCGTTATTCTTTTTGAAAGTGTGCCCTAATCTGCCGAACCATTCCTTGAGATCATAAATGTCGTACCAGAACATTCTTTTCACAATGTATGGTTGTTTTCTTCGGGCCAATCGCAAAATCTTTGTATAAGTGTCATATGGATTGACTCCAAATAATATATTGTTAAAAAAAAGTGTATATCAATATACATCATTTTTCGATTTTATTTTGTTATGAAATAATAAAAATCGTGAAGAATAAAAATAGTGTATGCTTTTTATACACTATTTTTCATTGAAATTATATTCAGAGTAACAACTAATTAAAACACCATACCTGCACTTCCACAATTTTTAATGACAAATTTCAAACAGGCAATTATACGCTAATATTTCAATTGATCTTTTGACTCACTTTGTGGAAGTAGAATTTCACCAAATTTTGACCACATATAGAATCAATTATGTAGATTCTTATTATGCAATAAAAAACAATGGTGTACATGCGTATACACTATTGTTTTATTGAGGGGACGATATTTAACGTATACATTAGATCTCAGTCAATGTAATAAATAAGTTTTAAATAAAAAATTTTTATGAATTTAAAAACTGTAAATTTTGTTTTAAATACTTCAAAAAAGTCAAAAAATTTAGGTTTAGAAATTTCCAGCTTTTAAAAAAAATTAGAAAATATATTTTGCCTCCCACCGAAGCAAAATCCTGGGCAGGCCACTGTTGCCAGCTATAAATTTATAATTAGGAAAGCATTGGTTGAACAAAGTGTAGTAAAGTGCCTTTTCAAATATAAAATAAGTAGAGATTCTTTCCAACGAAAACACCTGTTGGATTAAGGCAAACGAGCAATCTTGATATATATATAGCATAACATTTTTCTAAAACATTTCATTCCCGCCCTCCCCCTTCTTAAGGGCGTTTTTTTACGATTTGTTAGAATATAGTTCAAAATTACTGTTATGTAGGGGAGTTATAGGGTTAATATGTTCGACAAAAATCTTTGCGTTAATATTTTCTACAAAGTTGCTGAACATACCCTACACCTCAGATATAAGGAACACATAGCTTTATATACCGATATGCTGCACGAACAGGCCAAATGAGGGAAACTTTCACCCCCCTAAAGTAAAATTCCGTTGTGATCTTTTAAAACGCCGACATACGTATACTTTTTTGTTCCACCCTCTACCAGAATCCATTGTCAGAACCTCGTAATTTTGGAGAGAAAAAAGTTCGAAATTGTTGTACAGAGTTATTTATTGAAAAAAAAATGAAAAATGAAGTCGAATCAAATAAAACTTTAAAACACATTGTAAAATTGACATAAATTTCAATTTCACTAATTCCAGAACACGAACTATTAAAAACAAATTGAGTTCATAAAACTAAAATTTAGGCAGTTATTTTAAACACTTCCTAAAATGATACTATTAAATTGGTACACAACTGGTTCAATATGATTATTTTGAAAACTTTTTTTTTTTTAAATTACTAGTCCAAAACGTAGAACATTTTTACTAGCTTTACACTCAAAAATCCATTTGAGTTTATAAAAATATTAAAAACTAGTAAAATTTTTTTTGTTCCACAAATGATAAAATTGAACACTGTATTTTTTTTTTTTTGAATCGTTAATAAATTATTTAACTTTTGTGATTCGTTTTATGGGGTTAGTCCGTAACTATATCAAAAGTTGTTACATCGAAATATCCATAACATGCGTATTTAGGATAGGGAGAGTCACATAATGTTAAATTTTCCAAAAGGTATGTAGGACAATTCCAGCTCGAACCGCACAGCATTCGGATTTGTCATCTCCAATTTTAATGAAATTCGCCACAAATATTGTAAATGGGTAGTGTTTATCAAATCACTAACCTTTCGACCCCAAACCCTTTCGGTTTTCGAAAAATGACGTCATGAAAAAGTGTCCATACAAAGTCGCCCATAACTTCTAAACTATACCATTTGTACCATTTTAAAAACACTACCTTCAAAATGTTGGCCCAAAAGTTTTTTTTTTATTAAAAGCTTGAAGGTAATTTTTTTAAGTTTAATCTTCAAAGACCCATATCTCAAAATCCAATTTTTTTAAAATTCTGAAAAAAATATATCTTAAAAATTAACGCCTCTCTAGATTTTTGACAAAATTTTAAGGTGGATATTCATTTGGTTCCTGAGTTATGAAGGAAAACGTGGTCGTAAGCAAATTTTCGTCGACGAGTTCATATGCAAAAGCTTACACACAAAAAACAATATGTATACTAAACATTGTACACTCACATGTAGCATGTAAAAGATTTTGCGTATGAATCCGTCCAAATAAATTTGCTTGGAATGGCCCTTTACAAAAATTGACCTAAATATAATTTTGATATCAGAGACTCAACCTGTGCTAAAAATATCAGAGTTACATATTTGAACGTGACAAATTTTGAGGTAGTTACAGAATAACCCCATTAAAGTTTCGAAGAAAAATCTATATTTTGTATAAATAAATATGATAAAGCTTTTTCACTGAGTGTATATAAACAAACATACTTACTTGGGTCCAATTTGCATAACAAATAATAAATATAAGCCAATAACACTGACCACAAAAAGGGGTGAATAAAACACAAAATGTCCATCATCAATTGCTAAGGAATCAATATAATTTTTTTATTTTTTTTTTTTTTTTCTTTTAATAAAAATTAAATTTTTTGAATACTTACCTTTGAATTCATCTGATAAGTTAACCATTTTCAGTTAATTATTTGCAAACTTTTAGTTAATCTACAATGAGTGTAATTTTTGTACGGTTCAAAATCATATCCCAAATTTTACAAAAAAAAAAACTATTCTTGAATACATGAACTAAAAAATTTAATTGCAAATTCTATTTGGAATTTGTGATATGATTTTGAACCGAACAAAAATTACATTTTTATTAAAATTTTTTGTTTTATTAAACTATTTTTATTTCCTATTTATTATTATTTAATTATTTATTCAATAAGTACGACACTAATTTAAAAAATCGTGTCCTAACCACTAAACTGCAGTATTTAAATAATACTAAACCTCGACCTTAGCAAGTTTTCTTTTATATATGAACAAGTGAAAAAAAAATGATAGCAGAGTCAAGCAGTCAATCAGATACCCTTAACCACAATACGATTTGGGTCATATTCCGTGAAGTGGTTTAAATTTCGGGAAGAAACCAGAGCCTTATTATATGAGCGGAAAATTAACGGTGAAGTAGACAAATTCGTTATCGGTTTTCAATTACACTTTGCTATTTTTCTACTGATTTTTAGTAAAAACATTAATATTTAAAAAAAATTTTTGTTATTTCCATTTTATAACTGACTGAGTTTTTAGTAGTGTTTCCAATTCGGTTAATCGATTCATCTATTAACTGATTCCTCGATTAATCGCCTCTATTTCGGTTAATGTCGAAACAAATAATTTAAAACTCAAATAATTATTCTACCCGAGTAATCGATTAAAATAGGTCGATTAAACGGTTAAATTTTTGATATAAATTTTTCTCTGATTTTTCTTAACACAATGAGTTTGATGAATAAAGCAATTATTTTGATTCAAAATTTCAACAATTTGCACCCGATGTTCTGGTTTAAGTCGATTCAAATAAAGCAGTGATGCCAACTCAAAGTTGTGACACTCTAAAAAAAACCACGCACAATTAAATTCTTTTCAAATCGACTGAATCAAAGCAAATGTTATACAGGCTTAAGGAAATATGATAGAAAATTATTATTTTTGTTTAAATTCTTTTCAAAAATAAATTTTAAATAATATAAAATTATATTTTCATGTCCAAAAAAATTGAAATAGAGCTTTCAACCTCTGTATACATGTATTTTAAGCTGACAAAAGATCTCATCAGAACGAGAAGTTTTAGAAAAGCTAGAGCCTCTACAGGTTGGTTGAAAAGTTCCTGCGCTCGAAATGAAAGAATACTGTTTTTGTTACGAAATATATTTTTTTATTCAATATAGTCTCCTAAAAGCTCAATACACTTGTTCCAATGATCTTCCAATAATTTTATCCCATCCTTATAATGGTTTTCCAGAAGCTCTGCAAAATAACCGTCTACGGCTGCTATGGCCTCTTCATTCGACGAAAAATGCTTTCCACGAAGGAATTGTTTGAGATTTCTGAAGAGATAGTAGTCACTGGGAGCCAAACCTGGTGAATACGGTGGATGTTCAAGCAATTTGTACTTTAATCCTTTGAATTTAGCCATCGTCAAAACACTTTTGTGAGCAGGTGCATTTTTTTCTTCTTTAAACCAGGTCTTTTCTCACGAATTTTTTCATCTAGCTGATCCAAAAGGCTGCAATAATATTCAGAATTTATTGTTTTACCTTTCTGAAGATAATCAATCAACAAAATTCCTTTTGCATCCCAAAAAACTGATGCCATAACCTTCTTTGCTGATCGTTGTGACTTTACCTGCTTTGGAGCTGAACAACCAGATTCAGTCCACTGTAAACGTTCTTGTTTCAATTTAGGCTCATGGTGGTAGATCCAAGTCTCATCCATAGTTATAAAACGACGCAAGAAGTCGGTTTTATTCGACTTAAAACGCTCTAAATTACGCTGAGAAATTTGTTTTCGATTCAGTTTTTGTTGAATTGTTAATGTGTGCGGCACTAACTTTCCAAACTTTTTTTCATACGTAATTCTTCATGTAAAATATGGAGTACTCGTTCGTCTGAGATGCCTATGGCATTAGCAATTTCACGCTTAGTCAAACTTGGATCTTTACTAACCATATTATGTACCTGCTCAATGATTTCTGCTGAGGTTGCAGTTTTTGGTCGTCCTTCGCGTGGATCGTCTGCAAGGCTGGTACGACCACGTTTAAATTCACCAGCCAAAAATTCAACGGTGCGTTTTGAAGGTGAGGACTCCTTATATACTTCTAACAATAGTTCATAAATTTCCTTTGCTTTTAAACCCTTCAAAACAAAGAATCTAATGAATACACGATATTCAATTTTTTCCATATTAAAAAAAATCAATGACACGTCAACTTCAAATGTTACAAGCCAAAGAAAGAATTGACAGAATGACTTGCAACTTTGCATGTGTTCTCAGGACAGTTATACCAACTTGAGAAAACAAAAAGTTTGGAGCTAGCAGTGCCATCTCTTGGTGAGAGCAGGAACTTTTCAACCAATCTGTAAGCAGAGCTTTAACAAAAAACCTATTAAAATATATATTTTAGGTATATTCCTAACAAGCACTATGACGTTATTTATGTTATAAAATGATATAAAATTGCTTTGAATTCGAAAACTGTATTTTCTAAAAACATTTCCATTCAAAAATCTATGAAAAAATTTATAAAAACTAAAAAAATAACATGGAATTTTGTTTCTAATTTAATTTATCAGCAAATTTTAATGAAGTAGGAATTTCAGTAGAATTAAGTTTATTCAAAAAATTTTAAGAATTCGGTTATTCTAATCGGTGAGGACCTGTCTTTTCTAATAGATAACCTCTTTAACTCTAAAGCTTAAACCAGGTAGTGAAAGAGTAAGGGAACAGTGGCAGTTTTATCAAACTTTGTTTGTTAATTATTCATAACATATTTTTAAGAATTTGTTATTAAGTTTTTTTGAAGGCAGCTCTTGTTTCTTTAGGCATTTTTAATTTTTTATTCTGGACCCTGCGTTTTTAAGGGTTTACTTTCACTGAACACGTCTGACATTTTCTTCATAAAGAGTCGTCAGATTCCTCTATAAAAAACAAAATTATAAGGCGTGATTCTTTAAAAAATCTCAGGATGTTTTGAATTGCCCTAAACAAACACACCGCAATAGACTTAACTTGATAATTCAGCAGAAAGCAGCTCCTTGTGTTCTTATTGATAAAATAAATACATTTATTTGCATTAAACGGTTAACCGATTAATCGCCAATTTTTCCGATTAATCAATTTTCTTCATTTTTCGAATAATTACCTAACCGATTAACCGGCAGAGTTGAACAATTGGTAACACTAGTTTTTACAGAATATTTACAAATTTTCGTTGCTGAATCCAGAAAACGAATTTTACAAATTTTTGAAAACCAAAGTTTTAAAGTCAAATAGTTTAGAAAATAAAAAGCATGTAGTCCTATGAGTTACTGAGGAAAAAATATATAAATATTAATACTAATATTTATTATTATTTATTCATAAAACTTATCAACTGAACTTTGGGTTCACCTAAAAATCACCCGTTTCTTATTTGCAGCCAACATGTTTTAACGTAGGGTAAGAGAATTGCTTTGCATTGTTAATTTTACTATTTTTTTTCATAATAACCCGAGTAAAAAAAGTTTATCTGGCCCAATATTTAATCATATGCAATTTGAGCTTGATATAATATCAAGCTGATCTGAAATGATCCGAAAAATGACAGATCAAATTAGATCCCCAGCAAAACCACACATTACCAAATAATGTGTAAAGTAATGTTTAGCCGTAGGGGCTCATGGATTACTTTACACCTTACTTCACTGATGAATTTTACAGGCGATGAGCCTGAAAGTAATGTATATACCCATATACCCATTCACCATATATGGTGAAAGGTTTGTGGTAACTACAAATACGGTTATCCTGATCAAATCAACACACATATAAATATTTGGTCAAGTTCCAACTGAAGTTCGGTGTCTACAACCGAAATCTTTTGGTACAACTGAATATTGTATTCCACCAAAAAAAATCGGTTAATACAACTGAATTTTGGTTGCAATCCTCAAAATATTCAGCAATTACATTTGAATTTGGTTTGTGAATACATTGGAAGTCGCAACCAAAATATGCTTTTCAATTTGGTTGGCACCATTAAATTGGGATTCCAATAGAACCAACCGAATCGTAGATTGTATTAATTATTGACGCCACGAATTATTGTTATGCGTAAACGAATTTCAAACTAACAATTAAATTTAAAATTAGCCATCACAATTTATAAGTGCTTTTGGAATAGACTCAGAAAAAAAAGTTGGTAGAAAAATTTGTAAACAGTTTTCAATACCACTTCACTATTTTTGTACTGAGTTTTAGTAAAAAAAATATTATTAAGTAAATTTTTTTGCTATTTACATTTTACAAATAACAGAATTTTTATAGAAAATTTACAAATTTTTGTTGCTAATTTCAGAAATCATTTTACAAATTTTTTAAAACCGATTTGCTAAAATTATCAAAAAACAAGTAAGAGCGGCTAAATTCGGCTATGCCGAATCTTATATACCCTTCACCATGGTTGGGAAAAACTGAAGTTTATATATGGACATATATGGAATGGACAGATTTATATACGGACGCCTTTAAGAGGAAATTAACCATTTATTTTGGTGATAAAACTTGGACTCGGGAAGATTTATGTTTTGGGCATAACTTTTTTGTATCTGAACCGATATTTCCGAGTTTTTCAGCAAATATGTTATACTAAAGTTTTTCGATCTTTTGCTATATAAGACGTATCCATAGCTCTAGAATAGTGTTTGTTGTTTGTGTATAAAAGGTGAAGAGGTGAAAGAAAAGAATTTCAACAAATCGTTAAAAGAAATCACTAGAACTGCATGTGTTTTATTTCAACAAAAACGTTTGATTTAGCTGGCAAATTTGCATTTGGGATTTTATTTCGCTTTTTTATAAAAAATATTTTTAATTTCTTTAGCTTAATTTTAAAAATTTGAAGGAAAATGGTTTATATTTTTTTTTATAAATTTTTATAAGTTATGACCTAAAATAATTGCACTCAAAGGGAAATTATGTATAAAATTTTCTAAATATATGAGAAATAAAATGGTTTAAAAATCTTTTTATAAATTTTTTTAAATCGGAGCAAAAAATAGAAATAAAACCGTTTGTATTTTGTTTGTATCAGAGGGTTTTTATAAAAATTTTGATGTTTTTAGCCTATTTATGGATTATTTAATTATTAATATAAAATTTTATTTAAATTAATTATTAAATGATAAAAAAAGCAAAAAATAAACAAAAAAATCTTAAGAAAATAAAAAAAAAATGTACAAAAAAAGTGAATTGACCGGGATTCGAACCCGCGACACTTCCACCTGTATATAAAAACGTTTGTATTTTGTTTGTATCAGAGGGTCTTTATAAAAAGTTTGATGTTTTTACCCTATTTATGGAGTATTTAATTATTAATATAAAATTTTATATAAATTAATTATTAAATGTTAAAAAAACCAAAAATAAGAAAAAAAGTCTTAAAGAAAAAAATAAAAAAAAATGTACAAAAAAAAGTGAATTGACCGGGATTCGAACCCGCGGTCTTAGAGAAAAAAAGTATTTGTGATATAGCGTCTAGACAACTGAGCTATTGAAGCTCACACAAAATCATCGTCAATAGAGGTACATATATAAAAGTCTTCGTTCATTAGAGATTTGTTTAGTTTTTATTTAAATGACAAATCTTTGTATGTGTGTTGTTTGTGTATAAAAGGTGGAGATGAAAAAAAAGAATTTTAACACATGGATGTGTTTGTTAAGCGCAAAATTCTACATACATATTAAACAAAGGGATTTTACCGAAAAATTAGAGGTAGTCCTGGTTTTTTGCTAATATCTCAGCCATTTATTAACCGATCTGTCTGATTTTTAATAGCAAACAGAAATGGATCACATGTAACAGAAATAAAAAACAATCAAAGTCCTCACTTATATATACCCTTCCACCTGTGGTGAAGGGTATACAAAATTTACCAATTTTCAAAAAGTGAATATTCAAGGAAATCTTATTTCTAATAATTAAATCTTTCAACTACAAACTTAAATTGCCTTAAAATGTTGAATAGGTTGAAAAAAAGGGGTCAGAAGGGAAGATCCTGATGTCCAAAAAAAGGACATTCACTTAAAAGAGAACGTAAAAAGTATTTTTTGTTCTTAAAATCAGCCTTTAAAACAATTAAAATTTTACCTTAAAAGCAAGTCTGTAAATATAAATATGTCAGTTAAATATGAAATGACGTAATAGTGTGAAGTTTAATATGTCTTGACGTAAGAGTTAAATTTGCTATCACGTAACGACAAAATATCAAATGCAGCTGAATAACATAAGTGTGGGTCATCTTAAACAAATTCTTAGCATATTTACCATGTTAAAAAAAAAATGCCCTCTGAAATGATTTTTAAAAACCACACATGTATGAGTATAAATAATGCTTAAGGATTTGGCCCACTGTGACTCTATGGAGCGAGCTCGGTTAATGAAATAAATTTTGGTGAGAAGCTATTTAAGTGTCCTACACATGGATGTAAATCGTTTGTGTGAATTGATTTTTAGATATTTTTGAAAACCACACATGTATGAGTATAAATAATGTTTAAGAATTTCGCCCACTTTGGCCAGTGGAAACGGTTTTTTTTTTAAATTATTTTAGCCAAAACGATATTTTAGTTATTTCGGTAAAGATAGTCAATTGAAAGGGTTGTGAATCGATATCGGCATTTTGCCGGTGTTTCCTGCCAACCATGTAATTTTCTGTAGTTTTTATTTTGTACATTCTCCCTGCCAGACCGTGCACTGAACAGGGAAAATTTCATCGCAAAAACTTTAAAATTTCGTTTTTTCGAGCTTAGCAGCGAGTAGAAGCATCAGTTTTAACCGTAGCCAAGGATAAGCAAAAATTGCAGTTAATTGCAATTTATAATCTCTATTAACAAATCACTATCTGGCTGCACTATTAATACTTATTTTTCCAAAAACAAATGTTTTTTTTAACAAAAATCATAGTACAGTAGAATCGGTGTAATTCGCACCACGATAATTCGAAAATCTTAATAAATCGTAACAAACTGTCGGTTCCATGAGAAAACTCCAATAATTCCTAATATTTACATACATTTTGGCCCCCTCGATATTTCGCATATTTTTAAAAAATTATTAAAAATCTCTTATAAATCGTAATTTATTTTTTAAAATCTCTTACAATTCGAAATGCACAAGTAAAATTCTTTAGAGTAACGGTTAAAAAAATCATTAGCTGCATATAATTACCGATACTTTAAACCAGGGGTGCCCAAAAATTCCTTATGGAAGAGCAAACACCAATACATTTAAAGAATAACTAATTTTTATTCAATATTTTTTATTGTAAAAACCAATACATACATAGAAAAAAAGAAAAAAAATAATTTATATCATACGTTTAACAAAAAAAATCTACATTGATGATCGCTGTCGCAATGTTTACCAGCAAAGCATACGAAAGTGTTGTTGGTTTGCACTTGCGTGTATACATTGAAAAACGACAAAAAAAACTAATAAGGCAAAGTTGTTTGTGTATTTTGTATTGCTATTGCTGAGTGCTCTATGTGTATTAAAACACACTGTCTATAGCTAAGCGTTTTTACAAAAACAAATGAGCATCAAGCGCATAGGGCTTGGGCACCCTTGCTTTAAACCAAGTAAAACCCAATACATACAGGGTTTCACAATAAAAAATATTGAATAAAAATTAGTTATTCTTTAAATGTTTTGGTGTTTGCTCTTTCATAAGGAACTTTTGGGCACCTCTGCTTTAAACAATGAAAATTTTTGTGATATCTGTTGATCAGTTTTTTTTTTCAGTCGCAAAAAATGTCAAACAGGCGTAGGCGTTCAATATTATCGGTTTTAAAAAAGCAACAAATTATTTCAGCTGTTGATAAGGGAGTAAAAAAATGATGCGACTAAGGAATTTGAAATTGCTCCATTAACACTGCATAAGAGGGAATTTATACTGGAACCTTCGAATAGTAAAATAAAGCGTAAAAAACGGCCTGAATTCCCAGATATAGAGAAGTATTTTTTACTATGGTTATGGTTTACGCTATGTTTAAAGTCTAATACTCCTGTGGGCGGCCCTTTGTTAATATGAAAAAAAAGAGCAGTTTTTTTTTGCCAAAAAAATTTAAAGCAAGCAGTGTTTGGCTCGACCGTTTTAAAAAGCGCAACAATATTTAATTCAAATTTGTGGTGAAAGTGAAGCTGGTAATTGAGCGGAATGGAGAGAAAAACTAAAGGAACTGATAAGAGATTACAATGCCAAGGACATCTTAACTACTGAAATAAAAAACCTTTGAATTCAATTTTTTTTAATTTGCCACTATAAAAAAACTGCTGCTCCCTTGCGATTACAAATTATAGCGATTCTACTGTATGAACAAAATATATTTTATATTTTCTTTTTCTTCATTTTTGAATTATGGTGCCTTGTTCAAAATTTAAAAAATTTTACTTTCTTGAATTAAATCGCGTTTTTGAAAATTTAAGAAAATAAAAATGGATTTTTTTAAATGGTTCCATAGAGTACCTGTATGGAAAATATAACCCTCCGTCGTATGTTTTCTAAAATCCCAATCCCATTTGTTATATACATATTTATTATTATTTTATGGCGAAAAATTTTTAAAAAGTTTTATTTCAGTGTTTAAAAGAGTACTACTGCTCAAATTTTATGTTTCTTTTAATTAAATTCCGTCATAGTTTAAATCCCATTTTCCGCATAATTCTTACCTGCTAAATGTACATACATTTGCCTTCTATACTAATCATTTTTATATATATACTTACAATGGATTAATTAATCGAGATCAGAAACAAAATTATTGATTTTATTTATTTATACAAAATTTTTTATCTAAAGGTTTGTTTTTTTCGAATTTTACATCTTTATAACTTACTATCTTAATTTTTTTTTTTATTTTTGTAAACAAATACAATTTGAACATTTGGACACGCCTTTGTACAAAACTTGTTTTCGCATACGGACTTCAACGGAACGCGAAACAGGTCAATTATATCGAGCGCCCTGCTCTGCCTTTACTATTAAACACATAATTTATTTGTTGTTTTTAATATTTTATCAACTTAAAAATATACAAATTTTAAATATTTTGATGACAAATATTGTTGTTTACATATTAAAGAGAAAAGACACGAGTTTGTAAAACTTGGCAGCATTTTTATAAATTCTTAATTTTTAAACAGCTATATCTATAACTACTTAGCAACTCTATATCTATTTAAATTTCTCTGAAATATATATAAAATTCGAAAAAAACAAACCTTAATTTACATGTTAACCACACCACTTACAATTTTCCAGAATTGGGGAATTTTACAAACTATTATTGAGAAAAATGTACTTGTTTTTCTTTCACTTTGACTTATTATTTAGTAATTGTAAATTTCGATAGGACTTCTTATAGAAATCATAAAAACCATAAAATATAACAACAACAGCTGAAGCGTAATAAACTGTTATTATAACAGGTACTTTACAGATGGGGAATACAAAAATGGCCTGAAAAAGAATTAGACAAAATTGTACCATTTGGATAATTGTTATCGATTTCTTAACATATATAAATTTTTTCATAATCTCAGCACTGCAAATATTGGAAAAAAAGTAATATGTGTACATAATGATATGGACCAAGTTATTTATATACATCGAAAATAAAACGCTATGACCTAGAAAGAAAAGATAAAAAAAATTAGATTTTCAAATGCATAAATTATTCAAACTTTTAAAATTATCGTAAATGGGATTTGAAGATCACTTAAAAATATGAAATAAACACACTATTTATTTAATTTTATTCTAACTGAAGTTTCGCTGACGATTTTTTCCAGCATCTTCAGGGATGAATTTTATTTAATCTGGCAACCATATTAATATAAAAGGCTACAGTGTTTTAAAGACAAACAATGAATAGACATCAGGGATGGAAAAGTTGATACAATTGTACTTTTTTTTGAGACTATTTGATTTAAGTAAGTACCGTGATACTACCGAGACACATTTGATACTCCCACCCATTTTTCGTAAATAAAAATTTGATATTAACTTCTTTCAAGACTTGCCCTTTTATATTCAATGTTTATGTAGTATGGCAACTCCTTGACCTTTTTTTCGTATTTTCTGATACTTATGATTTTTTACCTTTATTAAACACAATAAACGCTTCATTGCGTTTTTAGGAAAAAATGAATGAAATATATGAAAAATAATACCAAACATATGTTTTGAAGTTGCAGTCCGTACACTCAGAAAAAAGTTAGTAAAAAAATTTGTAAACGGTTTTCAATCCCACTTTACTATTTTTGTACTAATTTTTAGTAAAAAACTCATTATTTAGTAAATATTTTTTCCAAATAACATTTTACAAATAACAGAAATTATTTTACAAATTTTTGAATACCGATTTGCAAAAAAAAAAATACAAATTTGAAAAGAGTGGATATTGAAAGAAATGTTGTTTCTAATAATTAAAACTTATTGATACAAACTTAAATTGCCTTAAAATGTTACATGAATTGAAAAAAGGGTCGGAAATTAAGATATTTTTCACAACCGGCTCATGTCCAAAAATAGAACATTCACTTTAACTAGCACTAAAACCAAATTTAGTTTTAAAAATCAGCCCTTAAAGCTATTAAAATTTGATCTTAAAATCCAAAAAATATACTTAAAATATTTTTTAAAACAAAAATTAGCAAATGAAAATAAAATAATAAAATCGTTTAAGTTTTTACTATTTTTTAGCCTTTTGTTTTTTTTTTTAATTTTGTCTTAAATGCATTTTGAAAAAAAATAAATAAAATAAAAAAATGTTGCTCGATACAAAAAAAAACATATATATTTGTATATTCGAATTCGTAAGGCAATTTCAAAAGAAATGAGCAGCTTTAAATTTATTAAAAAAAATTTAGTACTCTTGGGGGTCAAAAAAGTACCTTTGAATATTTTTTTTGATACCGAAAAAAATCCCATTTTCCATCCCTGACATACATAACTTAAACAACACAAACAACAACTCACAAATAATCTCTTGTCAATTTTGACATTAAATTGTTACACATACAGTGATCCACAGCTTATTTTGTGTGAGGAACATTTTTGAAGAACTAATCACAAAAGTGGTATATTTTATTCTGAACTCTACAAATAAATGACCCAGTTTTGTGGATAATTTAGTCTTCAATATAAAACACCAACAAAATGTACACAAATTTGCCATACAATTAAATCTTGTGATTAGGCGGATGTTTTGATGATATGCCCACAAGTTTGCTCTATACCGGCTTTGTGTTTGGGCTTGAAATCTTGATAGTAGCGGTATGTATCACGTATGCCCATGTCTTTAGCACTTTGGAGTAAATTTCGCCTCAACAAGTCTAGGTATATTTCTTTAGTAATAGTGGATTCTATGAAGAAATCTTTATTTTTCATGGTCTTTTGCGAAACGTATGTGGACTTTTTGATTTTGCTAATTAACAAACGGCTTGTATCTTGATGTTCGCCCATGAAAAATTGTCATCTCTAAGTACTCTAAGTACAGTTTCTGGATGACATTTTTTTTTCCAAGATGCATTTTAACATCCTTGGCCCCAGCTGGAACACTAAACATGGGATCTTTTGCAAAATTCACTTCTCATAATTTTCAATAAAATTTTTTTGGGGCCTTTTTTCCTTTGTTGTGCAAACGATTTTATCGATCAAAACACTGAATAATATACTGAATCATAGGTGGACTTAAATTAACAATTTCAGCAATTTGTTTTTCTGTTTTCTCACTTTGCAAGTGTTTAATAACTAAATCGCGTTTTCTATTGAAGTGCGTCGACCCATTTTTTGTAAAACCACGCAATTATAACTGATTTTAATATTTTTGAATAGACGCACTATTTATAATATCATTATTATTTATGTTTTGATTTACAGTTAGTTTTTAGAATTCGTTATTTCAAAAAAGATAAAGGTCAGAATAAAATATACCCCTTTTATGCTTGGTTTTTCAAAAATATTCCTCACGCGGAATAAGCTGTGGGTCACAAAATGACAAAAATTAGCTTGTAAAAGTTATAGCATCACGTCAAAACTACGTTCACGCTCTCCTTGACCTCAACGATCCAAATTTGTCAAGAGTGTCAAGGCACATTTTCATCTAAACAAACAAAATTTAAGCTTTCGGGGAACATAATGCACGTTCAGTTCGAGCTCAATTGACATTTTTAATTTATATTTGTATTTCCGGGTCGCCTGATGTCTCGTTTTGTCGATTTGTAGTAGCTTACAAGATCGCCCGCTTTAACCGCTTCAAAAGTTATTTTTTATGAGAACAAGCAGACTCTGGAAGCTCTCAAAGAGAATTTTTGAAAGGAGTGCAATAACTTATCGCGCGAAGTTCTCTCCAGAACGATGGCTTGCAGCGCCCTATTAATTTTCTAATCGCGTGTCGCAAAGACGACATTTCCAACTGGGTAGGCTTAAAAGTTTGATCAAGGAGATCATGAATTAGGACTCGAAAAAGAAACGAGAAAGAACAGAACCTTGCGGTACCCCCAAAATAAGCTAAACTTGTTGGAAAAATCCCATATATAAGAACTCAAAAACAACTGAGATTATATTCAAATGGCACTATGCACCGCGACCGCTGACACGAAAAGTAACGAGTAG
The DNA here is from genome assembly GCA_949748255.1 of Eustalomyia histrio. Classification (NCBI taxonomy): domain Eukaryota; kingdom Metazoa; phylum Arthropoda; class Insecta; order Diptera; family Anthomyiidae; genus Eustalomyia; species Eustalomyia histrio. The sequence goes on from OX456527.1 coordinate 36,568,538, forward strand.
GCATTTTAGAGAGAGATTTTCCTTCTCATGGTTCTACTGATAGTAAATCCCCCGTGTGACACAAGAAATATCCAGAGCAACCACTTTTATTTCATCAAACTGCTGAATAGATCAACTCTAACGCTTTCAAAGGAACGCTAACAGGTCTCCTGTAGAACGACTTACGAAAGTCACATTGTTGATCGCCTAAAAGTGAATTCAACTGTAGATAATTAACAATATAATAATTAAATATGCTCTCCGTCAATCTTGAGATCGCAGAGCATATTGCGATTGGGTGACAGTTTTCTGAGGTATTAAATGCAACCTTTACAGGGAACGGCTGAACATTGGCAACCCTCCAGCATGAAAGTGTGATTCCCACAGGGAATAAAGAGCCAAAGAGGTTAGCCCTTTTAGCCTCGAAAAGCATTGTTCCAGCACCATTGTTGGTATACCAATCGGCTCCGTTGACTTATTCACATAGGGATTCGCTAGAACCCTGTTAACTGCATGAGCTCAAAAGAATAGCACACGATACTCTTTAGAATTCTGGCGTTGGTTGTCTGCTTTTCGGTAAGAACGAATATTCTGCAGACATTTTAGCTAGAAGGTCATTAAATATTTAATAATTTTATAGCTGATCTGGATTGGTTGACAAACACTAACCCTAAATAAAACATGCCTGGTTTGAGACTTGCTTGATACTTAAATAAACAAAAGATTTTTTTAAGAATTCAGTCAGTGACAAGCCCGGGGAAAATGGCGAGTGTTTGAAATAAAAGAGTGGTCCGATCCTCAGTAAAATTCGAACCAACATTAGGGCGCACAATAAGCCGCCTTTCAGGCTTAAGAGTATGTCCAAATTTTGGACATGTTTCGGTTGTAAAGAGTCTTTTTCCTACCGATTTCCCATTTTTCAACCTAACGCTAAAATACGGTTACCGATTTAAAACAATTTCCATGAACTATCGTTAACCTATCGTAGAAAAAATTCTCTGATTTGAAAATGGGATTTACACTTGTAATTTTAAAAACAAATAATTTTTATCATATACGATAATAATTATTATTCAAAAAAATTTTCTGCAGTTTATTTTAAAGTTAGCTTGAGTGCTTTCAAAGACTTTGGGCCAATTTACACGATAAAATTGATTGCATACTTTTTTCTCAATTCCCTTTTAAAGTTGTTTCCTTAAGTCATGTCTATTTATACGGTGAACTTTTGTGGGCTCCACATATTATATTTATTTTTTTTCTAAAACTAAATGTATGAAGCAACAAAAGAAAAACATGCACGAACAACGAAAACCGTGCTTATATTGTTTCCTCAATTGCTTTTCTACCCTTTGCGCCAACAAACAAGACATGTAAGTAGTAATTTCATGCAAGAAAAGAATCGTGTAAATTGGCTCTTTGTTTATCTTTTGGTGATAATGCTACATCTTTAAAAAAATATATAACTGTTTTGCAGAATTCAATAGTGTTCGATCTTCCATCCGTGATGAAATTAGTAAAGAACGCCCAAACACAGTTGATATTCCAGAAAACATCGTTGATGTGCGCTAGACAGACCAGTGACATATTTTGAATAACAGATTGCATTACAAGAAATATTAGTGTATGTACATGTAGATGATATAAACACTTTGGATTCCACATAAATCAAATTAATTAAGTGAAATTGTGTCTTGTATTTATATAAATTTCGTGCAATGCGATTTTAAAAGCCTGAAGAAGCAATCAATCAATTTAAATTATACGTTCCTTAGTTAGCAAGTTCAGAGTGAGAAAAACGCTTCCTTTTTAAGAATTCAAAAGTTTATAGATCATAATGGCTTTTAATAAAAAAAAATAAGCTAAAAATAAAAAAAAAAAATCTGCTTTTGCAAAAACTGTAGGCATGAACCTCGTATAAAAAAAATCTATCTATGTGAAAGAATTTCTCGATATAAGCAAATTTTCAGATTAAAAGAAATTTTCTCTATAAACAAATTTTCTATGTTCTCAGAAATTTGTTCTATGGAAAAATTCTAAATATCTTGTTCACAGAAAAAAATCATTATTTCTGTACAAAAAAATTTAAAAATTCGAAAACGCTTTTCATTTGTAAAATACACAGATATTTTTTCTACAGAAAAATGCTAAAACTTTTGGAGATATTTTCAAATTCTGAGACATTTTTCTATAGGATAAATTTTCAAATTCTTAATGCGTCTCGCAAATTTTTGATTCGAATTTCTACTAAATTCGATGTATTTTTATACCCTCCACCATATATGGTATATATCAGTTTGTCATTCCGTTTGGAACATGTCGAGATATAGGTCTTAAGCATGCTGTACAACATGTCCAGCATTTGATAATGTATAGCTTTGTTTGATGGCCATTGCAAAAACCAAATACACGGAGTCATCAAGCCATGTTGTACCCAGATTTCTGGACATCCTCCCGTGCAGTTTGCTATTGAAAATGAGCAAAATCGGTCAAGCGATTAAAAAGATATGATTGAAAATGTGAACATACCTCTAAGTTTTCCATACAAATTAATGTATTTGAGTTCAATTTCATAGTACAGACTGGTACATAATATATTTTCTCATATTTTTTCACCAGTCGCTTAGAGGTTATTCACCTCACATCAAATATTTTTCACCTCAAAAATTTTTTTTCACCACAAAATTTTTTTTCACCACAAAAGATTTTTTTTACCTCAAAATTGTTTGTCCACCAAAAAATGTGTTCATCCAATAAAGTATTTAATCCAAAAAATTTTTTTCACCTCCATAATTTTGTTTCTAAAGTTTTTGACATTATTTTTATCAAAAGCATTAGAACATTTTTTTGGATATTGGTGGAGGGTATTCAAATATTCGGCACAGCCGAATTTAAGTCTGTTTTTACTTGTTTTTTTTTCAAATACTTTAGAATATAGTTTAATAAATTTTAGTCTTACCGCTATAGCAACGTAACATCAAATATGTAAATGTTATTACTGATGAATGATGGAATACATGTAAAAATGTTATTTGATTTTGTTTTTTTCTCATTACAAATATTACAGTATCCAATAATTCGAACATTTTCAACCAGTACATAAAATATGTCACTTTATCGAATTTTGTCCTTCTCACTGTATTTGGTAAAAAAAGTTCACATTTTTTTAAATCTAATACACTCCATGATGCTAAATCCCAAATCTGTAATAAATTTAAAAACAAACTTTGGTTAATGGTAAAACTGAATTTGAAATTCAAAAATTATTTGACAATTTAATAGAATACTAAAATATGTATTTACCAAATTTACTGCATATATACAGGATGCAACTTGTATGATATTATAAGCACATATAATTTCTTTTAATTTAAATGGTTCACGATTTTTCATCAATCTAAAATTAAGGATATAAATAATTAATACATATATATATATATCTGCATTATGTGGTCATTATAAATATTTTTATATTGATATAATATATTATATAAACATCTAATTAAATTTAAGTAATAAAATTATAAGACGCCAGCCGTCTATCTACGAACTTCATCCATATTAATCGCGCTTTATAGTTTTAATTGAAAATATCCCTTATAAAGCTTACAATTTTAAATAAAAATGTTAATAAAGCTAGTCCTAACTTTTCATAATATCCATCAATTACATACAGTGAGCAGCAAAAGTCATGGTATCTCTGTTAAAATAAAAAATCTACCCAAATTTCTCAAAAATTACATAACTGAAAATGTGACACTTTTTTTTATTTTGTGTATTCACTTGTATACTACCGCAAATCCAAAAACTATTTCATTTGTTCAACTAAATAAAACTTATAGAAATTTTAGACCAATATAACTCCAAATTTAAGCTCAGCATTAGTCATGGTACCCCCCAGTCATAAACAGTCTTATATTTGATTTACCCTAAATAATTTTATTGAAAAATTGTTGGCATCCCTTAGACGTAACGGTACTTTCCAAATTTCCAAGAAGCATTTGTTTATGAAAAGAAGTGAAGCCAAATAATTTTTTTAAATATCTAGAAAAGAGCAATAAAATAACGAAATATAATAATTAATTGTCACGAAATGGGTAAAATTATAAATATAAATAAATCAACAGTGCAAAGAATTATAAATCTTTTCCAAAGCTAAAAAAGAATTAAAAATAAATATTAGTTGTGACGACCGAATTCGTTGCCAATCGAATTCTGGTGGTTACGACAACTGTCTTCATATTAAATTATATTTTTAGTTGTGAAAGCCAATATTCCAGTTGTACAATTTAATATTTATATTCCACAGAAATATTATTACGTTCCTTAAAATTTTATTTTAAGAAAAATATAATTTTTAGATTTTTCCGGCTAATTTTGAATTTAAACAATTTGTTAGGAAAAGGAATATTAGTATAATATTTAAATAATAGGATTGATTTTTAGATTCTTTTCCCTTTTTTTAGTTTCCAATATAACATTTTTGCTTTATTAATGGTTTTTAGGTTATTCCAAATAAATCCTCACTAATAAATGTTTATGGCAACCAATCTTTTCTCTGGGTACACGAATAGGGCGCCCACTAAAGCTTAGTAATTAAGATGAACGAAAACTTTAAGCCATTATTAAAAAAGACCCATTCAGAAGTGCCATTAAAATATCTTCGGAGTTGTACGTGGGGGGGGGGGGGGGGTTTATTCTGTAGTTTTGTTACAATGCTCGTAAAAAGCTGCACTTTAGCGAAACAAATAAAAAAAGTTTATTGATTCGCAACGGAATACAGGTTGGTTGAAAAGTTCCTACGCTCGAAATGAAAGAATACTGTTTTTGTTACGAAATATATTTTTTTATTCAATATAATCTCCTAGAAGCTCAATACACTTGTTCCAATAATCTTCCAATAGTTTTATCCCATCCTTATAATGGTTTTCCGGAAGCTCTGCAAAATAACCGTCTACGGCTGCTATGGCCTCTTCATTCGACGAAAAATGCTTTCCACGAAGGAATTGTTTGGGATTTCTGAAGAGATAGTAGTCACTGGGAGCCAAATCTGGTGAATATGGTGGATGTTCAAGCAATTCGTACTTTAATTCTTTGAATTTAGCCATCGTCAAAACAGTTTTGTGAGCAGGTGCATTGTCTTGATGAAAAATGATTTTTTTCTTCTTTAAACCAGGTCTTTTCTCACGAATTTTTTCATCCAGCTGATCCAAAAGGCTGCGATAATATTCAGAGTTGATTGTTTTACCTTTCTGAAGATAATCAATCAACAAAATTCCTTTTGCATCCCAGAAAACTAATGCCATAACCTTCTTTGCTGATCGTTGTGACTTCACCTGCTTTGGAGCTGAACAACCAGCTCTTGTTTCAATATAGGATCATGGTGGTAGATCCAAGTCTCATCCATAGTTATAAAATGACGCAAGAAGTCGGTTTTATTTGGCTTAAAACGCCCCAAATTACGCTGAAAAATTTGTTTTCGATCCAGTTTTTGTTGAATTGTTAATGTGTGCGGCACTAACTTTCCAAACAGTTTTTTCATACGTAATTCTTCATGTAAAATATGGAGTACTCGTTCGTCTGAGATGCCTATGGCATTAGCAATTTCACGCTTAGTCAAACTTGGATCTTCACCAACCATATTATGTACCTGCTCAATGATTTCTGCTGTGGTTGCAGTTTTTGGTCGTCCTTCGCGTGGATCGTCTTTAATGCTGGTACGACCACGTTTAAATTCACCAGCCCAAAATTCAAGGTGAGGACTCCTTATACACTTCTAACAATTGTTCATATATTTCCTTTGCTTTTAAACCCTTCAAAACAAAGAATCTAATGACTGCACGATATTCAATTTTTTCCATATTAAAAAAAATCAATGACACGTCAACTTCAAATGGCTTGTTAACAAAGAAAGAATTGACAGAATGACTTGCAACTTTGCATGTGTTCTCAGGACAGTTATACCAACTTGAGAAAAAAAAGTTTGGAACTAGCAGTGCCATCTCTTGGTGAGCGCAGGAACTTTTCAACCAACCTGTATAAAATTAAAGCAAGCGACTTTTGAGAAAAAACAATTTTCTCGGACAAATCAAAATTTAACATTTTTGGATCGAACGGACTTGAATTGGTGTGGCGCAAAAAGTGCGACGAGCTAAATACAAAGAAAACTATAAATATTTTGAAGTATGGAGAGGGTGGACTAATGGTATGGGGTTACATGTCAGCAGCAGTGTTGGCAGTTTACTGTTCATTGAGGAGACAATGGATAAAAGAGTTTTCATGAACATTCTGATATAAAATCTTAATCAGAATGCTGAAAACTGATTAAAGATACTTATTATTTTGAACAGGACAATGATCCTAAGCATACACCAGCTGACGTTAATATGTGGATCGCAAATAACACAACACATATGCCAAAACCCCCTCCTCAAAGTCCCGATTTAAATCCTATTGACCAGTTGTGGGATAATTTAGAAAAACGCATATGAAATCACACAATTTCTAATAAAGCCCAGCTAAAGAAAATACTTTTTACAGAATGGGGTCACGAAAAAAACTTGTGCCCTAAATGCCGACATGGTCTATTGAAGTTCTATGACTTAAGGCATATCCTACTAAGTATTAGGCAAAGCAATCCAGTTCAAAAATCACAAAATTTTAATAAGGTTTTGTTATTTTTTTCAGGGGTACCATGACTTTTGCTTGAAGTTACTGTGATCTTTAATTTTTTTATTTATTGTTTAGATAAATAAGTGAAATATTATTTTGATTTGTATATAAGTTAACACATTTTGTTAGTTATTTTTTAAAAGATTACGAAAGATTTTTATAATAGCTAGGGTACCATGACTTTTTCTGTACACTATTCATCAGTTATCAGCTGATATTTGAAAGATATGTGGTTGTTTTTCTTTCTCTTTTACTGTAAATGTAAAAATATCAAACTTAGTTTTGTAAAATCCTAAATTTCTTTCGATTTTAAATAAATCACGTTCTCAAATTAACTAAATGTTGACTATTTTTCATTTACTTCCAGATTCTTGTTTTATATTATTTAAAAAAAATTTAGAAAAATTTTTGTTAACATTGAACTACACAAAAATGTAATTATTTAAAAATTATTCAAGTAATGTGTAAAAAGTCATTGCGTGTAAAATTAAATTGGTGAATCGAATTTCCGTAATAATATGTTTGCCTTTTAACCTTTCTCGATCAACTCCAACAATTTCTTCTTGGTAATATTGGTTATTCTGAATAGAAAATATTTTAAGTTGCGTTTAAATCTGCACTCAAATCTCATAGAAATGAGATTTCAGCACAAATCTCATAAAAATCTCGAGATATCCCATACAAATGGAAATCTCGTCAATGGACAAGATTTTTGAAAAATGTGTTAGATTTGATTCGGCTCGAGGTCATATAGTTAAAAATAAAAATTCAATTTCATATTTTATTTTTAAATATTTTCCTCAATATTTCGAACAACTTCGCTGTTCATCTTCAGGAGGATCTAAAACAAAATACATTTATAATCACATTAATTTAACACATTAAATAAAACAAAGTTTTTTTTAATTATTTAAAACAAAGTTTTTTTTTTAATTATTTAAAACAAAGATAACATACATTTAATTAACTGATAATTAAACGCGAAGTTGAAAGCGTCTTTATACGTTTAATATGTATATATTTTGTTGTTAGGTCTTCGGTATATTTGAGCACAGTTATCTGTATCAGTTTTGTAATTGAGTCTCTGATTCGGGTTAACATTAATGATGTGTAACATTTCAAGAGTGTATCTCTTCAGATAATTAGTCTCTTCTTGTAGAATGCTCACTTTATTAAAATTTTGTTTATGGCCAGTCAACGCACTATGGGCTGCTAATAAAGTTTTTTGCTCGAGTGGTTTGTGAAGCGATTTATGTTCCGACTTATGGGATGAAAGTCGTGTCTTTAGTTTTGTTTTGGTAGTCCTAACATATACTTTATCGCATATACTGGACCCGTCACCCTGACAATTGATTTTGTAAATCACATTAGATTTTTCCACATTTTCCAATTTTGTTTTTGTTTTACTAAATAGCTTGCTAAGTGTGTTGTTAGTTGTAAATTCAATTACAATTTTATCTTTATCATAAATATTCGAGTGTTTAATTCTCTCCGAAAAACCTGGAATGTACCCCATTGATTTGTAGGTGTTATGTGGTCTATCTTTTTTGCAAACGATTTTTTAGATTCAACTTGTTTTATTAAATCTTGTGTTGTTTTCTTGGAGAAAATCATTTTGTTTTAGGATATGAATGATTTTATTCTTATTCGCTTTATGAAAAACTTCATCACTTATCTCCAGGACCCTTCGTATAAAATTGGTAGCCGTATTTACAATCGTTCTTCTTGGATGTTTAAAAAAAAATTTATTAATCTACCTGACGCGGTGGGTTTTTGGTAACAATCTAACTTAAGGGTGTTGCCTTTCCTGATAATAATGGAGTTTAAGTAAGGCAGTTCATTATCCTTTTCTTCCTCCTTGGTAAACTGGATTTGTCGGTGGTATGAATTTAAAATCTTTAAAGTGTTCTCCACTTTGTCCGTTTTTAAAATACAAAACAAATCATCTACGTATTTCGTTAAAATTCTTGGTTTAGTTTCCATTTTTTCCATTGACACATCTAATAACTCTTCCATTATTATATCAGCAATAACTGGTGATGCTGGTGACCCCATTGGCATTCCTTTTCTCTGTTCATAAACATGATTGTCATATCTAAAATAACGTGTATCTTTGATACAGAAAATAAGAATTTCCATAAACAATTGTTTTGGAATTTTAGTGTATTTCTTTATTATATTCCATTTTACATCGATTGTTTTGAGGGCTAAATTTACTGGAATGCTAGGGAATAAGGACACTACATCGAAAGAGATGAGGGTCTCGTCGTCGTTTATTATAGAGTTATTTATTCGCGCCTTAAAATCAATTGCATTCATTCATTTAGGCAGTTATTTTAAACACTTCCTACTAAATTGGTACACAACTGGTTCAATATGATTATTTTGAAAACTTTTTTTTTATAATTACTAGTCCAAAAACTACAGTAGAACATTTTTACTAGCTTTACACTCAAAAATCCATTCGGGTATATAAAAATATTAAAAATTTCTTACAGGAAAAACTAGTAAAATATTTTTTTTTTGTTCCACAAATGATAAAATTGAACACTGCATTTTTTTTGTGAATCATTAACCAATTAATTGACTTTTGTTATTGGTTTTATGGGGTTATTCCGTAACTATATCAAAAGTTGTTACATCGAAATGTCCATAACATACGTATTTAGGATAGGGAGAGTCACATAATGTTAAATTTTCCTAAAGGTATATGAGGCAATTCCAGCTCAAGCCGCACAGCATTCGGATTTGTCATCTCCGATTTTAATGAAATTCGCCACAAATATTGTAAATGGTTAGTGTTTATCAAATCATGAACCTTTCGACCCAAACCCTTTCGGTTTTCGAAATATGACGTCATGAAAAAGTTTCCATACAAAGTCGCCCATAACTTCTAAACTGTACAACCTAAAATGTTGCTATTGGTACCATTTTGAGCGCCACGGTAGGCTTGTTGGTAGCGTGCTAGCTTATAAGTGCGGGGGTCGTGGGTTCAATTCCCACCAGAGGCTCTGGTTTGTTTTCGCTACAACGAGCCGATAGCTTTTGTTGTTAGTGCTCGGTTAGGGATTTAGGATATAATTTGTAATTACTTTATGAGTTATCTAGAAGTTTGTTATTTAGATAGTAGCTTTAATTAACCATATAAGGCCCTAATGGCTCGGTTATGTAAATAAAGATTAAAAAAAACACCTTCAAAATGTCCAATAAGTTTTTTTTTATTAAAAGCTTGAAGGTAATTTTTTTAAGTTTAATCTTCAAAGACCCATATCTCAAAATCCAATTTTTTTAAAATTATGAATAAATATATGTTAAAAACTAAAGCCTCTCTAAATTTGTGGCAAAATTTTAAGGTGGAGACTTATTTGGTTCCTGAGTTATAAAGGAAAACGTGGTCGTAAGTAAATTTTCGTCGACGAGTTCATATGCAAAAGCTTACACACAAAAACAATATGTATACTAAACATTGTACACTCACATTGTACACTACTCATAGCATGTAAAAGATTTTGCGTATGAACCCGTCGAGATAAATTTGCTTGGAATGGCCCTATACAAAAATTGACCTAAAAATAATTTTGATATCAGTGACTCAACCTGTGCTAAAAATATCAGAGTAACATATTTGAGCGTGACAAATTTTTACGTAGTAACAGAACAACCCCATTAAAGTATCTAATACGCATATTTATTTTCCCGGTTTTTATAATTTTTTTTTTTTGCTTGTCTACCATTTTTACAATTTTTCGTTGGAGTATTTTTCCACATTTTAAAAATTTTTTTATTGTTGTTTTTTTTTTGGAATTTTGACTAGAAATGAAGTCAAAAAAATCTATAAAGTTTTTTATCGTATGAAATTTTGTATAAATAAATATGATAAAGCTTTTTTTTTTTGTTTTAGTACACTCAGGACTAAAACAAAAATACTTACTTGGGTCCAATTTGCATAACAAATAATAAATATAAGCCAATAACACTGACCACAAATAGGGGTGAATAAAACATAAAATGTCCATCATCAATTGCTGAGGAATCAATACAATTTTTTTATTTAATTTTTTTTTTAATAAAAATTTAAATTTTTTTAAATACTTACATTTGAATTCATCTGATAAGTAAACCATTTTTAGTAAATTATTTGCAAACTTTAAGTTAATCTACAATGAGTGTCATTTTTGTTCGGTTCAAAATCATAATTTTAAATTCTGTTTGAAATTTCTTTTTTTTTTACAAAAAAAACTATCCTTGAATACATGAACTAAAAAATTTAATTGCGAATTCTACTTGGAATTTGTGATCAGTGTTGCCGTTTTTGGTTATTTTCAACCAAAATTGGTTACTTTTTTTTCCAATGTGGAGATGTGAACTTTTTTTCATTTTATTATTTTTTTTGGCAGTCAAAAATATAAATTGTTTTTTCTGTGTTTTTAAATTATATTTAACAGTTTTTATTACGTTGATTTGAAAACACTGTTAATTTTTTTTATAAAATTATGTAGTTCGTTTTACAAGTAAGTAAACTTAAGTGTTTGTGGTAAAAAAAAAGCAAAACATTAAATAAAAAAAATTTTAACTTCAAAAGAAACGGTTTTTACGAACTTTCCAACACATACGGAATCATGAATCCGTATTGTGCGACACGTTTACGTCCGTAAAACACGTATACGTCAAAGCTTGCAAGTAAACAGAATATTAACGGACCGCATAATCGGTTTTTCAAAAACACTACGTTTTTACTCCGTTTGCTGTAACCGTTTCCGTGCCGTTAAAAAGGACTTTGCCGTTTTTCATCAGTCTTGATTCCGTAACAAATGGTGTTGTTTATTGTTTTTATAAAAATATAAATATGTAGCCAAATATAATAGAATATATATCTAAAATCGCGCAACCCATCTGTAAAATTTAAAATTGCATGAATGCAAACCAAGGTGTAGAACTAGTGACTTGAAGTACTTTTATGCGGCTAATCGAAATGTACTTTCCTGTGGGGATAAATGAGTCAGTTGAGAATTGGAACCTGTCCCGTGATAGATTAAAACTGGATCGGTTTCGAAAATACATATCACGAAAATACATATCACGGTTCCTAAAGTACTTCCACGTGACTTGTTTAAAAGTCATGAAATGTTTTTTTTTTTTTTTTGCGCTGGTTCTGTGATATGTTCTTTGGGGTAAGTTGTGGGACATGTTCTTTTAGACCAGTCCTGTGAAATGTCAGAGAGGACAATCCCATTTAAAAGTGACGTGTCCTGGGATAGGCCCTTTTCTCGCAGGGTGTATACACTCAAAAAAGTTTACTTGTGTAGTAATTATAATGAGGGTATATATCAGTTTGTCATTCCGTTTGTAACATCTCGAAATATAGGTCTAAGACCCCATAAAGAATATATATTATCGATTTAGTGATGTCCGTCTGTGTGTTGAAATGGGTTTTCCGAAGAACCTAGACATGATGAGGACTTGATTGTTATATATTTCTGTTACATGTGATCCATTTCTGTTTGCTATTAAAAATCAGCCAGATCGGTTGATAAATGGCTGAGATATTAGCAAAAAACCAGGACTACCTCTAATTTTTTCCGTAAAATCCCTTTGTTTTTATATGTATGTATGTTGAATATTACGCATAACAAAACATCCATTTGTTGAAATTCTTTTCTTTCACCTCTTCACCTTTTATACACAAACAACAAATACATACAAAGATGTGTCATTCAAATAAAAACCAAACAAATCTCTAATGAACGAAAACTGTTTATTTAATTATATTAACGATGATTTCGCATGACCTCAATAGCTCGGTTGTCTAAACGCTATGTCACAAATACTTTTTTTCTCTTAGACGCGGGTTCGCGGGCTCGATGCCCCGTCTATTCAACTTTTTTTTTTTGTACAATTTTTTTATATTTTCTTAAGACTTTTTTTTTTGTTTTTAACATTAAATAATTAATTTAAATAAAATTTTAAATTAATAATTAAATAATCCATAAATAGGTTAAAAGCATCAAAATTTTTATAAAAACCCTCTGATACAAACAAAATACAAACGGTTTTATTTCTATTTTTTGCTCCGATTTAAAAGAATTTATAAAAAGATTTTTAAACCATTTTATTTCTCATATATTAAGAAAATTTTATACATAATTTCCCTTTGAGTGCAACTATTTTAGGTCATAACTTATAATAATTTATTAAAAAAAAAATTATAGACTATTTTCCTTCAAATTTTTAAAATTAAGCTTTAGAAATTAAAAATATTTTGTAATAAAAAAGCGAAATAAAATCCCAAATGCAAATTTGCCAGCTAAATAAAACGTTTTTGTAGAAATAAAACACATGCACTTCTAGTGATTTCTTTTAACGATTTGTTAAAATTATTTTCTTTCACCTCTTCACCTTTTATATACAAACAACAAACACTATTTTAGAGCTGTAATATGACCTATAGATACGTCTTATATAGCATATAACATATTTGCTAAAAAACTCGGAAATATCCGCTTAGATACAAAAAAGTTATGCCCAAAACATAAATTTTTTTAAATACCTATTTTCTGGAACCATAAATCTTCCCGAGTCCAAGTTTTATCACCCGGACTCAACTCCGATTTTTTTATCACACAAGGTACAAGTTCGAATAAGTTTCGATGTTCCTTTAAATGTTTTCTGGTACGTTTACGAATCCAGGAAACGGTACGTAACCTGAGTTGAAATCCCTTTATAACATACTGAAAACGGTACGTAAGCCGAACTTTTTTTGTTGGGTTGTTTTGGGTTTTTATTGAAATGCGAAAATGAAAGCTGTTAATTTAATTGTTTATAAATTTTTGCTTTAAAATAATATTTCCAGTACAAATTAAAAAAAAATAATAGTTTAATATATAAAAAAAAACAAAAAACTTTAAATTTTGGTTATATTTTTTCTCATTTGGTAACTTTTTTTGTTTCCGTGGCAAAACTCTTTGTGATATGATTTTGAACTGAACAAAAGTTACATTTTTATTAAAATTATTTTTTCTTTATTAAACTATATTTATTTTCTATTTATTATTTAATTATTTATTCAATAAGTGCGACACTAATTTAAAGAATCGTGTGCTAACCACTAAACAGCAGTATTTAAATAATACTAAAATACTAACCATTAAACAGCAGTATTTAAATAATATCAATAATACTGGAATACTAACCATTAAACAGTATTTAAATAATTAAACAGTATTTAAATATAGTCAAGCCCGTCAATCAGATACCCTTAACCACAAATCGATTTGGGTCATATTCCGCCAAGTGGCTCAAATATCAGGAAGATACCTGACCCTTATAATATGAGCGAAAAATAAATGGTGCAGTAGACAAATAAGTTAACGGGTTTCAATCTCACTTTGCTATTTTTGTACTGATTTTTAGTAAAAACATTAATATTTAATCAAATTTTTTGTTATTTCCATTTTACAAATTGCAGAATTTTTACAGAATATAAATATTCTGTAAAAATTGTTGTTGCTGATTCCAGAAAACAAATTTTACAAAATTTTTATCCAAATAGTGACAGATCAAATTAGATCCAGCAATGCATTTAAGGATTTAGTAAGATCTAAATTGATCCAAATAGTGGCAGATCAAATTAGATTCAGCAATATGTTTAGTAAATTCAAAATGACAGATTAAATTTTATCAGATTAAATCCAACAATATATTGCATCGAATTTAGTTTATAAAAAAATATGTTAAGAAATTTGAACTTGGACTGAAAGGTTTGTGGTAACTACAAATACGGTTATCCTGATCAAATCAACACACAGATAAAAATTTGGTCAACTTCCAACTGAAGTTTGGTGTCTACAACCGAAATCTTTTGGTACAACTTTTTTTTATGCTTTATTTATAAAATTATTGGATCTGCCAGATGGAGCACTAACAATAAGTTAACAAATCTTAAAACTAAACAATCTGACTCAGACTTTTGTTAAATCTAAGTTAATGCGCATCTCCATTACCCAGCAAAACTTTGGTAATGGGTGCGATATTCTCATGCGATACCTTGTAATGAGGGCTCGTTACGTTCTTTTATTATTTACAAGCATAAAGTAATAAGTTACTGATTATTGATTACGTAATATATGATTTATAAATGTAAAGTAATAATTGAAATATTTTTGAAAATCTATTTTTAGATACATTACTTTGTGTTTTTTTGTAAGTAAAAGGGTAATGTATTTTAGTTTTGATAACACTAGCGAAAAAACGAAGCGCAACAATTCATTTAAGTTTAAAGCCAGCAAATACTATATGCGTCGATAGCTCAGGGGATAGAGTTTTTGGATGGCAACCATATTTCCCTGGTTAGATTTCCATCTTGACCACATTATTTTTAATTACAAAAATTTTAAATAAAATATTTGTAATATTTTTTTTTTTATAAAAATTCCTCTTTTTTAAAAATCTATTTTTAGACACATTACTTTTCCCATTCTCGTAACCATATAAGTAACCCCTTACATTATCACCTCTAAAGTAATGGGTATATACATTACTTTGAGGCTCATCGCCTATAAAAGTCATCAATGAAGTAAGGTGTAAAGTAATCCATCGGCCCCTGTGGCTATACATTACTTTACCCATTATTTGGTAATGTGTGGTTTTGCTGGGTATGTTTGATTGTAGGGACATCATTTCGTCTAAGGCGTGAAAGACTTCTGGTGACAAGCAAATTTCCAGCGAGTGGGTTTGGATAAAGTAACAGTTTTTGCTTGTATTTTATCATCGAACTTGCGATCTCTTCCTTTATCATCGGAACATTTAAATCTTTATGCTAATTTTCCTTTCTGATATACCACGGGGCACCGGTGTTTGTACGAATTTTTTTCGATTGCGCTCTCTGAATAATTTCAATTTTGGTCTTACATGTGTTGCCCCATAGTTGAGTGCTATATGCCCATATAGGCTTTATGATGCTGTTATACAGGAGAACCTTATAACGGAGGCTTAGTTTAGAATTGTAGTTTAAAAGCCAATGTAGATCAATAGACTTCAGTCTCAACTGGTTTTTTTTAGCTACTAGATGTGCACGCAAGGTGAGGCGACGATCAAGGTGATTGCCCAGGTATATAACTTCTCTAGACTGTGGTATGGCAACACTATTTAGGACAACTGGAGGACAATCTCGCATCCGTAGGCTTAATGTTTACATTTTTGCTCATTTACTTTAAAACGCCATTTTGGGAGCCAGTTTTCAACAAGGTGTATGTGTTCCTGTAGTATTCGGGTTGCCGTGGTAGGATTACTATGTGTACATAGTATTGCGGTATCGTTTGAATGGTACAACTGAATATTGTATTACACCAATTAAAAAATTCGTAAACACAACTGAATTTTGGTTGCAACCCCCAAAATATTCAGTAATCACATTTAAATTTGGTTGTGCTAACCGAATACATTGGTAGTCACAACCAAAATATGCTTTTCAATTTGGTTGGCACTTTATTTTTCTGTGGGTCCCATTAAATTGGGATGCCAATAGAACCAACCGAATTGTAGATTGTATTGATTATTGACGACACGCATTATTGTTATGCGTAAACGAATTTTAAACTAACAAATTAATTAAATTTAAAATTAGCCATCACAATTTATAAGTGCTTGTGGAATACACTCAGAAAAAAAAAGAAAGTAGAAAAATTTGTAAACAGTTTTCAATACCACTTTACTATTTTTGTACTGATTTTTAGTAGAACAACAGAATTTTTACAGATATTTTACAAATTTCAGAAATCATTTTACAAATTTTTAAAAACCGATTTGCTAAAATTAGCAAAAAAATTTTCTAAATATTTCTAAACTCACCAAAAAAAAAAAAAGTCTGGGATGGCAACTTAAAATGTTGCTGTTATAACGGGAAATTTTGCTAATTTGAGCCCAGCGGTATTTTTAGCTAATCATAGCAACACATGTCTGCTGACGTGTAGTATAATGAAATTAGTAGCCGCAACTAAATTTTAGTAAACTTTTTGTAAAGTGGAATTTAAAATCGGTTTGCTAAAATCAGCAAAAAAAAATTTACTAAATATTAATACAAAATTTTAAATTTATTTTTTTTTATCGATCAACAATTTTTTTTATTTTATTTAATTTTTTCAAAAAATATTTTATACAAAATTAAAAACAAATTCAAAGGCTTAAAAATTGTTAAACATACATGAATTAATCATTTTGTTTTTATTTGGTAATTTCTGTTTTGAAAAATATTTTCGTCAATTTTTTTTTTGTTTTACTGACTGAACCCGAACCAAAACTGGTTCAGGTTCGCTGTTTATAAAAACTTTTATCCCGAACCCGCTGAACCCAAAAATTTAATCAGGTTCGGGTTCAAAAATATAAAAAAATATTCCTGCTGTTCATGACGTGAGAAATGTTTGATAGAAAAAATCCCCAAAAAAAAATAAACATTACATTACATTACATTTCTTGCATTCCAGTTTGCAGTACTTGACACTATATCTAGTCCTTTTTTTAAGCAAATACTTGATCAATGCAAAGCTATTTGCAAAAAATTGCGAACACCAAAAATTTCTTCTTTAGCTAAAGAGTTAAACTTGAAAAAAGCTAGCCAAAGTAGATGGAATTCCAGTTATGACATTTTTTAAGTCTTATTGAAATACAGAAATTTTTGTTCGGAATTACTGGATGATGCATTAACTATAAATGATAGTATTTGGTATATTTGTAAAGAATTTGAAGAAGTTTTTGCACCTGTAAAAATATTAACGCTGAAACTACAATAAAAACAGATGACTTTAGGTGATTTTTATAAAGTCTGGCTTAGTTTTAAATTAGAGCTAACAAAAGATGACAAACAAAAATATTTTCGTAAGAATTATATTTAAATATTATAAAAAGAGAAAACCACTTTATTAATAATCCACTTTTGATTGCAGCATTTTATCTGGGTAGCAGATTTTAAGTCCCGAAGATATTAAAATTGGTAAAAAATATATTTTACAAGCAATTGAAATTTACAAAAATTTGCAAATGGAAAAAGAAGTGAAATTTGTGAGAGAATCAAAATTTTGTTCTTCAGCAGAAGGAGCGATTTTCTAAATAAAAAAACAAAATTTAAAAGAAGAAAACTAAAAAAATATATTAATTATAAAATTAAACGAAAATTTCTTTGATTTCCTATTAATAAAACATTTATACTTTTTTTAAATGTTGAACCTGACCCTGAACCGAACCTGAAATTTTTATTTCGATTAACCCGAACCTGAACCCATTTTTTTGGGTTTCAGTCCCTGTTTTTAAGGTCAAATTTTAATTGTGTTTATGGCTGATTTTTAGAACTAAATAACTTAGTGCTATTTTAAATGGATGTCGTATTTTCAGACATGAGTCGGTATATTCACTTCCGATACCTTTTTCAATCTTTTTAACATTTTAAGGCATTTTAAGTGTGTTGGTGTATGTTTTAATTAGAAATATTATTTCCTTCAATATTCACTTTTTTAAAATTAGACTTCAGTCTCAACTGGGTTTGTTTATTTTAGCAAATCGGTTTTCAAAAATTTGTAAAAAGATTTCTGAAATTAGCAACAAATTTGTAAAATATAAATAGCAAAAAGATTAGCTAAATAATATTTTTTTTTACTGAAAATCAGTACAAAAATAGTAAAATGAGATTGAAAACTGTTTACTAATTTTTCTACAAACTTTTTTTTCTCAGTGTAATAATCAAATCTTATAACTACAAACTTAAACTGCCTTAAAATGTTACATAGGTTGAAAAAAGGGGTCGGAAGTGAAGATTCGGATGTCCAAAAAAAAAGAACATTCACTTAAAAGAGATATTTTTTTGTTTTTTTTTTTTTGTTATTAAAATCAGCCTTAAGATCCAAAAAAAAAAAATTACTAAAAATATTTTTCAAAAGGAAAAATTAGCAAATTAAAATAAAATGATAAATTAGTTTGTTTTTACTATTTTTTTAAGCCTGCATTTTTTTTTTTTGTCTAAAATATTTTTTGAAAAAAATAAATAAAATAAAAAAAAGTTGCTCGATAAAAAAAAATAAATTTGTTATTTTTTTTTTTTTCGTAAGGCAATTTCAAAAGAAATTGGCAGCTTTAAAGTGTAGCAAGTGTATCTAAAATTAATTCAGTTAATTTGTGTATTTTTAATATATTTTTTATATATTTTTTTTAAATATTTTCCATATTTTAAAATTCATTGAGTTTAGTTCACAAATATTTTTCAAAAATTTTTGTTAATTAGAGCCAATTTATTTAAATAAACTTTGTACACAATTTTACCTTTAGTAGAGGTTATTAACTTTCCTGCGATTTCCATTTCACTAATATTTAGTAAAATTTGTTGCTGATTTTAGCAGATCTATTTAAGTTGTAGTTAACAACAATTTACTAATATTTAGCAGCGCTTACTAATTTCTTATACTAACTTCATTGTACCAATATCAATAATCTTTTTTGCTAATTTTAGGAAACCGATTTTAAATTCCACCTTACCGAAAGTTTACTAAAATTTAGTAGCGGCTACTAATGTTTTCTATTATTTCATTGTACTACACTTCAGCAGACATGTGTTGCTAAGATAAGCAAAAAATACCGCAAAATTTCCCTAGTAACAACAAAATTTTCAGTTAGCATTACGGATTTTTTTTTTTCGGTGAGTGTAGTGGGTAGAGAGATAGCCTAGTCCACGAAATTTCTGAGTTCAAATCCCGGAATAATTAAATATCAAATAAAGCAAAGAAAATAACAATATATAATTATACAACATTATATTTTTTAATTACCTTGCATTGTGCCACATATAACCACATCTAGTTATATATTGGTCTTTATAAAATTGGATATGATTTGCGCACAGTTTTGGATTTATAGCTCATAGTTTTTGTTTTTTTGTGCTTTTTTATTTTTATTTATTATTTATTTTATATTAATCATATAATTACAAATTATATATTAATACCCTAACCGAGCACTAGCAACAAAGGCCATCGGCTCGTTGTAGCGAAAACAGATCAGAGCCTCTGGTGGGAATCGAACCCACGACCCCCGCACTGATAAGCTAGCACGCTACCAACTAGCCTACCGGGGCGCTCGATGCTTTTTTTTATAAGTACATATTTTGCATTTTTTTTTTTTTTTTTGCTGCATATTTTAAGCGTATATTTTCGATTTTTTTTTAGTGCATGAAATGAGCTGCCCTGGTCATTTTAGTGGTGTAAAGAGATATAAAGTGTGTCAATCATCTACAATTACTTATAGTGACTTATAGTGAAATAATTAGTGCATTTTAATATTTTTTACTTCTAGTTCATATACGCAATTATGTAAATTTTACAGTAATTTCATGTGAGTTGTGAATTGAAATGTCATGTTTTTTATTTTCTGCCTTTAAAACAATAGTTTTTCATAGTAATTTTCTGTTTACTTAATTTATTGTAATTTTTATGTAATTTTTAAATTATTATTTTAAATAAATTTATACAGCTTTGTACAATAAAATTTCCACGTGCTGTGTACTATAATTTTTAATTTCATGTTTCATTATTTTTTTAATCTTACGAAAGACGATTATTATTTTAAGAAAATTGGTGATATAGATAAAATATAAAATAAAAAAGGGAAATAAAAAATTATTACACTCAAAAAAGAGAAGACATGAAATAAAATGTAATCAAAAATGTCCTTCAAAATTGTTTATAAATTGTCCTCAATTTAAGTAAAATTTTATTAAAACTTAGAAAAATTTTCTTAAAAAGAATAAAAATTCCTAAGTTTGAGGAAAAACGAAATAGTTTATATACTCAGATATAGTTCATATTTTTCCTAAGTAATATTTCTTGATTTTAGGAAAAAAACAAGTCAATTTATAAAAAATTTATTAGGTTTAAGAAAAAAAACATCTTAGTTTTAAGAAAATTGCATACTTAAATGTAATAAAATTAAGTTTAGTTCAAAAGAACATAATTTATTCCCATTTAGTTCAAAAAATGTGTAACTTAAATCGAGAAAGTACTTGAACTTAATGTGTGTTAATTTTTTGTTCGCGAGTAGTAAAATTAACTAAATTTTAGAAAGACTTTTCCAAATTCAGTTTTTAAGTATACTACTTTCTAATTTGGAAGAATTGTTTTCTAAAAATTAGTTCAGACAATTAAAAACACAAAGTAATAAATATTTTCCTATGTAATAATAAAAATTTACTTGATTTTAGAAACTAATGAACTATTTCTAAGAAAAATTTTCATGCAACTTAGTTCAGATAAATTTTAAAAATTTTAACAAAATATTTTTTTCAAGTAAAAGTTTTCTAATTTTTTTTTTGTTGGAAAACATTTAAATTATTTTTAATATTCTATTCCAAAAAAACAATCAATTAAAAACAAACAGGTTTGTGTTACTAATTTTCAAGGAAAAATATTATTAAATAAAAGAAAATGATTGTAATTTTTGGTTCGTGATCGTACGTGAGTCAAAAATCTCTCACGTCTCCATCTCTAATCATAACAGTCTTAAAAATTGATCTTAAAGTAGCTTAAAATATATTTCAAAATTTTGTTAGCAAAGGGTAAAGAATTTCGAATATTTATCGAACTTAATAATAAAAAAGATAAGATTTGTATATGTCAATTAAAGTTTAAGCTAAAAATGTCATAAAATTAACTTTTGACATTTTTCCATATTCCAATAATAACAAGAAATGTAACTGTGATATTTTGTATTTTTGCAACAATTTCCTTAAATTAGTTAATTTAAGAAGACAAAGGACCCCCAGTGTTCCTTAACCATAGATGCAGTGTGTCACGTAGGGCGTCCCTTTTTGTAGTTCTCTCAAGCAGAACCGTTAATTAACTACGAAAAGAATCTGACTTTGTCACAATTTAATACGTTTCAAAATATCCTGCAGTACATTTTTTTTAATTTGTTTACCTTTTTGCTAATGAAATTTAATTTATATTTTTAATACATGAATTTAGTATAATTCAATTTAGTTTTAAGACAAAATTGTATAGCAAATAGCTTGTTAACACAAAGCGGAAGTCCTCTGAAAGTGGGAATATATGTTGAAATATTTTACCTTTACGAAAGAAGCAGGATAAGGACAATTTTCAATTAAAAAAAGTGCTATTTAACTTGTTAGAAAATATTTTCTTATTTTTAGGGAGTTAAGTCCTAGTTTTTAGTAAAAAAAATTATCTCATGAACTAAAATAAAATGAAATTTTTCTTAAAACCAAGTAAACATTTTCTAACTAACAGTACAATTTTAGATAATGTATGAACTAATTAGGAAGAAATTTTACTGTTCTCTAATAAAAATTTACTTCTCAGTAATAAAGTTTTTCTATAATTTAGAAATTTTTACCAAATTTTAAGTAAAATTTGTTACTTAATTTCAAGGAAAATTTTATTAAATATTGGTTAAAAGTGTTTTTGGCGCCGTTTTCTTTCAATTTTTCCTCTAAATAAGTTAATTTTTCTAAATTCTAGTTAATTTTTTTTTTTGAGTGTATGGCAAAGGCATCACTTCTTTGATGATAGTTTCATCGATTAAAATAACATTGGCGTGTCGTAGGATGGAAGTATTTAAATATTGCTACTTCCGTTACTCTTACTTTACTATAAGGAAGCAAAGACAATGCAATGATTATATATTCTGATGCATGAGTGGAAAATGTTCATATACTTTGTAATATTTAAGCTTTGATGAAAATTTAATTCATACGAATGCAGAAAACTAAGTTTAAATATGCGAACTTTATGCACAGATATAGAAATTCTCTTTATTAGAACAAATACATAATTCTGTATTAATGAAAAAGCTTCTTTGGAAAACTTTGAAATATTTTTTAAAAATTTTAATCAATTTTTGGACAAATTTTAAACATTTTTGTATAATTTAAAAACTGGTTGGACAATTTTTATACAATTTTAAAATATTTTTGAAGAATTTTTAACAATTTTTGGACAATTGTAAAACCTTTTTGGACAATTTGAATTAATTTTTACACAATTTTGAAATTATTATCGATAATTTTAAAACATTTTTACACAATTTTAAAATTTTTTCGAAAATTCTGAATTACAGCTGGAAATGGTGTAGTGTGAAAAAAAATGCACAAATTGTGTTACCATAACTACTTAAAGCTAAAAAAATGCATTTAACAAAAATATAAAAATGATTTAATAAAAAAAAAATTATTAAAGGTCTTCAGAACTATTTTCACATTTAAATTTTTGACTTGATTATCAGAAAACAATATTTTGAATAAATGCTTTAGATTCAGAAAATATTCGATATATAACATTACTTATGCTTTAGAAGCAATGAAGAGTGATTTTAAAGATATGCATCGGCTATATAGAAGCTTTTTATACACTTTGTATGGTAAGCAAAATGTCGTCGAGCAATTTCTCGTCGTAATAAAATCTACTTTATTTTTACGGCGTCACACTAAGGCACTAAACAGCGGTGTGCGATTTTTTTTATATAAAGATTTGGCATAAAAAAACTTTGAAGAAAACCGCAATAAAATAAAACTTATTTTCATTGCGTTTTCTCTTATACTCTCATTTTTTAAATTTTTTCTCTCACCAACGTTGCCATATGTTCGCCTAATTTTGTAAACAAAGACATATGGTCCATTAATTATTGTGAATATTTCAAGAAAAAGAAGAAGCAAATTTGGAGGAAAAAAATTTAAAAATTAATTAAAATTGGAGAAAAATTATATATTCGAAAAGATTATAGAAGAAGTTAAAAAATTATGATTGTATTTAAAGTTTACAATCTCCATTATACAAAAACTTCCAATATAAAGAAGATTTGTGGGCTTATTAAATTAAATTATTAAATTAAGCTGAAACTTATATTGGGAAACGCTCATCCTCGTAGCTAAGTGAAAGTGTTCCTCGTCGAGCTCCTCAATTTGTTTCATGCATGTTCTATAAAATCCTTCTTCGTCTCTAGAGAGATTTACTGGGCGTGCCTAATATATCCTGTTGTTACGAGGCTAACAATTATGTTCCAATATTTTGTATAATTTGAAAGTGGTAGTATCTACCACATCCAAAATACTTTTAAGGACTTCTATTTGTTGATATACCAACATTTTTTAATATTTTTACAAAAAAAATTGAAAAAGCTTGAAATACTATAAAATGAAAAATGAATGCCGTCGAACGCATGATTTAAATTACATTCTCTCCCCGCACCGTGAATCGTCGCCGTAAGGTTCTGTTTAGCATCTAAGGTACATTTAAATTATTATTTAAGTTGTTGCCATATTTTTATTTGAAAAAGAAAAACCTACCAGAACACAGTTGCAAAAATTTGTATTAGAGTGGGCTGTGGCTTAATTTAATTAATCGTGACGACATTTGTCGACCCGATGGTAATTAAAATCCTAAACTTTGTATGTTTAAATTTAATATACCAGTAAAAATAAATAAACGTAAATCGAGTAAAGGAACATAAAAAAACACTATATGTATTTGAATTTGTTAAAATTATATAAAATTTCCATTATACAAACAAGTTTCCTGTTTATTCATTGATCCTTCAATTATTTTAAAACAACTTTTTATTGTTGGTATTTTTAATAAACATATTAATTTTCTTTTTTCCATTTTCAGTCTAAAGAAAAAATGATGAAGGGAGTGCGTCGTGGCTGTGTTCGTCTGAAAGAAGCGGTTATCGGTATAGATGATCAAGAAGATAATACTTTTACCATAACTGTCGATCATAAAACATTTCATTTTCAAGTAAGTAAATTACTGAAATTCTTTTCACATATAGATATTACACAGAGAAAATAAACATAGTTAAATTAACATCTTATTTTATCGAATATTTTGAAATTCAATATAATTCTGTTTAAAATAAATTTGTTCGTATTTACGTGTATATTAATATGTTAAAATTTCAGATTTTTTTTTTCGGTTTCTCATTTTAAAAATAAGTAAAAACATATTTAAAATAAAAAGAACATAAACTTTAAAGAACTCGTTTATTGGAAATTTTCATAAAATTTTATTTTAGAGCATATTTATTTCAAAATATTCTATAAAATGGTAATTTTGTGTCAACTATTTACAAATTTTAAATCAACACTGTTGTTATAGGGTTTATGTGACGCGACGTGACGAATGGGACCTTATCTTGCCAAAGTTAAATTTTTAGTACAGCACTGCATTCTCTTCAGAATTTTATCCTTTCAGAAAATTTGACCTCTGACAAAATAAAATCCCTTTGGTTACGTTGCGTGTCATATTATTATATGACAACAGGTAATCGAGACTGTTGTCATTTTATTTTCTTTTTATCTCAATTGAAAACTTTAAACGCATTTATTTCAGAATCGCTTTTTTGAGTTATGCCGGACTTTTTGCAAATGAGTGATATGTCGAATCAGCTATCAGCTGATACTTGAAAGACATGTGTTTATTTTTCTTTCCCTTTTGCTGTAATTACAAGTGGAAATGTTAAACTGAATAGTTTACCTTCTAACCCGTCTGGATCAACTCCTAACATTTTTTTTTAATTCAAGCCATTTTTTAAATTTAAAAGATTTTTGTTTTAAATTTTAGTAATTTTTTTCAGTGTTGGCAATTTTTAAATATTGAAATTTTTTTAAATTTTGTCGATTCGTGATTTTTTTATTGTATCGTTTTTTCGATTTTTTTTTTAATTTTGGAGATGTTTTTGCACAAGTGCATCGAATTATTTTCTTCATGCACATCTTGATGTGCGAAGTACAATAACAAATGCCCACATACAGATGAGCGACTTCAGCTTTTGGTTTCGCATTAAATGTCATAATTTTTTTCCTTATGGAATCCTTTACGGCATTAAATAAAAAGTTAATTTCTTA
Source organism: Eustalomyia histrio (assembly GCA_949748255.1). NCBI lineage: Eukaryota > Metazoa > Arthropoda > Insecta > Diptera > Anthomyiidae > Eustalomyia > Eustalomyia histrio. The sequence goes on from OX456527.1 coordinate 36,594,078, forward strand.
GAGCATTAAACGGAAAAAAATTAATTCCTTATAGGGCATTAAGTGAAAATCGGATGAATTTATGGAATGAATAATTGACCAAAACTTAAATTAACTAGATTTAAATGAATGTCATGGCGACTTAATGTTTTAAATTTGATGCAGGAATTAGAAAATAATGAATAAATTCTTTCAAGATAAATCAAATGAAAAAAGGTAATTCATCAAGTTTGGTCAGGGAATTCATTCACAAAATAATAATTCAGTTAAATAAAAAGAATTAGAGAATTAATTCTTCATGACATTATTTAATTTTTTTTTTAATTTAAAATTCATAATACTTTTAAATTTAAATAAAAATTAATACAAAAAAACGTCACAAGTTTATTATGAAACGTTTTTTTTTTGTCTCTCCTTTAGTGCGATTCCTTAACTTTTTAACGACAAAATTCCATAGTTACATTGTTAAAATACGTTAATTTTAAAGTAAATAAATTTTAAATTAACAATAATTAATAATAATTAAATTAACTAATTAATGTGTTGCTTTCTTTGGAAAGGGGTTAGAGAAAAGATGAAAGGTGGTGAAAGATGAAGGGCTTCAAATATGGCAACACCGTAATTGCGCGAGATGATAATTCTTAGAACAGTTGTTGCCCGCCATCTGATGAAGAGTTGGCGGAATTGGTGAAGCACTTTAGTTCATAGACCTGTTATGTTATTTTACTTCGGTGGAGTTAAGTGCTATGGGAACACCGAAGGAGGATATGTATGAGCGATAAAATCTCATACATATTATTTTTTTTTTTTAATTGATGTTGCCGTCGCTGGGGATCGAACCCAATAATTCAAAATAATTTCAAAACAAGTAAAAAAGGGCTAAATTCGGCTGTGCCGAATCTTGGAATACCCTCCACCATAGGGGCTGAAGATGATATACGTATATACTAAATTTTGCATGAACTGTAATATGAATATGTTTTGTCAATTTATGTAACGAACTTTTGTTATTTAGTTTTAGTAATGTTATTTATTTAGTTTTAGCAATGTTATTTGCAGAGGTCTGCTCTGTTAGCGACTTTAACATTGTTGATTTTTACGTTAACTTAGTTATTAGAGAGTAACACACATATAGCTCTAAGAATGTTATTATTCTCATAGTATGTAAGACAATAAATGTAATCGAACAATAAGAAGACTTAATAACATTTTTACTTACTTAACAGAAAAAAAAATAGAAACAGAAAAATTGTACAAATTTGTATGGGAAATTTAGAGGTACCTTCACATTTTCACTCATAACTTTTGAACGGCTGAACCGATTTTGCTAATTTTAAATACCAAAGGCGTCGTGATCGCCATTTCAACAGACACACAGACAGACGAAAATCGCTAAATCGACTTAAAATTGCATAAGGATCACGAATATATTTACTTTATGGGGTCTTAAACCTATATTTCGACATGTTACAAACGGAATGACAAACTGATATATACCCTCACCATATCCCAGCAAAAATAAATGGAAGTGATTCTTAAGGAATTAATTTTTCATTAATTTTAAAGTATCGTTTAGTTCTGATTTTTCTCTTCTTAGGCAGTTCTTTTTCACAACTTATAAAAATTTGATTTTTAATGAAATTTAACACTTTTCAAATCTATGACGCTATAAAAAGTAAAAAATTTATTGTAGTAAAAATTGCAAGAATTTCGAATAGTGATAAATTACCCGATTGCTGAATTTCCCGCTAAAATTTAACGAACAGTAAAGCTCAAACTTTATATAGGAAACAACAACAATTGTGTCAGTTAAATTCCCAGGTAGAAGCTTACGGGAGATTGTGAAAATAAGGCTAAGGACCGATTACTGATGTCCTGTAGAAATCTAAATTACAAATTCAAAATTTATTTGGGAACAACAAAAGATGCAATGAAAAAGGATCATAAAAGAAAACTTCCACCCTATGACACCCCTATGTAAAAATCATTGGTTCCGATCCAAATTTTCACAACACCGGAATCAAAATCACTGCTTCTTTTTCTCTTCTTTTGCTCCTTTTTTTTGCTGGGATATGGTGGAGGGTATAAAAATACAGAATTGTACAATGTAAGAGAATTTCACTAATGTAGTGGGATTTCGTAACTTTTTAACGACAAAACTCGTTAGTTACATTGTCAAAATTCTATAATTAACAATAAAATTCGTTATTCTAACTATTTTCTACCGATGATTGTAGTTAAAAAAACTACGTTAACTACAGAAATTTGTTTGAAGTTCAAGTTTACAATTGTTGTCGTTACTTTATAAAATTTGAAAGTAAATAAATTTTAAATTAACAACTTTTGTCGGTATCTCTTGTCAATATTTTCAAAACATACAGAATAGCTTTTTCAATAACTCAACCGAGAATTATCGATAGTTAACGAATTTGATAAAATCGTTAAGAAAGTTGTATAAGTAAACCCTCAAAATGCATGCACTAATTTTATCGTGCGCATGCCTTTTGTGCAACTTATCCTTACAACCTCCTTCAGTTTATAATTTTAACCATTCCACACAAAAGTGAAATGAACTTGCATTATCCTTTCATTTGTTTTCAACCCAAATTCAACATATTTTAATTTTATTCATTCATTTCAATTGTAGGCTCAACATACTGAAGAGCGTGAAAAGTGGGTACGGCGTTTAGAGGATACAATCAGACGTCATGCAAATCGTTCACGTATGTGGGACAGTCAGAGTGCATTTTATCTTGGTGGCTACAACAAGGATTTAACAAATAAACGTGCAAATTATTTAGAAATATTTGGACGTCGTGTTTCTGAAGCTGATGCCTATTTACAATTAATGATTGAACAAATAACAGTAAGTTGAGTGATTCATCGATTATAATTTAACACAAATTTTTATTGGAATTTTATTTTCTTTCTTACTTTCTTTACAGTCAATTGAAAAACGTATTAATGATATAACAGATCCTGACGAAAAAGCTAAATGTAAAATTTTACAAGATAATGCAAGTGTAAGTCGATGTTTTTTTACAAAAATTTTATTCGATTATTTCAAATCATTTTCAAATTAAATAAATATGTTTTTCAAATTATATCAATCTGTTAGTCCCATTAAACACAGAGCAACTTTTGTTGCGCAACTCTTGAGTTTGTGGGAGAGAGGGGGAAAAAGAGTGTTAATTGAACGAAGTTGCTTTTTCTCGGCAATTCGATTGGTTGGACGTTTATGTATAGACGTTTATGTTTTAAGTATGCATGCATAATAGAGCCATATACGGGCAGGTATGGGCATATATGGCATTCTATATTTGATTTATAAGTGTGCTATAAAAATCAGCAAAATGTCTATGCATATGATTGTTAAACTTTATTGCCACCATAAAATTTCTCAGCAATAATCAACATCATTTATAATCTTGTGAGCACATACTGTAGGTAGTATTGAATTAAAAGCACTCAAAAAAAACCATCTGACACCTTTCACAATAATTTGTTGTATATTGTTTGAAAACATTTACTCAAATATTTTCCGGCATTTTTATCAATAACGTTTAGGAAAACAAAGAAAGAAATAGAAAAGAAAAGAAAAACGAAAGTAATCACAAATGAACATTCAATGGCCTTGTCGACAAGGTTCATGGGAATTAATGAGGCCTTATACACCTGAGGATTATCTTTAAAAAATTTCAATTGTTTTAAATTATTTGCAATTTTTAATTTTGAATTTAATATCATGTTTATTTTTTCTTTACAGGCCATGTTAGATCATATAAAACATTCAATTGTTAGTTTACAAATTGCTAAAAATATGGCCCACCCTATTAATGGTATTTACAATGGTCCAAATCCATTGGATAAAAATAACTCAGATACACCAACTACTGCTACACCCACATCAATAATGTTACCTAATATTTTATTGAAATCGGAAATTTTGGGTGACGATGAAGAAGATTCAACCACCGATAATGGTAAGTTTTTTTTTTGTTTAGATTTCTTTTCTTATGAAATCCAAATCATTTTCACTCATTTCCTTTGAACTGCTACACCGATTGTTCATATTCAGGGACGAAACTGCTCGGAAGGTTAGAAAACAATTCAGATTATAGTTGTCCTATTTAAAAACCGCGTTTAGAATACTTTCAAAAACCGTCTTTTTGAAAAATCGCTTTTTGAAAAACGGAAAAATATAAAACAAGTAAAAAAAGGCTTAAATTCGGCTGAGCCGAATCTTTCAATACCCTCCACCAATATCCAAAAATGTTCTACTGTTTTTGATACAATCATGTAAAAAACTTTAGAAGTAAAATTATGGTAAAAAAATTGTTTGAGGTAAAAAAGTTTTTTATGGATGTGAAAACAAATTTTGTGGTGGAAAAAAATTTTGAAGTGAATAAAATTTTTTGAGGTGAATAAAATTTTTTTAGGTGAAAAAATTTTTTGTGGTGAAAAAAAATTTTAGTGGTAAAAAAATTCTAAGAGAATGGTGAAAAACAATACGAAAAATTTTACTTGCTTGAAATTGTACTAAAATACACCAATTTGTATGGAAAATTTAGAGGTACCCTCACGTTTTCACTCATAAATTTTTAACCGCTGGACCGAGTTTGCTCATTTTCAATACCAAACTGCTCGGGAAAATGTTCAATAATCTAGGTAAAAATTAAGACCCCCGCGTGCGTCTTCGCGCCGTGATCGCCATTTCAACAGACAGACGGACGGATATCGCTAAATCGTCTTGAAAACGCATAAGGATCACGAATATGTATACTTTATGGGGTCTTAGACCTATATTTCGACATGTTACAAAGGGAATGACAAACTGATACATAGTACATATATACCCTCACCATATATGGTGGCGGGTATAAAAATGCTTAATTTGGCAATGCCGATTCTTTGATTTACCAAATCACAGATAATGCGTTTCACATGTCAACGAAATATTTTTAAGTCTAATCGATATTTGTCTATATTGATATTAGGTTTGTTTTTTTTCCAATTTTATATAAAAATTTCATAGTAAAAATTAAAGTAGCTATATACAAACTAATACATAGTACATATATATCCTCACCATATATGGTGGAGGGTATAAAAATGCTTAATTTGGCAATGCCGATTCTTTGATTTACCAAATCACAGATAATGCGTTTCACATGTCAACGAAATATTTTTAAGTCTAATCGATATTTTTCTAAATTGATATTAGGTTTGTTTTTTTTTCCAATTTTATATAAAAATTTCATAGTAAAAATTTAAGTAGCTATATACTTCTTAATTAGTTATTAAAAATTAAAAATTTATAAAAATACTGCCAAGTCTTGGAAATTCTTGACTTTTCTCTTTTAAATCCACACAAAAATATTTAAATTTTAAAGTTTTTGTATTTTGTGTTATTAAAAACAACAAAAGCTAACAAACGAATAATGTGTTTGTTATTAAAGGTAGAGCAAGGCGCACAATATGCTCTATTTCGCGAAATAGATTTTTTCTAAGATTTTACTACAAACGGTAACCTTAATTGCTGCTGCTTAAAATCTAAATGTCACCGTTGCACAGTGGGGCCAAATGCATGAAAAGTGGCGATTAATTCATAGAAGTCGTAATTTAAAAAAAAAAATATTTTTTATTAATGGATATTTATAAATACATAAAAAACCAACATTAAAAAAAAAACAGAGTGAAAAAACACATTTTTTAACCCTTTATGGGCCATTTTGTGTTTTGTAAAAAATCCTCTTTTTCACATTTTTTGCTGTAACTTTGGAACGGTGCGCTATAAATTATTCAATTAAATTGCAAATTAAAGCATACTAAATGTACTTTAAGAAAAATAAGTAATATTTTTAAAAATAATAAGGAATAAATATTTTATATGTATTTCTATTAGAAAATTTTTAAATTAAAATCATACCTTTTTTCTCGAAATTTTAAAATTTTGCTCAAAAATGAAACATTTGAAAATCTAATTGTTTTTTTATTGATAAATAACCATAAACACACTATTTAAAAAAAATTTAATTAAATTCGGTTATTCTATTTTTTTTTTTTTTTGTTTAAAACAACAATTTTTTATTATAATCATTATTACCTTCAATGTTAGTATTTACTTCACATTCAATTTCAAACCTAGTTGAAGACGGTCGAGGATTATGCCAAATGATTTTGTTTTTACAAACTAATTTTAATGGTACAATTGACGTAATAAATACAGAAGAATCAGATGCATTACTGTCATGAAAGGCTTGTTTGTAAGAACTATGCCCTGAACTTCCGTCAAAGCCCCACTTAGTGTATAAAGTAATTTTTTCGATTTCTTCGTTGTCTAACGAATTTAAATCTGCATTTTTAACCGACAAAAGGCGTTCAGTGGTATGATCCAATATTCCTTGTAGGCTAACTTGCGCTGATGTTTCAGAAATTTTCATTTGTTCTCCCTTTGGGTAAAATTTTTTCTTAGCTCTTTGGACCAATTTATATGATGGAAATTTCTCAGGTGCAACCTTTCTAATAACATTATATTGGTGGCGACTTAGCTTCGCTTCTACCAAAACGGACAGAGCTTCATCCGGAGTTAACTGCTGTGGTGGTACCTGTTCTATACTTTTTCGGTATTTTTTGGCTTTTGTTGGAGATGATATTATTTCCTTAACAATTTTCGACTCATCTATTTTTCCAGCAGCTCTCAAGCTCATTTGTGTGGCGTAAGCCAAAACAGGCAAAGAAATTTGATCTCTTATGTCTTTACATTTCTTAACTTTTGTTTTTTCTTTGCACTCTTCAAATGAGAGATCATTGCGACCTCTTTTTTGTTGTGGTTCTGGTGGTGGACTGAATGAGATTGAGGCATCCAGCCAATTCTTATTATTTTTTACAAAAATTTCATTCTTTCTATGACATTTTTGCCACCGAATCTCATACCTAGAGCAAAAATTATGAAACCTTGTCATAAAATCTACCATATCCGAAGGGTCGACACGTTTTATTACTTCCCATCTCAAAAGTTTAAATTTATACTGAAGTGATTTAGGTTCTGCACTCCTCATAAAATTATGCAACTCATGACGAGGAATGAAAATTGTTTTGGGACATGTTCCTAAAATTAATAAGATTTCTATTCGTTTAAAATTTGCAAAAAGTAATTCCTTTAACCCTGTACCGAATAATTTACACTTTCACAACACTTTAAATATGTAACATCACATCACAAAACATTGACAGCTAAAACAATAAATAAACGTGTCAGTACCGAATCAATAATACCCTACGGATGGATAGAAATTCTTAAAAATGTATTATCATTATATTAGTAGATTGATATCACCAGCTTAAAACAAAATTAAAACTTTACTCGTATGATGCATGTATATGACCAACAGTTATTATGTAGGACTCAAATAAATGACAATATTAAATAGGGATGGGGGCGTGACCTCCTTCAATTTTTCAAAATAGTGCACTTGTGCCATATACAATTTTCTAATAATTTAAAATTAACAAATGTTTAAGTAAAATTCATTGAAATATCATAAACACATGTAAAATAATTTAATTAGTTTTATTCATAGTAAATAAACCCAACATACGCAATCACGTGAGCATGCGTGAATTAAAGTTACTCACGCCCCCATCTCTAATTAACAACACATTTTTTAGCTACAATAACAACTACTATAACGAAAATAATGACAAAACAAAGTAAAAACAACTTGATGTTTTGTTTTTTTTTTTCATATTTGTGGATTTTTAGCATCTTGAGTTATTTCACAAAAACAAGCATAACTCAAAAATCGCCAAAAAATATTTTGGGGTTTATTAGTTGAGATCTGATATTATAACACTATATAGACGATTTTACGCAAGCTCACGAACAAAGTTGTTGAAACTCCATATATAAATCAAAAATAGCCCATTTTTGGGCTAATTTTATTTTATTAACATTTAATATTTTTAAAACATTTATTTAAACAAAAAAACATGTACTATATAGTAAACTACCTGAAGTTGACGGTTCCATTATAAAAATTTAACTTTTAGAAGTATTAATAGAAAAAATTATCAATTGAAATATCAAAATTTTCACTTTTTTTCAATATGCACAAAAAAAATAACAATTATTCAACTTTAAGTGCTCACTTCAACTAAAGCAAACAACTTAAAAGTATAATTTTTGCAATTAGTGATGCAGAATTTTATCCACTTTCACCCGGTACCAAACACGATCATGAATTTTAAAGTTCATATTTTGAATTAATCGCCACTTTTCATTCATTTGGCCCCACAGTGCGTTGTTAAAATAATCCGAATGTCGGCGATTTATATGGTTAGAACAATGTAAAAACTTTTGGATTTAACATCCATCAATTAGAATCCCCCGGAAAAGTTACACCTCGTACAGAGCTACGCTAACTTGTTACAAAACTGGTCCGATACGAAATAGATGTCCTGTTTGAGGGTGGTTAATTCTTGATATAATTTCGATTACGAAAAGTTCTTAGTCAGTAAGCAAAAATAAAGACTTCGTTCCAAAGGGCTCTTCCATACGAGATAAAACGAGACTCGCATAAATATGAAGGTGAAAACGACGGTCTGGTCAATTATTATAATAAAATTCGATCTTAAGCGTACAGTTATCGTAATTTAGTGTTAATTGCTTCGGGCGCTTGTGTGGTTTAAATTAAATTTTGCAAGTAAATTTTCTTTTTATAGGAAAATAGGAAATTCTGACAGTAAATTTTGCTGTTATTGTGTCAAAATCTTGCTTAAAGTGCGGTTCGTAAAATGGTGTTGTAGAAAAAAAAGACTGATATTTATTGGAATATAAAACAAGTAAAAAAAGGCTTAAATTCGGCTGTGCCGAATCTTTGAATACCCTCCACCAATATCCTAAAAAAATGTTCTCTTCTGTTTTTGATACAAATAATGTAAAAAACTATTGAAGTAAAATTATGGAGGTGAAAAAAATTTTTTGTGAAGAAAAAAAATTTTAGTGGTGATACAAATTTTTTGAGGTGAAAAATATTTGAGGTGAATACAAAATATTATTAATTTCTAAGCGACTGATGAAAAACTATGAGAAAATATATTTTGTACCTGTCGCTTCTATGAAATTGTACTAAAATACACCAATTTGTATGGAAAATTTAGAGGTATCTTCACATTTTCACTCATAACATTTTAACCGCTGGACCGATTTTGCTCATTTTCAATACCAAACTGATCGGGAGGATGTCCAACAATCCAGGTAAAAATAGGCACCACCACTTGCGTTTTTGCGTCGTGATCGCCATTTCAACAGACAGACAGATGGAAATCGAATTTTAAAATCGAATCGAAAAAAAAGGTAAAAATTGGAAGAAAAAATTAATACAATACTGAACGGTTTTTTACGATTGCACAGTGGTTCGGGTCGCGAGAAATAATTGTCTAGAAAAAAGATTAAGATTAAAATTATTACATATCATCGCTGCTCCGACGTGATGGGTTATGTGTTTCCTTACAAGTTTTCAGGAGAGCAAAAAAACTTTTATTTCTTAATTACGCGAAATTTTTTGAAGCCACTTGTTTTACAGAAACCTTATCTCAATTACTTTATATGTGCCATAAAAAAATTCAGATTATTTTGCCATTAGGAAGCTGTAAAGGAATTACACAAAAAACTACACATAACCCATTTTGTTTATAGCATTTCTAATAAAAATATTTTTTAATTTGGAATATTTTTTACACATAGCCGTTTTGGTTCATAGAATTTAGCTTCATAATTTTAGTAAAATTCCAGGAATTAATTATAAGTAAATGGGCACTAAGTACTCATTATGGTTACACACAGAAAACAGATTCATTGTGACCACCGAATTTTTTGCCTACTGCATGGATCGGTTGCATCCATCGACATTTCTGTTAGTGGGAATATAAATTCGGTTATTACAATAGAATTTTGGTTATTACAACAGAATTTCGGTTAGAACATTATTTTTTCATTCACCAATGGAATCATGTGACTGTCACAACCAAATAATTCGGTTGCTGCAACCAAACCATTCGGTTGGCAAAAAATTCGGTTATCACGATGATTTTGTTTTCTCTGTGTAACTATATTAATCGTTCTATATCTGATAAAGACATTACATGGATCATATGCACTCATATTATTATCTTTTTGCAGACATTATATAATTAACGTTTATGAAAAGTTTGCTAAAAGCCGTATGATTTAAACCAGTTGGTATAAGAACTTTTATGAAAATCTGAAATTTACCTTTTATTATAATTAAATTCGGTTGCTTCAAAAATCGATGCAGGAAATATGCGATTTTATTAGACAAATTTTATTATGTTTTGTATATATTTGAAAGAAAATAAAAAGGTTTCATAGACCAACAAGTTTTTTTGACAGAAAATCTAAGGCAAAATTTGCTAAATTCCATTATGATCCAAAATAGTTGTCTGGTGTTTTACACATAACGTTTTTTGTAACCTTTGAACCGATCAAGATATATTTTACCGGTTTGGTGGGCAGACGTAAGACCACTAAAAGTTTCAAATGGTGCAATAAAAAAAAAAATGTCACATAGCCCATCACGTCGGAGCAGCGACGATATGGAGCATATAATAATTAATTTTGATTATTTAAAAAAAAAATCTATTAATTTAAAGTTAACATAAGTAAATTTTAGAAAATTGGAAAAATAAAAATAATTATTCCTGTAAAATCAGTTAAAATATATTGAAAAAAGTAAAAGAAAAAAAATAGAAAACGTAAAAATATATCAAGTTGTCTGAACGTAGTAATTTGAAAGGTGAATAGTTCTCCCGGTGGTTAGGAAAATAATATATGTCAAAAGTTTTTTTTTATAAAGAGGAAAAATTTTAAATGAAGGCAACAAGTTAACAATAATAACCACTGTGCCAAAAATAAAAAAGGAAAAAATTTGGAAAAAGAAATACTAGATCATGAATAATGGAAATTGGAAAATAAACAATAATCCATCTTTAACTCTCGAAATAATCACCACAAGCGCTCTTGCCCTCGCAGCTCTATGAAAGGCCTTCCATCGATCTGTGGTAAGTTTTTATTCTTTCTTTTTGTTATACGTAAGAACACACGAAATCATTAAAATTTATTAAAACAAATAATAAGATAATGATCATTAAGATATTTTTTCTCTTTTATAATTTTTAATACAATGTTGTGTTGATTTTTTTTTATATTCAACTACTTAAACTAATGAGAAAAACAAATTATGCTAAAGTTCAATTCTTGTAAATTATTATTGCCGTTTTTCCTTACTCCAGGTTATTTCGATATCATGATCTCAAATTAAGCCGAATTGCTTTTGAGAAAAAAATTTTAATTGATAAAATTCGAATGCTTAAATTTTATTCAAATTAGAAAAACAATTACAATTGAAAACAGGTTAATATATCGCATTAATATTGCAATATTTGAATTTTACCTAACGCATGATCCAATAAAAATTTATAAAGTGAAATTTTATGAATTCGTTCTTTCAAATCTCACTCTAGGATGAAGAATTGAAAACAAAATATCAACTTGGCACTGTTGCCCTCAAATGCGCGTGACAAAGACAGCTATATGTATGAGGTATTGGCACTAAATCATTTAGTGCAATTACGACCGTCACCCTACTTTTCCTTATTTGGTAATGTTCGTTTATACTCGCGTTTGGAATTTGTTAATTATTCGATATCGGGTGTGCAATTCAAAATTTATTAACAAGTAATTTAGTGATAATCGTCGAATGGAAATATTCCTGTGCAGGAGATAAAAGAATTTTTATTTTTTGAAGTTGGAATTAAACGAGCTATGAAATTATATTCTTAAATTTGGATTATTGAAAATATTGTTAAGATTTATTAAATATTTACGAGTCGCTTAGGTCCTTAAAATTGTTCTTAATTTAGATAAATAAATTGTTGAGATTTCTGATAATTATTTATATCTGTTATGAATTTGTTAATGTGAATGTATGCTGTATGCTACAATAATATCGTTTAGGTGATTTTTTTTAATCTTAATATATATCGCATGATGTCTGGATAAATCGATCCAAGGCTTTTTTCCTTAAAGGTTTAAAAAATCTAAATAATGTTAGGGTTCTTCTGTAAAAGTTCGAAGGTCACTGAAGAACATGACTTGGGAGGGATTAGAGACCGGGAAATTACCATCATTATCCGCTGAATTCCCACGTTAACTACCACCATGGCACTATGGGCAAAAAAGAGATATTTTTGGCATTAATTGTAGTTTTAAAGCTACACACTTAAAATTTTGCACAAATTTAACTAACACCAAAATGGAATTTAGGTTTTTTTTTGGACCACGCCTACTTCCACCTCCCCATTAAAACATTCGGTCAAGTTTTGGAATAAATTCGGCATGGGTGCACCTCAGCTTTTTTTATTTTCGTTATTTGAAATATATGTCACTAGAAAGCTGTTTAAAGAATCTGTAAGTTTGCATCTAAAAATATTTTATTTTATTAACCCATTAGGGGCCAGTACTAAAACAAAATTCTTAACCTCACTTTTTGGATAAAACCACTTAAGTTTAATGTGTTTATATTTTTTTGGTAAACTCAGATGATAGACAAGGCTTCAGTCTTTTTGTTAAGGTATACAACTGCTCATTAACCCTTCAAAGACCGGATGTATTTAATTATGCTTACATTTTATTTTCCACAAACTTTTTTAAAGCTTAAGTTATTGAAAAAGATAAGTTGAATAAAGGTTAATTGAATAAAAGTAAGGTTGGCTCAACCGGATCCCTGAAAAAAAATCATATGAGACAAATTCTAATATGCCTTTGTCATTTTACAAACCATATATGAATATAGATTTTCTAACTTAATCGTCTTCATTTTCTTCTTCGAACTCAATATTCTCTAGTCCAAAACTGTCAATTTTGTCGGCCCCATCGTCTTCTGATTTATTTTCATAACCTTCTAATGTGTCTGTCAATACCAGGTGTTTTGAAAATGACTTCTCTGGGCAGGCTCTTCTTTTTATTGATTTCTTTTTTTCGTTTTGTTAAACTTAGGGTGGACATTAGTGGGTCTGAAGAATCCAATGCTCTATTAAAAACGTCTGTCATGTTATCCAATCGGCTACATTTCCTTGCATGCGATCTCCTGTCGCTTTTATACAGCTTGTTTCTCGCTTCTGATGCATTTTCTCCTAGAACTCCAACAGGAAGTATGCAAGTATCCATTATTTGGTGCCCATGTACCAAAATTTTGTGCACAGTTGGATACATTGGATACCAAGAATACTTTTCAAAATACATATTGAATGTTTGGGCACAAAAGTTTTTGAATTTTTCTGTATCAATCGTATATTCACAAGACATGGGAATCAATATAATATAAAAGTGTTTGAGAATATTTAAATAGCAATTTAAAATGGAAGATAAGAGCTCAACATTACTAAATGCTCTTCTTGCAGTATTTCCATCGTTGCTATTTCCACTGCCATTTTGTTTGGGTTTGTCTACATTGAGACCCATTTCCGTATGAACTCTGTCCTGTCGAACCATCGAACCCATAACTTACAATTAATTTGCAATGTGTTGGTGCAGCAACATCAAGAACGTCCTTCTGCATTTCAAGTATGCGATCAGCTGTATGGTCCAGTAAATTTTGCATTGTTACTTCTGTTTTAGTATCACAATAGCTGATTTCCTTAGGTCTGCATTTCAATTTTGATTTATTTAATACTTTGATGTTAATGTATTGCTGCTTTGTAAAGCCATTTTTAATTAAAAACGCTAATGCCTCATCAGCACTTATTGGCAATGGATCACTCCTTTCCAGTTTCCTTATAATTCCTGTTATGTTCTCGTTGTTAATAGCTTTTTTCAACACAAATGCAGTTTGTTTTTCGTTTGATTTTTTAGCTGAAACGGAAGCAGCGTGCAATAAAAGAGGTGTTGAATGTTTTTGTTTTGCGGCAAGCTCAGATGCTAACTTTCTTTTCAAACGAGGCCCTGCATCAGTATAGTCTAAATGCCTCCGACCTCGTTTATTACCGGGCAAGCCACAATCACTTATTTCAATAGTTATATTGGATGCAAGCCAATGGTAGTGTTTTTTTTTTTTTAAATCGTTCAAGCATTCGATTGCATTTTGGCAAATTTAAATTTATGAAAGCAATAAATTGCTTGTCTTTTTGTGTAATTAACTGATGTTGCTCATCTGATAAGTTTTGTTGTGTAATATTCTCCAAAATAAACTCTTTTACACCATCTACTTGTCGATTTTTGCTGCTCCAAACTTCAAGCAGTGTTGAATGGCAAAACTCGTATGAAACTACAAAATTAAGTTTTTTCCAAAAAGGAACAAAAAGGGGCAAAAAGTGTTAATGATGTTTGATTATATACAGTTTGATTAATAACTTTTTTCAGAAATATTGCAAATACCTTTCTATACACAGAAGTTATATTCCACACAACACACGTATTTTTGTTAGTTTTGACCTATAATAACACACCAACAACACACTGAATTACTAGACAATAACACGCAACTATTTTTTAAACTATATCACAAATTGTTTTACATACCTTGTCTAACTTCTTCCATATTTAAACTTTTTCACAGTGTTTACAATTAATGTTTTACTCACGATCAAAATTAGTAACAATTTCGCGCGCATTTTTTGTTCATAATGCAACCGTGAAACAGCTGACTTTTTCCTTTCATAAAATAACAGGTTGCAACATAAAAATTATAAAAAAACGTTTATATACCCGTTAGAGTATACGAATTCAAAAAACGAAAGCAGATATTAAATTTTAACCAGAAAAAAAATTGAATTTATGCCAAAAATATTAACATTTTACCCATAGTGCATGGGAGAGTCAATTGTTTTTTTTTTTTTCAGCATTTTACTATCCTTCCTATACATTCAGGGGCTCTGTAATAAAATTTTGTAAATGATGTGGTTTGATTTTCAGTGGTGAAGAACCTACCCAACCACTAAAGCTGGCTGCAAAGACGGGTCCCGCTTGGTCATTTGAACCGGGTATGAAGAATCGTGGCTAGAAGTTAACGAATTGTATCTTCCAATATCATCTTTCGATTTGTTTCTAAATCATTCTTCGAATTGATTGTGTCAAACTCCTTATCGGGAAGTACGGTAGTATGACAGTTTTACGGAAACTCTTCGTCGAAATCTGTTTATATGCAATTAGGGTTTTTTTCCTCCCGCTCATTGAAAATTAAATTTGTCATATTCTTCAACCCAAAGCCAACCATTACACACTTTGATCAAGAAATTTACTTATATTTGCTTTATTTTTAATACGCTAAACTAAAAAAGTCAAATTTTACATTCAGTTGTAAGGATAACTATTATCCTTTAAAAAATTAAAAACAATGTCATGTTTACTGAAAGCCCTTGTTGACATAAGAGTGCAAAAGTACAAGAAGTTGGATTTTTTGATGGCAACGTTTTTAGATAATCGAATTTTGCTGAATTTTTAAAAACCGCTGATAATTTAAAAATCACAAATTTGTATTCAAATTTGATTGCAGATTCATAATATTATTCATACAAATTAATATCAGATTTGAGAAATTTGTATAATGCGTTTGCAAGTTGAATTTATAACTACAGCTTTTCAGAAAATTTTGATATTTTGACCAAAATATATATTTTTACTTAAGAACTTAAAAAAATCGCATACTAATTAAAAGTTACTGAATTTTTTAAAATTTTGATCTCATATTCCTTTTGTGAACATTAATTTAGACTGTATTGGATAATTTTATTAAATTAAAAATAATTTAATTTCAACCCCACTTTTTGTATAAAAGGCAACTTTTTTGCTATTTCTAAATTAGTGTTTCCAATTATTCGACCCTACCGGTTAACCGGTTTGAGCATTATTCGAAAAATTAATAAAATTGATTAATCGTTTATTCGGAAAAATTGGCAATTAACCGTTTAATGCAAACTGAATGTATTTTTTTTTCTAAATATCAAGTTATTTCTACATATTTTGCTTTAGTGTTTCCAATTATTCGATCCTGCCAGTTAATCGGTTAGGTCATTTTTCGAAAAATTAAGAAAATTTATAAAACGGTTAATGCAAAATAAATGTATTTCTTACATCAATAAGAACACAAATAACTGCTTTTTGCTGAAATATTAACTTAAGTATATTGCATCGGTTTCTAAAGTGTTTGTTTAGGACAATTCAAAGCATCATGGAATTTTTTGAAGAATCATGCCGACTTTTTAAAAGGAAATGTCAGACGTGTTCAGTGGAAGTAAACCCTTAAAAACGCACTGAGTGGGACATTTTGTCGATAAAGTTGGTTTTTATATTCTTTATATGACACCATCCAGAATAAAAAAAAATTCTAAATAAACAAGAGCTGCCTTCAGAAAAACTCAATAACAAATTCTAAAAAATAGGGTACGAATAATTTTTGCGGAATTCACAAACAAAATTTGATGGAACTGCCACAGTTCCCTAACTCTTTCACTACCTGGTTTAAGGTTTAGAGTTAAAGAGGTTATCTATTACATTCCTAACAAGTACTCAACGATTTTTCTGTGTTTGTGGGAATTCTTAAATATTTTTGATTAAATAACCTAATTCTACTAAAATTCCTAATTCATCAAAATTTGTTTATAAATCAAATTAGAAACAAAATTCCATCTTATTGTTTATTTTTTTTTTATCTTTTATAGAATTTTAAATAAAAATGTTTATTTGTTTAGAAAATACAGTTTTCGAATTTAAAGCAGTTTTATATTATTATTTTATAACATACATAAGTAGCGTCATAGTGCTAGCTAGGAATATACCTAGTTTCGTGTTTCATATTTTAATAGGTTTTTTGTTAAAGCTCTGCTTAGAGGCTCTAGCTTTTCTATTAATTCGCGTTCAGATAAGAAATTTTGTCAGCTCGAAATACATATACACGGAGGTTGAAAGCTTAATTTCAATTTTTTGAACATTAAAATATAATTTTATATTATTTAAAATTAAAATTTTTAAACGAATTGAAACAAAAATAAATATTGTCTATCATATTTCCTAAAACCTATATGACATTTGCTTTGATTCAGTCAATTTGAAAATAATTTGATTGTATTTTAGTTTATGTTTTTTTCTACGATTTTCTTGCCAAATTTGAGAAAATAGGGCAGTTTTAAGAAAAATTAATATTAAAAATTTAACCGGTAAATAATATATTTTCTCATATTTGTTTTCACCTCAAAATATTTTTTTCACCTAAAAAAATTTTTTCAAATTCTAAGAAGTTTTTTAACTCAAACAATTTTTTTCCATAATATCTTTTTTTACATAATTTGTAACAAAAATAGTACATTTTGTAGTACTTTTATAACCTTAAAGGTGCTATGGTTAAGTTACCTCTACTAGTACAAATTTATATTAGCATCCGATGAATAAAACATTTTGTCATATTATTTCAGCAGATGCCTAGGGGTGAATAATATTTTATATTCACCTTGTGGTGAAACCACAAATATTTTTTCACGATATAAATTTTGTCACATACAATAACAAAACAAATACTTTTTCACCTCGACAATGTTTTCTCAATTTAAGTTGTTTTTTATTTTATCTGTAACGGATATACTGTGGATGGTATAAAAAATTCGGTAAAGCTGAATTTAATGTTTTTGTTTTTTGCGTAATAATACAAAATATTTAATCAAATTAAAAAAAAAAAAAAATCATTAATTTCATGAGTAGTTTCATTGTTTGAACTCCAACATTTCCAAGTTTCATCCTCTTGCGGGTTCTATCCCGAACAAAACTTATTTTAAACTTATCTTTAAATCAATATTTAAACCACACTCCGAATGTTATGTAGCTTACTGTTTGTAATTTAATAAAAGAATTTTCCGTTCCATTTAAAAATAAAGGAACATACATTTATTTTTCAAAGAAATCTTTATTTTAACTTTTTTATATATTTTTTAACTTTTTTATACATTATTATAAAAAAAGTTAAAAACTTTTTTTATACATTTGTTGATTGTGTATATTATATTTTCATATTGCATACCCATGAATTAATAAAATAATATTTTAATATTAAATTTGCATCTTTTATTTATAAATGGAAGATCATACAATTTTTACAACAAATAAAAATAATTCTTAAATGATAACTGTTATGACCTGAGGGTCAATTTTCGTTCTGTGATAATGTGAAATGAAAAAAAACTTAATTTTCGTTTTCATAAGCACTTTTCACTCGAACTTTTCACAAATACATAAATTGCGATTCTCGTATGTATTATGAACAAAATATTTCATTCGCACTGTACCCATGAAACTTTTGTAACTGTGTTATCCAAAATTTAAAGCAAATGTCAAAACAGAGAAAAACGTAAACAAAAGTGAATTAAGTTCGTAAAATTTATTATAAATAATTATATAAAAATATCTGGATTAATTGTATTATTGGATATTTCTCAAAGAATTCCGGATGAACAAAGGTAAGACAATGATGTTACAAGCATTTTATTGCAGTAAATAATTTAATAATTTATAGGAATTTTTTGAGTGCTGAGACGCATACTTCGTGCTGACCACAATCTATTCGAGATGACAACCGACAAGCACTTCGTGGATTTATATCGGCTTACTTTAAGTGAACTATATTTGGTGCGCGTATGAAGTCTAATATTACTTAAAGAAAAAAAAAATTCATAAAGAATATAAATAAACTAAAAATAAATATGCCATACTTTTGCCATTTTTCACTGTCCTTTTGGGTCCCACTAAAACTGTTAAGGTTCGCCGCTAATTGGTTACACTTTTCGTCTCTAAATTTGGCACCATCTGCAGTTACAAATCTGTAAATATGGGATTAATAAAAGTGTGATTATGGTTATTAAGCTACTTACTCATCGTTTGCAATGTCCACATGCTTTTCTTAATAATTAATTAAATACTCCTTTTGGATTTCGCTGGCACGCTTTCCTCTTACAATCTTCTCCATGTTTATTTCACTTATAAATAGTCTGTGTAAACAATTTTTTCATATGAAAATATTTTGACAGTTGTTTGCACTGTTACACAAAACAAGAATCGCCAGTGCTGTACAATCGTGAAGAAATCTTGTTTCGTTCCACTTTTTTTTTCATATGAAAACGTTTTGATATTTCTTTACATTTTTTCACAGAACGCGAATCAAAAGTACTATGAAAACGTGAAAAAACTTTTCATTTCATCGTTTCACAGAACGAGAATTGACCCTCTGTTTTTCTTTTTATTTCTTATCAATAAGTAATGCACAAAATATTATTGTTAAAAGTTTATTTTCGAATAATAAAAATACAAAAGTCAAAATACAAAAACAAAACTTGATTTTGTACAATATTTTCAATACAGTGTTACAACACAGTACAAAAATATAACAAGTGATAACTTATCTTAACACAAATCATTATTTCACATCAATACAAAGAAGAATAAAATATTAATTGAAATGTAATAATTATGTATAATAAATATTTTTTTCGTTGTCTATAATTGTAACCAAACAAGGACAATAAATATTAATTGCATTCAAATAGTTATGATTAAGAAAAAAAAATCAAACTGTAATAGTTACTTTTTAAGAAATATCTCATAAAACTTATAACTCATGTTTTTGGTTTAAACATTTAAGAGAGAAAGTGCCAAATATTTTGTAGCTCATAAATAATTGAAATTTAAAATTGTTTAGTCTGGTTTTGATTTACAAATTTGTAGTTTATATATATTTTTTTTGTTCTTGGCAAACAAACTTTAAAATTCTTTCGTTTTGCTATTTTCTATATATTATCTATTTCCGCTTCCTGTTTAAAATGGCCCCAAAATACTGCTTAGTTAAAATATGCAATACCAATCAGTATGAGTGTATGAGTATCTGTCAGTGTATTGTATTAACCAATTGCACTCTTTTTAGTAAACATGCGCTTGGTCGGTTTTTTTTCGGTTGTTTGGCTTTGTAGGCACTTCAAACAAAATATACACTAAAAACTTCGGATCTATTTTGTTTTCCCAGACATGGAATATTTAGTATTGGTACGTTGGTGATATTGTTAAGTGGTTGTGGATTTTTTTTTTACATATAAACAATTGACATATTTACCTTTGTTTAACAGGACTCATGTGATAATTCCCACTTTTTTTTAAATAATAAATAAATAAACTCCTACTACTCATAATACTCGTAGTAAGTTTTTTGTAAAAATGTGAAAATCAAAATTATACATAAAATAGCTTTTCATGCAAACACACAAAAAAAAACAAAATCATCATGTCTGTGGGATAGTTGACACATGTGTGTTGTTGCAAAATTTTCTTTGTTATCTTTTGAGTTTGCATACAATTAAATATGTCACGTGATTTAATACAATATGTTGCAGTAAACCTTAAGGTCATCATAATCACTAACAATTGTTTGGACTTATGCTATATACGTTCTGTATTTTAATGTCAAATCCTTAACAAATGAACATTATTATTAATAAGTGTCTAGATAACAAAAATAATCATCAACGAAACCGTGTCATCAGCTAGTAAATTGTACCAAATTTTATTTTTAACAAAAAAAAAAAAATGGTTCGTAATAACCAGGACAGCGACTTTCGTGCACTAAAAAATCAAAATATTTATTTAAAATATGCTGAAATAAATGCAAAATGTGAACTTGAATGGTAATATGCTCCCAAAAAAATCCAAAAGTAAGACTAACAAAAACCCGAGTAAAAAATTCAAAAGTAAAAAAACAAAAACCCGAGTAACCCGATTTCCTATTATTTCGGTAACGTTATTTTAATCATAACGATTTTTTCAGTTATTTCGGTATCGGTATTTTAGCAATAACGGTATTTTCCATTATTTCAATAACGGTATTTTAGCGATAACGTTATTTTAGTATATATTTTTGAATCTTGTTACTTCACACATAATGAACCACAGATGGTTTGAAATTAATTGGCAAAAAGTAAGTAGGTCCGAGTAAAAAAAAATTAATCTGGCACAATATTTAATCATTTCCTATTTTATGTTCCTTAATATCTTATTTGATCCGAAAAATGGCAAATCAAATTAGATCCAGAAATATATTTGAGGATTTAGAAGGATCTGAATTGATCCGATAAATGGCAGATTAAATTAGACCCAACAATATATTTATAAAGTAATATACAAATTTATCCGAAAAAAATCAGATCGAATTCTATCAGATTAGATCCAACAATATAATATACACGAAAACTACCCATTTTCCAATTGTATTTTAGAAATAGTCAATTGTATTTCAGAAATTGTCAATTGTATTTCAGAAATAGTCAATTGTATTTCACAAATAGTCAATTGTATTTCAGGAATTGTCAATTGTATTTCAGAAATTGTCAATTGTATTTCACAAATAGTCAATTGTATTTCAGAAATAGTCAATTGTATTTCAGAAATTCTCAATTGCGTTTCAGAAATAGTCAATTTTATTTAAGAAATAGTCAATTGTATTTCAGAAATAAAAAAACAGTACACCCTTCGATTGGGAGTTGTTATATTTTATTTCGTTATTGTCTTGTATTTTAATAATTTTTGTATTTTGAAATGCTGAAACTAGAAAATTGAAATTTGGTATGCAAATTCCTTCTCCAGTGTAGATAACAGCTATGGCGTAACTTTTGGAAAATCCAAAGAGGAGGGGCAAAAAAGCGGGAAATTCTTCACTTTGACGGCCTGCCAAAACCGCTGGAGCTGCGAAGTTTAAATTTGGTACATAGATTCCTCATCCAATGTAAATGTGCAATTATGCTAATGTGCAAATTTGTAAATGTGCAAATGTGAAAGTGTGCAAATTTGCAGAAGTGCAAATGTGCATATATGCTAATGTGAAAATGTGCAAATTTGCAAATTTACAAAAGTGCAAATGTGAAAATTTACGCAAAAGTGCTAATGTGCAAAAGTGAAAATTTGATTGATTGTTTGATGGTTTGATAGATTGATGGTTTGATGGATCGAGGGTTTGATGGTAATGTAAATGTGCAAATATGAAAATGTGTAAATGTGCACATGTGCAAATGGGCAAATGTGAAAATGTGTAAATATGTAAATATTTATTTCTTTATTTCATTCAACAATGCCCAGCCAAAAATCAGAATTAGGACGCTGACATTTTGTAAGACGAGGTTCTTGGACGAGGTTCTTGGACTCCTTCAGGGATAAACTCCCCTTTCACGGCCTGCCCAAACCCTACATATAGCTAGAAACTGGAAATTTTAAATATGCTTTAACAGACTGCACAAACTGTTGGACCTATATGTAAAGTTAAAATCCAAAGGGGAGGGGCAGAAAAGGGAAAAATTATCACCCTTGACGTCCTGCCAAAAACGCTAGAGCTGGGAAGTTGAAATTTGGTTCATATGTTCCTCCTCCGGTGTAGATATTCAACTTCACTCAAAAAAAAAGTTAGTAGAACAATTTGTAAACGGTTCTCAATCCCACTTTACTATATTCGTACTGATTTTTAGTAAAAAAAATTATTAGTTAGCAAATCTTTTTGCTATTTACATTTTACAAATTACATAATTTTTACAGAATATTTACAAATTTTCGTTGCTTATTTCAGAAATCATTTTACATATTTTTGAAATTCAATTTGCTTTGTTTAGTAAAAAAAAATTGCTAATTTAAAAAAAAATTGAAGGAATGTCATTTCTAATAATTAAAACTTAAACATACAAACTTAAATTGCCCTAAAATGTTACATAGGATTAAAAAAGGGATCGAAAGTGAAGATACTGACTCATGTCTGAAAATAGGACATCCACTTAAAATAGCACTAAAAAGGGTTTTTTACACTCACCAAAAAAAGTCTGTAATGGCAACTGAAAATTTTGCTGTTATTACGGGAAATTTTGCTAATCTGAGCCCAGCGGTTATTTTTTTGCTAATCTCAGCAACACATGTCTGCTGACGTGTAGTACAATGAAATTAGTAGCCGCTACTAAATTTTAGTTTACTTTTTGTAAAGTGTAATTTAAAAACCGTTTGCTAAAATCAGCAAAAAAAGTTACTAATTATTAGTACAAAATTTTAAATTTATTTTTTTTTATCGAGCATCAAATTATTTTTTATTTCATTTATTTTTTCAAAAAATAATTTACACAAAATTAAAAACAAAATCAAAGGCTTAAAACTTGTTAAAAACTAAACGATTTAATCATTTTATTTTTATTTGGTAATTTCTGTTTTGAAAAATATTTTAGTTAATTTTTTTTTTTTTTTACTTTTAAAGTCAAATTATAATTGTTTAATGCTGATTTTTAGAACTAAAAAAGCTTTTTAGTGCTATTTTAAGTGGATGTCCTATTTTCAGACATGAGTCGTTATATTCACTTCCGATCCCATTTTTAATCTATGTAACATTTTAAGGCAATTTAAGTTTTTAAAATTAGTAAATTTTTATGCTAATTTTAGCAAATCGGTTTTAAAAAATTTGTAAATGATTTCTGATTTTAGCAACAAAAATTTGTAAATATTCTGTAAAAACTCTGTAATTTGTAAAATGTAAATAGCAAAAAGATTTGCTAAATAATAATTTTTTCACTAAAAATCAGTACAAAAATAGTAAAGTGGGATTGAAAACCGTTTACAAATTTTTCTACTAACTTTTTTTTCTGAGTGTAGTTCTCAAAATCAGCCCTAAAAACAATTAAATTTAACCTTAAAAGTAAAAAAAAAATTGACTAAAATATATTTTTCAAAAAGGAAACTACCAAATTAAAACAAAATAATGAATTCGTTTATGTTTTAACAATTTTTAAGATTTTAAAGCCTTTGATTTTTTTTTTTTCATTTTGTATAAAATATTTTTTAAAAAATATAATCAAAATTTTTAATGCTCGATAAAAAAATAAATCTAAAACTTTGTACTAATATTATTAGTATTAAGTAATTTTTTTGCTGATTTTAGCAAACAGATTTTTAATTCGACTTTACAAAAAGTCTACTAAAATTTAGTAGCGGCTACTAATTTTTCTACTAATTTCATTTTACTACAGGTCAGCAGACATGTGTTGCTAAGATTAGCAAAAAATACCGCTGGGCTCAAATTACCAGAATTTCCCGTAGTAACAGCAAAATTTTTAGTTGCCATTACAGATTTTTTTTGGTGAGTGTAGGTCGGATTTTTGTAAATATCTACGAAGAGGGGCAAAAAGGTGAACAGTCTCCCTTAACGGGCTGCCCACACCGATTTAGCTAGAATCCTGAAATTTTAAAAATGTATTACATGGAGTATGGGCTAACTTAGTATTGAGGTACATCTTAGAGTTTTGGTCTGCGACATGGTTAAATAATTATATTTAAAAAAATTTCTAGTTCTTGTTATCCCGAAATGATCTAAATTTGAAAAATTTGTAAAAAAATATTAATAAGAAAATAAAAACAAACTAAAAGCACAAAAATTGATTTCACTGGCTGGGATCCAGCTGCGAAAATTAAGAGTAGGGGAAAACTTCTTACCAAAAAAGTTGATTTCTACTAAAAATTAGTACAATATTTGTAATGTGGAATATAAAACTTTTTAGCAACTTTTCTACTAATTATTATATTACTAGGATTGCCACAAATTAATTTAAAAAATTTCAATATCGCAGTTTTATATTTTTTTTTTTGAAAAGCTTAAAAAATTACAGAATACAAAAAAATGGATTTTTCATTTTTTTTTTTTTTCAAAATCTTGATTCGGAGATTGGAACTTAGAGCACAAATTAAAAATTTAGTTAAGAAAAAAAACTGGATCCATTGAAGAATTTCAGCCAGTCAACTTTTCCCTAGAAGGCGTGGTAGGAAAATTCAGACAAATCTTAATTGGTCACAAGTCTTAATTTAGTAGAATATGGATTAATGAACTTTGAGTATGATGTAAATGATAAAAAATATGGAACACAAATTTTTTTTGCTGCTCTATTATGCAACTACAGACCTTAAATAATAAGTCAGTAAAAAAAATCTGCTAAACGTGTCAAATCAATTTGACTAATTTCAATGTTGAAATATTACAAAGAAGGCAAAACCGACTTTTTCGAGTTTTAACAAATGCACCGTAGTAAGTCTAAAAATTTTGAAAGCAAATATTAATCGTTGAGCAATTAAGGTTTTGTCTAACACTGGCTTACCTTAATATTTTTTATTACATCTAAAATTGGAATATGAAAAAAATGGTGTATTCATACATGCTCTTAGTTGATATTGATCTAGTCCGCGGACAGTCCCGAGACTTTATAATTTGAAATTGTTTACACTTCAAGTACAATTACAAAAAAACTGTAGTTTTACTAATTTTTTGTTAAAATTAAGAAAAAGTTAGTAAAAATTAACAGAAACATATTTTGTTAAACTAACATATTTTTTCGGTTGGGCCAACATAATTTTTAGTATATTATTTACTCACTTTCATAATAAACTCATTAATTAAGAGTTTAAAAGATTTGTTTTCCCTTACTTATATTTGCAGTGACAACGGCACCTCTAACAATGATTGTTCCGGAAACTTCATATTCAAGCAGTGAGGGAGAAGAAGATTTCTATGATGCGAATGATGATCCCTTTACAAGTATTGGAAGTTCACCGGTTACATGGTGAGTCATTTTTATTAAATAATATAAATTATTAATGTATATTAGTTAATATAAAGTCCGAATGACACTAACTTTTGGTTGACTTTTTTGAGATTTTTTTTTACTCGTTATTAAATTTTTTGTAAATAACCAAAAACTTTAATAAAACCTCTAAAAATGTAAGGAAAAAGTTAGGAAACAGCTAGTGTCATACGGGCTTAAAAACCGCAAGAAGAAAAATTGACTCACATTTGATTAACATTGCAGTGAATATTAATCCAATACAAATTAAAGGTTTTAAGCTACAGTTAATTTTTTGGTACTACAAAGAGCCAATTTACAAACTATTGCGTGCAATTCTTGTTTAGTGGCGAACGGGGAAGAGAAAGAAGCAAGAAAAAGCACGGTTTTCGTTTTTCGTGCATGTTTTTGTTCAAAAGATAAATCAGGATCTCAAAAGATAAAGTTTCTCTTAATAGGGCTAAAGGAGATATAAATATATATTTATTAAGAAGGTTATGGTAACTTTTTGATTAGTTGATGGATTCCATCCGATTGCCATGAAATTTGAATGATAGATTGGAAAAGATAAAAAGTAATTTCACTTTTAAGGATAAAAATGTGGAATCAAATTATAAAAATTTGTTTGTTCTTCATTTTTGATTTAAAGAATTCATATTCGTGTTGGTACCAAATGAAAGGTACTAAAACTCAATTAAAAAAAAAAAAAAAGTAAAAAATGGCTTAAATTCGGCTGAGCCGAATCTTTGAATACCCTCCACCAATACCCTAAAAAATGTTCTCTACTATTTTTGATACAAAAAATGTAAAAAACTTTTGAAGTTAAATTGTGGAGGTGAAAAAAATTTTTTGAGGTGAAAAACTTTTTTGGATGCGAAAAAAAATTTTTTGATTTAAAAAAAATTTTGAGGTGGAAAAAATTTTTTGAGGTGAATACAAAAGATTATTCATTTCTAAGCGGCTGGTGAAATAATATAAAAAAATATATTATGTCGCTACTATGAAGTTGTACTAAAATATACAAATTTATAGGGAAAATTTAGAGGTACCTTCACATTTTCACTCATAACTTTTTTACCCCTGGAATGATTTTGGGAGGATGTCCAATAATCTGAGCAAAAATAGGCCCCCGCTTGCGTCTTTTCATCGTGATCGCCATTTCAACAGACAGGCAGACAGACATCGCTAAATCGACTTAAAATTGTATAAGGATCACGAATATACAATCACCAAAAAAAGTCTGTAATGGCAACTGAAAATTTTGCTGTTATTACGGGAAATTTTGCTAATTTGATCCCAGCGGTTTTTTTTTTGCGTGTAGTACAATGAAATTAGTAGAAAAATAAGTAGCCGCTACTAAATTTTAGTATACTTTTTGTAAAGTGTAATTTAAAATCTGTTTGCTAAAATCAGCAAAAAAAATTACAAAATTTTAAATTAATTTTTTTATACATCATCAATTTTTTTTTATTTTATTTATTTTTTCAAAAAATATTTTATACACCCATCTAAAAATCGAAATATATATGAGCATACATGATCATACATGGGCCTGTATATGATCATACATGGGCATACATGGCCATATACGTCCATACATTGTTCAATATATGACCATACATGATCTCATATATGATCATATATCTTCGGATCCGAAATTTGAGGGTATATGGACGTATATGATCATATACGAGCACACATGAATAACATATGAGCATGTATGATAATATATGCACATATATCACCATATACCCTCAAATTTCAGATCCGAAGATATATGGTCATATATTAGATCATGTATGGATGTATATGACCATGTATACCCATGTATGATCATGTATATTCCTATATATTTCGATTTTTACATGTGCAAATATAAAAACAAAATCAAAGGCTTAAAAATTGTTAAAACATAAACGAAAAAATATTTTTGTTAATTTTTTTTTACTTTTAAAGTCAAATTTTAATTGTTTTTAGGGCTGATTTTTAGAACTAAAAAAAATTTTTAGTGGATGTCCTATTTTCAGACATGAGTCGGTATATTCACTTCTGATCCCTTTTTTAATCTATGTAACATTTTAAGGCAATTTAAGTTTTTACAATTAGTAAATATTTTTGCTAATTTTAGCAAATCGGTTTTAAAAAATTTGTAAAATGATTTCTGAAATAAGCAACAAAAATTTGTAAATATTCTGTAAAAACTCTGTTATTTGTAAAATCTAAATAGCAAAAATATTTGCTAAATAATAATTTTTTTACTAAAAATCAGTAAAAAAAATAGTAAAGTAGGATTGAAAACCGTTTACAAATTTTTCTACTAACTTTTTTTTTCTGAGTGTATATACTTTATGGGATCTTAGACCTATATTTCGACATGTTCCAAACACCATATATGGTGGAGTGTATAACAAAAGTTTGGTACAATTTTGAAAACGATTTTTACTCTATAAATATGTGATTAGTCCGATATATTTCTTACAAAATTTTTATTAATTTTGTCTCCTCTTTCTTGTATCCAAAATTGATTAAAATCTAACAACAGAGTTCGTCAAAAGAAAAGCCCCCCAGAATCTCGATCAAAAAGAAATGTTTAAAAACATCTTATGTAAATGTATCTTTTAAGTCAATTGCAAATTAAGGATAGTTTTTAATGTTAAATATAAGAAAACATACAATTTAAAACATTTAGATAGTGCGCTCAAAATACATTGTCATTCAAGCAGTATCAATATTGATCAAACATTGCAAAAAAAATATACCAAGTTTTGTCCATAAGAACTAGTGTTTCCAATTATTCGGCCCTGCCGGTTAATCGGTTAGGTCATTATTCGAAAAATGAAGAAAATTGATTGATCGGTTATTCGGGTCGATTAATCAGAAAAATTGGCGATTAATCGTTAAAAAAAAGTATTTCTTTCATCAATAAGAACACAAAAAGCTGCTTTGTGCTGAAATATCAAGTTAAGTGTATTGCGTTGGTTTTTAAAGTGTTTGTCTAGGACAATTTAAAGCATCCTGAGATTTTTTAAAGAATCATAGCTTATAATCTTGGTGTTTTTGCCGAGGAATCTGACGACTAAAAAGAATATGTCAGACATGTTCCGTGAAAATAAACCCTTAAATACTCAGTGAAGATAGTCGATTAAGTTATATGAATTTCTCCAGAATAAAAAAAAAATACCTAAATAAACGAGAGCTGCCTTCAAAAAAAATCAATAACAAATTCTTAAAAATATGGTATTAATGGTTATGACACTGTTCCCTGAATATTACCTATTATAAAAGATATAAAAATCACGCATATTCCTGACAAGTCCTCACCGATTTTTATGTGTTTGTCCGAATTCTTTAATATTTTTGACTAAACAACTTCTTTCTACTGAAGTTCCTACTTCATCAAAATTTGTTGATAAATCAAATTAGAAAGAAAATTCCATGTTATTTTAAAGTTTTTATAAATTTTTTCATAGAATTTTAAATGAAACTGTGTTTAGAAAATACAGTTTTCGAATTTAAAGCAATTTTATATTATTATTTAATAACATAAGTAACGTCATAGTGCTTGTAAGGAATATACCCAGTCACGTGTTTCATTGCTTAGGAGAAAAATATATGTTTTAATAGGTTTTTTGTTAAAGCTTTGCTTAGAGGCTCTGGCTTTTCTAAAACTTTGTATTCTGATGCGATCTTTTATCAGCTCGAAATACATGTATACGGAGGTTGAAAGCTCTAATTCAAATTTTTGGACATGAAAATATAATTTTATATTATTTAAAATTTATTTAAAATTGATTTTTTAAAAGAATTGAAAGAAAAATAAAAATTGTCTTATCATATTTCCTAAAACCTATATAACATTTGCTTTTATTCAGTCGATTCGAAATTAATTTCATTGTATTTTAGTTGATGTTTGTTTCTACGATTTTTTTTTTTTTGCCAAAGTTAAAAAAATTAGGAAGCTTTAAAAAAATAACAGAAAAATTCATATTAAAATTTTAGCCGTTTAATGGACCTATTTTAATCGAATAATCGATCGGGTCGAATAATTATTTGAGTTTTAAATTTAATGGACCTATTTTAATCGAATAATCGATCGGGTCGAATAATTATTTGAGTTTTAAATTATTTGTTTCGACATTAACCGAAATAGAGGCGATTAGTCGAGGAATCGATTAATCGAATAACCAAATTGGAAACACTGATAAAAACCCATAATGCATGCAAAAAATCTAGGACCTTTTCTAACACTTTTTTTCATCTATCACTTTTTTATACGATCTAGCACTTTTTCACATTTTTCATATGTCAACACTCGCTTCAAGTTATGTTTAAATTTTTTATTTATTTATTTTAATAAAAACAGAGTTTTTGTAAGAAAAATATATAGTCTGTTTCGGGGGGCAAAAATTTTTTTATTTTTTAATTTAGTAACTTTCGACCGAAAGTTCAAAACTTTTACCCAAAAGGAAAGTACCCCAAACACTTCGATTTTGCTGAAATTTAGATATATGATAGAAAGTAATGGAATTATATTTAAGTTATGTATCTTTAAATTTTACTGGTGCGTTTTTTTGATACTCTTTTAAATTTGATGTTGTAAAAGTTTCAAAAACATTGGGTACTTTGCATTGAGATGTAAACAACTAGATAGCCAAATTCACATATTTTATTCCTTTATTTAATTTATATTCGTTATATTTTGGGTTTTCACAAAATTTTGCGAAGCCTTTTTTTGGTACTTTTTGGAACAACTTGACAGCCCTATGCTAAAACATAGGCTGCCGATAAAATATGTCAAAATTTTTTCTCCCCTATTTCATCCCCTATACCTCCGAGGTAGCCCAAAATATGAGACAGATTGTACTTAGATTAATTTTTCTTATTAGCAAAAGCCAATTCCCTCAAATTTTAACCAACAAACTTTTTGAAAGATATAGAACAAATTAAGCCTGCCGTGGCAGCAAAAATCGAAAAATGGTTATATAAGGGCCACTCTAATGGGTACGCATTACAACATACCCTTATGTGTATAAAAAAAAATCTCAAATAAAATTTTAATTCAATTTATTTTCCTTTGCAATGCATTTAAAGCAAATTTAATTAGTCTATTTTCAATTGTATGCATTTTTTCCGTACACATGCATTTTTTTTGAAAATCCTTCTGTTGTTTATAATTTAATTATACTCCAACACACATTTAATCTTATTACGAAAAATAAACAAACCATAGTACGTGCGTGTAGTAATATTGGATTCATACACAGGATAACTGACGACTACCTTAACCAAAAATAAAAATAAAAAAAAAACGAAAAGTTACCGGCTCAATATGTGTGCTTCTTTATTTTCGACAATTATACTCCCCTTTGACTTCCATGACATAATAATGACATTAGTTAGTTTATTGTTTGTTTTTGTGAAAATTATGCGGTTTTTAGTAGGTTTACTATGAAAAAAAAAATCAAAAATACTCTCATTAGACATGCGTCGGAGAACAAAATATTACTCTTAACATTAAGAAAATGTAGAAATAATATAGAAATATTTGCTCTTTGCAGGATGATAAACAACTCATTTAAATGTAAAACACTCTCAAACAGTGTACACTACTTTCAGCAGTGAAAAACACTTAACGCTTTAATGTAATTTTCGAAGAAGGCTTCGTCATTATATAATGGATTTGTTTCGTAGACCTATCAGTGTCTTATATGTGAGGTATTTAACGATATACGATTTGTGTTTCGGCCCTGTGCTTCTTGCAAATATCCAGCATAAAAGTTACACTCAGAAAAAAAAGTTAGTAGAAAAATTTGTAAACGGTTTTGAATCCCACTTTACTATTTTTGTACTGATTTTTAGTAAAAAATTATTATTTAGCAAATCTTTTTGCTATTAACATTTTACAAATTACAGAATTTTCAGAGAATATTTACAAATTTTTGTTGCTAATTTCACAAATCATTTTAAAAATTTTTGAAAACCGATTTGTTAAAATTAGCAAAAAAAAATTACTAGTTTTAAAAAAGTGGATATTGAAGAAAACACATCTGCAAACTAAAATTGCCTTAAAATTTTACATATATTAAAAAAGGGATCGAAAGTGAATGTACCGACTCGTTTCTAAAATAGGAAATCCACTCAAAATAGCACCAAAAAGTTTTTTTAGTTCTAAAAATCAGCCCTAAAAACAATTAAAATATGACCTTAAAAATTAAAAAAAAATGACTTAAATATTTTTCAAAACAGAAATTACCAAATTAAAACAAAATGATAATTTTTTTTTTTAATTTTGTCTAAAATATTTTTTGGAAAAAAATGTAAATAAAATAAAAAATTTTGATGATAAATTTCAAATTTTGTACTAATATTAATAATATTTAGTAAATTTTTTTGCTGATTTAAAATTCCACTTTACAAAAAGTTTACTAAAATTTCCCGTAATAACAGCAAAATTTCCAGTTGCCATTACAGACTTTTTTTGGTGAGTGTAACCATCTGCAAACAGCAAAAAGAGCGGGTTAAAAAGAAATACCACTAAAACTGATTGAGAATTTGTAAAAATTCTCATGAAAACTCATAAATGAGTTTTATATTGGGTTGTCATTCGTGACGGGCCGTGAAAATGTCGTGTGCTGCATTTTTTTTTTTTTCAAATGATCAAAATTACTTCCATAATTAGTGGTTCCCGGGACTATAAATGTAGTAAGAATGTAACTCGCTCCTTTTAATTTTTTTTTTAATCAAATTCAAGTGTTATGAATACGCATTATGAACTATGAACTATAATATCGGCTATACCTTTTTCTGCAAGTACCTCTAAATAAAGTAGTCGGGGGCAGTCAAATCAGGAGATCGAAATCTCCTCTTTTTGACATAATGTAGCCGTTAAAAAGTTCTTGCAAAATACGAGGGTGTAAAGGCCGTTGGTGTGTCAATTGAGGATTTTCTGTTCCCCAGTACCAGCTATTCTGTTTATTAACAAAGCCAGCCAAGTCAAAATGTACCCCGTCGCTCATAATGATTTTTCGCCAATACTAGGAGTTGTTATATTTTTATGTGTTGTGTTGTTGGTGCGTTATATACTCCATAATATATTGTTATCGACTGCTCTGCACAACTGTCAAATACAAACTGACAAATATCAACCAAACACAACAAAACGGCGGTCGTAACATAAAAAACATTCTCTATTTACACATCAAATTTTAATTTCCTCTGTAAAATAGAGGCCTATAACTCGGGAACCAATTTGAAGGAACTTGCTTGACTTCAAATTAAAAAATATTCGTAGATAATAACTCGGAAACCGATTTAAAGGAACTCTTTTGTCTTCAAATACAGTATTATTTTATGGGGCAGGGATTAAAAATTGAAGGCCCATAATTTGGGAACCGATACGAAGAACTTTTTTGACTTCAAATTTAAAAATTATACGAGATTTCCAAGTATCATAAAATATTATTTCTTGTATCGGGGATTTTAATAATAAAGACTCACAACTCGGGAACTGGTGCGAAGGAACTTTCTTGACTTTTAATTATCCAAAGTATTTTAAAAACAGTTTTATGCACGAAGAATTCTCCTGTAACTAAGACGTCCGCTAAGATGAGATTTTTGGGAATATTCACGGAGAAGGAGAAAATTGTGCCCCTTGAGGGGCCGCCTACACCCCATTGCTTAGAAAGTTGAAATTTAAAATATGCGTTCATTGGAGTATACACTCACCAAAAAAAGTCTGTAATGGCAACTGAAAATTTTGCTGTTATTGCGGGAAATTCTGCTAATTTGAGCCCAGCGGTATTTTTGCTAATCTTAGCAACACGTGTCTGCTGACGTGTAGTACAATGAAATTAGTAGCAAAATTAGTAGCCGCTACTAAATCTTAGTAGACTTTTTATAAAGTGGAATTTAAAATCTGTTTGCTAAAATCAGCAAAAAAAAAAAATTACTAAATATTATTAATATTAGTAAAAAGCTTTGAATTTATTTTTCTTATCGAGCATCAAAAATTTTGATTATATTTTTTAAAAAACGAATTAATCATTTTGTTTTAATTTGGTAATTTCTGTTTTGAAAAATATTTTGTTTAATTTTTTTTTACTTTTAAGGTTAAATTTTAATTGTTTTTAGGGAGGATTTTTAGAACTAAAAACCTTTTAGTGCTATTTAAGGTGGATGTCCCTTTTTAGACATTAGTCGGTATCTGCACTTCTCATTCCTTTTTTAATATATGTAACATTTTAAGGAAATATAAGTTTGTAGGTGTAAGTTTTAATTAGAAATAACATTTCCTTCAATATCCACTTTTTTTAAAATAATAATTATTTTTTACTAATTTTAGCAAATCGGTTTTCAAAAATTTGTAAAATGATTTCTGAAATTAGCAACAAAAATTTGTAAATATTCTGTAAAAATTCTGTAATTTGTAAAATGTAAATTGCAAAAAGATTTGCTAAATAATAATTTTTTACTAAAAATCAGTACAAAAATAGTAGAGTGCGATTGAAAACCGTTTACAAATTTTTCTACTAACTTTTTTTTCTGAGTGTAGGCTAATTTAATTCACTGATAAGGAAAATTATACGTGAGTGGCAAAACAGGAAGGCGCAATCACCTTCTGCTAAAAACTTGGAATATAAAATATGTCTCCCTGAAGTATAAGCTCTGTCACTAAAGCGATTCCTTTTGTAATCGCTTATCAAAAAGTCGAAATCCTAGCTCTCAAACCGATTCATCATATTTATGATAAACTTCAAAAATATGATTCAAAACTTCAAAGATTTTTGTCCAATATCATATTTCACATCATATTTCATAGCTTATGGTGGGTTCAATTCCCACCAGAAGCTCTGGTCTGTTTTCGTTACAACGAGCCGATAACCTTTGTTGCTAGTGCTCTGTCATTAATATCATTAATATAAATAAAATAAATAAATAAATAACATAAATATGATGATGTTCCATAAAAATGTAAATTACATAATGATACGTTTCTTTATGTTTCTGAAAACTTTCTTAAATAAAGCCGCCACAAAGACTTTAATTAGCGAAGTCCTTATGTCAGTTTAAATGACGATTACAGCAAAAAGAAGAAGGCGGAGTTGCTTGTTTTTACCTAATAGACATATTCCCAAGCAGTTTCGTATTGGAAATGAGCAAAACCGGTCCAGTTATTTTAATATTTTGTGAAATTTTTAGGTAAAAAAAAAAGCGGAAAATGATCAAAAAATATATATTTGGTAATTTTTTTTAGATTAAATAAAAATATTATTTTGAATTATATTTGGTACCAAATTGAAATTCTTATTTATCATCGCTGGTAGAGAGTATAAGAAAATTTTGTGAAATTTAATATAATTTTTTGAATATTGTTGTGTTTTTATTGATTTCTAAAGAAAGTCTATGAGTAAGAAAAAATTTTTAAAAATTCTTTACTAACTTTTAGTTGAAGAAATATATCACCTTAAATAACTTTGATGAAAAATTTTGAAAAAACATTCGGAATGACCAAATATAAATCTTTTAGAAACTTTCTCGAAGCTCAAACAGCAGCGAATTCGTCTGTCATTTCATAGAATTTTGTTAACGCACTTAAAAAAGTTTGTAAGTTAAAATAACTGAAAATATCATTTAAAAAAATGATATTTCATTTAAAAACCGGTCTACTTAATTTTCATTTAAATTAAATGCCATTTGTTATTTATTTTTAAATGTTGATTAATCAACTGACACATCCGTAAGAAACAAATGATATAATCAGTTAAAATAAATGTCAAAATTTTACCTACCAATCCTTAAAAAATAAATGTTTTTTCATTTATTTGAAATTATTTCCGTTTTTGTATTTTTTGCCTTTTTTTAATATACTCGTACAATACAAAATGTATGTATGCATATGAAGCTATAAACACTTTTTGTGTTAATGTGTTTGTATATGTATGTGTGTTTATGAAGTTCTTGTAATTTGTATTGAAAAATTTTGTATATATACAACCAATTTAAATAAAAAAAACAAATTGAAATTTTTAGAATATTTTTTTTTTAAACAGACAGCAAACAAAATTTAAATTTGTAATAACTGTTACGGACACAAATAAACCACAAATTTCCGTTTTGTGGGTAAATTTTTATTAAATTTTAAACAAGTGAAAAAAATTAATGAAACTGAAAAAAATCGGTAAATGATAGTAAATCATATTGAATAAATGTATAAAAAAGTTAATTTAAAAATTTCTTTGAAAAATAAGTGTATGTTCCTTTATTTTTAAATGGAACGGAAAACTTTTTTATTAAACTACAAACAGTTAACTTCATAATATTCTGAGTGCGTTAAATTCAGAGATTGACAGGGATGGCGAATGAATTTTTGCCCACATTTATTATACAAAAAACAAAAACGCTAAATCCCTAAAAAAAACAGCTAAATTGACATCGATACTCTCAAAAATATTAAAAGGATGCAGTGAATAAAAGAAAATTCATGTACGATAATTTGAGTACATATAATAACAAATTTCATACTGTTTTAACGTACTCTTTAATATATAAACCACATTACATTACATTTGTATGGAAATAGACATACTCGCGTAAAGTTCATCGAATTCCTTAAAGGATTTTATACCAAAAAAAAAATAATAAAATAATAAAAATCGCTTAAAAGTGTAGACGGACGATATTTAAGTATAAAATATACATCATGTGTATATAAAAAAAAAGTGTTGTAAAATTTTAAATGAGAATTAGTACAATAAATTGTAATTGACTTACTTAAAAAAAATGCAAAAAATGTACTTTTTACAGCTTACTGAATAATAGCTTGCCAAAAAAAAAAAATATATACTTATGTACATAATACACAGTTATGACGCACTTTGACTTTTGGTTTCAAAGCAGTAGATATATAGATGTTCATGTTCTGCAATATATAGTATTAAAAATCTAAAATAAAAAAAAATATAAACAAAAGTGTCAAAAGAATAATAATAATCCATCCTACATACAATCATAAAATTGATTTTTAGATTTTGGATAACAGCCTAATTTTAGACATTTTCTGACATTTTTTAAAATGTAAGCCTATACTCTATAAAATCAATTGCAATAACAATAATAACAACAACAAAATATTGCAGTGCCTAAACATTCATACTAACTAACTACAATATATTAAATCGTATCATTATTTAGTTGAAAAACAAAAATGTTTAAAAAGTGGGTTAAACGCGTTAGCATAAGGTAAGAAGAAAATCATCCATCTACTATTCATTTTATCCATTTTCTATTATATATCGTAGCACGATTGTTTTTGTATTTATCTAAAGTGCACTTCAAATTCACCCCCTTAATTCAGACCTCGTTTCTTTATTTTTAAT
This sequence comes from Eustalomyia histrio, assembly GCA_949748255.1. Lineage (NCBI taxonomy): Eukaryota > Metazoa > Arthropoda > Insecta > Diptera > Anthomyiidae > Eustalomyia > Eustalomyia histrio. Next base: position 36,631,106 of record OX456527.1, read on the forward strand.
CATGGTTTTCATTTCCTTGGCATTTCATAATTGCTATTCAAATTAACTGACATTATTATTGTTTCTTAATAAATTTTTATGCAAGTGCTTGGATATTAAGGAGTTTATTCTGCTATTTAAACATTTATGTATAAAAATGAAATGGCTTTAAAAAAAATTGTGAGGGGGATACTAAAGATTCATGAAGTACAAAAATTATCTATTTTCATTATGAAACATTTAAAGCGAAAACATTGACATTTAGGAAATATCAATTAAAATTTCAAAATACAAATATCATGGGAAACATAGAATTAAGATTTTTAATTAAAAAAAAAATTAATTGAAACACTCGAATATAAAACTTTTATTTCACGAAGGCAGTTCGAAATGTTCTTAGCCTGACAATAAAAAATAAGAGTTAGACTTGCAAGAATAAATGGAATTCATTCTTTCATTGATTCCAAAGTATCATTTAGTACTGATTTTCCTCTTTCAAAGAAGTTTTTTTCACACCTTTAAAAATGTGAATAAAATTAACACTTTTCAAATCTGAGGAGTAACTTATTTTAAAAACAAGCAAGGCTAAACATAAATTTGACATTTACAGGTTGGTTGAAAAGTTCCTGCGCTCGAAATGAAAGAATACTGCTTTTGTTACGAAATATATTTTTTATTCAATATAATCTCCTAGAAGCTCAATTTTTGCCATGTAAAGCTTCCCTTCGTCCAGCACAAACCGCTAAAGCTAGGAAGTTGAAATTTAATATGAAGGTCATTCTTTCGGTATAGACAACAGCTAAGACAGAATTTTTAAAAAATCTTACGGAGTGGCCAAAAAAGGGAAAATTATCCCCTTGGCGGACTGTCAAAACAGCTGAAAATCTTGCAAGTAAGGTACTCTTCCTGCGTAGACAGCTCATCAGACGAAATGTTTGAAAATTCCTAGGTGGAGGGGCAAAAAGAGGAAAGTCTCCCCCTGGAAAGCCTGCCGAAGTCTATTTAGCTGGAAACTTGAAATTTTATGTACAAGTTCGCTAGAGTTGGCCTATGCTCATATATCTATATGAGGGAGTACCAAAAAGGGGTATATTCTCCTCTGGCTACAAGCCTATCTGTTTTTGTTGGCAATTTCTATGAGGAAACTCTTTTGGCTAGAAGCCTGTAATTTTAATTTTTTGTGTACTCCCTGAAATATAAAATATCAGTTCCTTTCTGTGATACTTTTTGAACCATTTTCATCTTGGAACTCCGACAAACCTAAGCTTTAGCCCGGGCAATATTAATTCTATGCTAAAAACGTAGCGGACTTTGCCCGCTAATAATGATATAAAGAAATTTCCATTTATCTATAACATTTTATGAAAAGTTTATTTAGCTGCTCTCTGATAAAAAAGTTCTAGTAATGTAACCCACAAAAATTCTTTCAATGTAGTTATAGGTTTTACAGGTTGGTTGAAAAGTTCCTGCGCTCGAAATGAAAGAATACTGTTTTTGTTACGAAATATATTTTTTTATTCCAGATATTCTCCTAGAAGCTCAATACACTTGTTCCAATGATCTTCCAATAATTTTATCCCATCCTTATAATGGTTTTCCGGAAGCTCTGCAAAATAACCGTCTACGGCTGCTATGGCCTCTTCATTCGACGAAAAATGCTTTCCACGAAGGAATTGATTGAGATTTCTGAAGAGATAGTAGTCACTGGGAGCCAAATCTGGTGAATACTGTGGATGTTTAAGCAATTCGTACTTTAATTCTTTGAATTTAGCCATCGTCAAAACACTTTTGTGAGCAGGTGCATTGTCTTGATGAAAAATGATTTTTTTCTTCTTTAAACCAGGTCTTTTCTCACGAATTTTTTCATCCAGCTGATCCAAAAGGCTGCAATAATATTCAGAGTTGATTGTTTTACCTTTCTGAAGATAATCAATCAACAAAATTCCTTTTGCATCCCAAAAAACTGATGCCATAACCTTCTTTGCTAATCGTTGTGACATCACCTGCTTTGGAGCTGAACAACCAGCTTCAGTCCACTGTAAACGTTCTTGTTTCAATTTAGGAACATGGTGGTAGATGCAAGTCTCATCCATAGTTATAAAACGATGCAAGAAGTCGGTTTTATTCGGCTTAAAACGCTCCAAATTACGCTGAGAAATTTGTTTTCGATTTAGTTTTTGTTGAATTGTTAATGTGTGCGGCACTAACTTTCCAAACAGTTTTTTCATACGTAATTCTTCATGTAAAATATGGAGTAATCGTTCGTCTGATATGCCTATGGCATTAGCAATTTCACGCTTAGTCAAACTTGGATCTTCACTTACCATATTATGTACCTGCTCAATGATTTCTGCTGTGGTTGCAGTTTTTGGTCGTCCTACGCGTGGATCGCTTTAAGGCTGGTACGACCACGTTTAAATTCACCAGCCCAAAATTCAACGGTGCGTTTTGAAGGTTAGGACTCATTATACACTTCTAACAATTGTTCATAAATTTCCTTTGCTTTTAAACCCTTCAAAACAAAAAATCTAATGACTGCACGATATTCAATTTTTTCCATATTAAAAAAAATCAATGACACGTCAACTTCAAATGGCTTGTAAACAAAGAAAGAATCGACAGAATGACTTGCCACTTTGCATGTGTTCTCAGGACAGTTATACCAACTTGAGAAAAAAAAAGTTTGGAGCTAGCAGTGCCATCTCTTGGTGAGCGCAGGAACTTTTCAACCAACCTGTATAACTATGGTTAATTACTAAACTTTTGTTATTTGAAACAAGTTATCAGGTTTGATTTTAAATTCTTAAAACCATAGTTATCAATACAAAAAAAAATTATAAAATGGCAAGGATCTCGAAAAAAAGAATATTAACGAATAAGGCCCGCTTACTGAATGTCCCGTTATAATTTATCCAACAGTCAAACTCAAACAACAGCAATAACAAATGTGTGAGTTAAATTCCCAGGTAGAGCCTACCGAGAAAATGAGGTTAATGCCCGTTTACTTATGTCCTGTTAAAATTTAAATTCAAATTTAAATTAAATTCTAATTTTTCACTAAACCCAAGAACTGCTTTAGACACAATGAAAAAGGATCATAAAATAAAACTTTCACCCTATAACAATCGAAATCACTGCTTCTTTTCCTCTTCTTCTACTACTTTTTTTATATTAATCTCCAGACATTTCTATGCAAATATAAGTTGTTTCAATAAATTTATGTTAATAAACTTGGAAAATGGCGGACAGAATTCGTTTTCTGCTTAACTAAATCCCAAAAAATCGGCCTTAATCCAACGCTTTTTCAGCAATTCTATCCCTTGATAAAAAAATTTTGTCGAAGCTCTGCAAAATAATCCTTTACAACAATGGTCGGCAGAAGAAGAGAATATTTTAACTTTCTACATAAATGAATTAATCGTTAAGAGAATATTCATTTATAAGTCCGTGACTTTTCGAACTTCCCTGGTAGTTATATGAAATGAAACACTGCTCCTATCAAGTATCACCTATTAATAGACTACTGTCAAATTTTTAACAGTTGCGTTTGACAGCTGTTGAAAACATACAACCTCGTGGCTTTTTTTAAAAATGGAAAAAAGTGAATTTCTAGTGCTCATTAAACATTATTTTTTGCGAAAAAAAACCGTTAATCAAAGCAAGGAAAAGCTTGATAAATACTATAGAGACTCTGCACCATCGATTTCAATGGTAAAAAAAGTGGTTTACTGACTTTCGTTGTGGCCTTACAAGCACGGGAGATGCCGAACGTTCTGGACGCCCAGTTGAGATCTCTACACCTAAAACAATTGAAAAAATTCACGATACGGTGTTGGCCGATCAGAGATTGAATGTGCGATAGATTGTGGAAGACATAGGCATCTCACATGGCTCATTGGTTTCAATTTTGAACGATCACTTGGGTATGAGAAAGCTTTCAGTAAGATGGCTGCCGCGTTTGCTTACAATCGACCACCAACGGAATCGTGTGACAGCTTAGTTTCCATGACACAAATCCATGAAGTATACTATGAATTGCCCCCTCATTCGCCTTATTCTCCGGATTTAGCACCCAGTGACTATTTCCTATTTCCAAACCTAATGGAATGGCTCGGTGGAAATTATTGATCAAATAACTATTTAATGGACCTCGAAAAATACTGCTGTTAAACGCAAAGTAAATGACGGAACTTGCTCAAAATTTGACAGTAGTCGAAAAGTCACGGACTTATTGATCTGCCCTCGTATTGTCTGATGTCCTGTTAATATTTAAATTCAAAATTCTCATTTTTCATTAAACCCTAAGAACTGCTTTAGATACAATAAAAAAGGATAATAAAATAAAACATCCATTTCCACCCCTATGTAAAAATCACTTTTTCCGATCCAAATGTTCACAACATCGGAATCAAAATCACTGCTTCGTTTTCTCTTCTTTTATTTTTTAATATAATCTCCAGACACTTCAATACACTTTATACTGAGTTTATAGGATGTTGATTATCTTTAAACTTAGTTTATCGCAGTTTGTTACTGGAATACTGCTTTTGAAATTTTGTTTATTTTGTTTTTTTTTATCAATGAAGACCAAAGTGCTATGCAAAGTTAAGTCGTTCCTACAAATTAACGTTAATACACTTGGAAAATGGTGGACAGAATTTGTTTTCTGTTTAACTAACGCAAGTTTAACTCCCACTCCAAAAACTCGGCCTTAGTCCAACACTTTTCTAGCAATTATATCCCTTGATTAAAATGATTTTGCTGAAGCTCTGCAAAGTAATAATTGCCAGCTGCAATTGCATCTTCATTCGATGTAAAACGCTTGCCAGCAAAGAATTTTTTCAGATTAGGGAGCATGTAAAAGTCACAGGGAGGGAGCTTAATTCGAAAATTAAAGTAGGTGGTCAATTAGTTTGTACCTCAATTCGTTGATTTTTTTTTTTGTTTGCCATTTTTAAAACACGATCGGGTGTCATAGGGTGGAAGTTTTTTTTAATGATCCTTTTTTATTGCATCTAAAGCCCTTCTTAGGGCTTTTGATGTTCCCAAATAAAATTTAAATTTGTAATTTATATTTTAACAGGACATCAGTAATCGGGCCTTAGCCTCATTTTCACAATCTCCCGTAAGCTTCCCTGGGAATTTAACTGACATATTTGTAGTAAAAAGTTTGAGTTTAACTGTTGGTTGAATTATAATCGGGCCTTATTTATTAAACTAAAAAGAACTGCCTTAGAAGAGGAAAATCAGAACTAAACGATACTTTAGAATCAATAAAAAATTAGTTCTTTAAGAATCACTTTCATTTATTTTTGCTGGGACCTGTAATGTCCCAAGTATGACAAAAAAAATCTGAAAAAAAATTAAATTTTAGTCGTTTGTAACTAAAAAAATAAGAATCCTTCGGAAAGCTTGAATATTTGTTGCAAGATGAAGAATTATATTTAGTTAGATAAGAGAATCTAAATGTGTTTCCCAGCCAACACCATCAGAGCCCTCATAAATAGGATTTTTAAATTTTTTTTTATCCAAAAGTTTGTCTTAACAAAAAACAAAAAGCTGTTTTGAAATTAAAAAAGCTGTTTTAAAATTAAAAAAAGCTATTTTAAAATTAATTATAATTTATTAAACTCATAAAAGACTCCGAAATTATTGTTGGATTGTTTTTAATTTTCTTACGCTAAAAAATATAGTTTAAAAATTATACAACCGGTTCACCGGTTTTTTTTTTGTGAAATTCGCAAAACCAAAATCTAGTTTGTTTTAAATTTTAACTATTCGGAAAAATCAAAACCTGGTTATTGAAAAATGTCGAATAATCGATCACCTTAATAAGTAGCACACCAGAGGTACATATACCAATATTTACTCGCTTAATTACTTTTATACGCGATGTCCTAAAATTCATGTTCGCTCGTTACCATCTTACTTACAAAAAAAGTGAGAATAATGAGTTATCAGCATGGTTACGAATTCTAGCTTTTTCAAAACACTTTTATTTGTCTTTTTGGCGAAGTTACAGATTTTTATAAAGCCAACGATTAATGGTACACCAAATACCCCACATACTTGAGTACTTATTCTTCTACTATCACGATATTCAAATGTGATTTCCCAATATTATGGGTGTTTCAACTAAAGTTCAGTTGTGATAATCCAATTTTGTTGTAAAACCAATATTCAGTTCTAAGAACTGATTTAAGTCGATGTGCTTGAATTTTAGTTAAAAACTAACAACATTTTTCTCTGTGTGTGATTTTTCTATATAAAGCGCGAATCCTGTAACGTGAGTTATAATTTTGCCAACCCTGATCTAACCTTTAAGAATTTTGCTGAGTTTAGTTCGATTCACAATATTGGGAATACGAAATGTAATTTTCAAAACAAATTTGAGTAAGATTTTAGAATTCGTATCAGCAATACTGGGAAATAGTAGTTAGGGGTAGTCGTCGTAAAAAATGTCCTTGCTAGTGGAGGATTTATTAAATTTTTTATAAAATATAAACAAAGTTAACATCCATTTTTTTTAAATATTTATTATGTATTTTTCTTTATAATACTATGCGTTGAAGAATGTTTTGATGATGGCACAATTGCGTGCCATAAATATAAAATATTTATAACATAAAATGGGTGAATGTATGTTAAGTATTTCATTTGAAAGCATAAATAGTTTTCATAATACAAAGCCACAATGAGATTTTTATATTTTTACTTAGTTTTTTTTTTTTGTAATATAGTTTTAGGACCAGTTTCTTAGTCAGCACTAAGTAATATTAAGTAACAAATTTTGTTTAAAAATTTTTACTTACAAGGAAGCCTTCCAACGCTTTCACGCCAATTTGGATCAAACTGGGACTATTGATAAAGAATTCAAATTTAAGGTGGGTGCTAAAGGGTGTCCCAAGAAGAACGCAATTTTTAAATATTAAATAAAACAGATATTTAAAAAAATCGTGAAACTTTATTATGTCGTAAAGTAGACAGAATGAGGTTATGTATGGAACAATATATCGTGCAGATGGCCGCCGCGGCTTTTAATGAAATTTTCAATGACCGTTTTGCATGAATGCTGCGGTATTTCATTAATGCAGCGTTCAATTTCCTCTTTTAAGGCTTGAGTCGTCGTCGGCTTATTCGCGTAAACCATCGACTTCAAAAAACCCCAAAGAAAAAAATCTAATGGTGTTAAATCGCACGATCTAGGCGGCCAATTCTGATCTCCATAACGCGAAATAACACGACCGGGAAATGACTGATGCAGCAATTGAATTGTTTCTCTGGCTGTATGACATGTGGCGCCGTCTTGTTGAAACCACATGCCCTCCACATTCATTTCTTCAATTCTAGGCAAGAAAAAACTGGTTATCATTTCACGATACCGAACACCATTGACTGTTTGCGCTTGACCTGCCTCATTTTCATAAAAAAAGGTCCAATGATTCCTCCAGCCCAAAAACCACACCACACAGTGACACGTTGAGGATGCATTTGCTTCTCGTGAATCACTCGAGGATTTTCCTCAACCCCAAATGCGACAATTCTGCCTATTGACGAAGTCATCAAGATGAAAATGGGCCTCGTCACTGAAGATGATTTTATCGGCAAAATCAGCATTTTCATGTTGTCTCTCCAATACCCAATTAACGAACTCCCTTCGCTGTCCATGGTCAGCTGGCTTCAGTTTCTGAGTCAATTGAACTTTGTATGCATGAAGATGCAAATCTTTCGTCAAAATTCGCTGCAAAGTGGATTTGGAGACACCAATTTGCTGAGCTCGGTGTCGAATTGAGGTGGATGGAGTTTGAGCGACATCATCACGTACAGCTGCGACATTTTCGGTCGATCGACCTGGTCGATGACGCGTTGTTGTCTTTACATCACTAACAGACCCAGTTTCGGCAAATTTATCCATTAATCTCTTTACAGTTGACTCTTTTGGAGCTTTATTGTGACCCCAAATTGATCGCAATTTGCGAACTGTAGCCGCAAAACTTTCACCATTTTGGAAAAACAATTTCACAATGAGAATGCGTTGTTCATTCGTGTAGCGCTCCATTTTTACTAACCTCGTACCTTCTACTAGCAAACAATAACAATTGTTCAAATGTCAAACAATGACACTTCGAATGTTGCCAGATTTAAAAATTGCGTTCTTCTTGGGACACCCTTTATAATGTTTGGTACTTTTTTGTTCAGTAGCATGTTGAAAATTTTCGAATTCAAACAAGTAAAAATGGCTTAAATTCGGCTGTGCCGAATCTTTGAATACCCTCCACCAATCTTCTCTATTGTTTTTGATACAATGTAAAAAACTTTTGAAGTAAAATTATGGACGTGAAAAAAAATTTTTGAGGTGAAAATCTTTGTTGGATGCGGAAACGAATTTTTTTACGTGAAAAAAATTTTTTTAGGTGAAAAAATTTTAGTGATGAAAAAAAATTTTTAATGTGAAAAATATTTGAGGTGTATAAAATATTATTCATTTCTAAGCGATTGGTGAAAAATATATAAAAATATATATTATATACAAGTCGTTACTTTGAAATTATACTTAAATACACTAATTTGTATGGAAAATTTAGAGGTATCTTCACATTTTCACCCATAACTTTTTAACCGCTGGACCATTTTTGCTCATTTTCAATACCAAACTGCTCGGGAGGATGTACAATAATCTGGGTAAAAATAGGCACCCCGCTAGCGTCTTTGCGTCGTGATCGCCATTTCAACAGACGGACAGACAGACAGACGGACATCGCTAAATCGACTTAAAATTGCATAAGGATCACGAATATATATACTTTATGGGGTCTTAGACCTATATTTCGACATGTTACAAACGGAATGACAAACTGATATATATGTACCCTCACCATATATGGTGGAGGGTATAAAAAGCTGATATCATACACCTATATAAAAGATTGGTTGCAATTTGAACAAATCCTCTAATATTTACAAGTAACGTTATTTTATTTGGAATTACCTATAATCTAAAGCAAAAATATTGTATTGGGAATTAAAAAAGAGGGAAAACGAAGTAAAAACCAATTCCTGTTGTTTTTTAGACTTTTTTTTTTGTATTTCTCTTGGTACTCAACCCGTACTCTTTATTTTTTGGTCGCTTTTTTTATGAATAGGTTTTCTTACAGGGTTTTCTCTTCGGGGACAGTTCGCAAATATATCGAGAGAACCGTAAGAAGCAAACACTGTTTGAAATATAGTTCTGCTGGTAATACACATATGTTTGCATACTCTCTAAATTATATTTGTCATGTTTCTAATAAAACACAAAATATTTATCATTATTATGTTTGTATGCCACCAGTAAATAATGATAAAATTATAAAAGGTCTGTACGAGGTAATTTTGGGTAAAGTCTGGTAAAATGAGAGTAAGCAAAAAATTCTCTCACAAAACCATAAAAATGCCCAAAATACTGCGAACGCACAAAACCACATTTCATACCCAAAAATAAACGTCAAATTTACTCATAGTAAAAAACAGCGTAATTAATAAATATATTGGAAATTGCAAATATATATTTACATTTTCAAATGTATTTTTCATTATTAAGAAGGAAAAGTTGTTTATTGTAAACTTTTATTTAACTTTAATTTTTTTTCAAAAATGCAAAACAGTTAATTTATTAGCAACAGCTGATGATTTGACAATTTTACCATTTTACCCAAACAATAAGTACGGGTAAGTTCTTTTAAAATGAGAAACACAATTACTCTCTCATGAACGATCTCATTTACCCAATTTTTGTTACAAGAAACGCTTTCTGGTAAGATTGGGTTCCCGCGGGCACCCGCGGTAACGTACGTCGAACACACCTCATGTTTGCCTGGAATCATATGTAAAGGGTGGTCCAAATACAAGTATACTTTTGAAAATTAAATAAAATGAACTAAACATAATTGCTTTTGATATATTATGGCAATATTTGAAATAACCAGAAACCAGCCGCGGCTAGTTTTTGGTTCTATCTCACGAATAGCTCAGACGATATTAGCCTTAAGAGTGAAGATATGAATTCAGAATTAGGACACGAAAACGTCTTAATATGGAAGCATCTTTCGAACATATATTTATATGGTAGTTTCTAAACAAATATATAATAGCTTGTAAACATATTCAATAATGTATTTTTTCTGCGTATACTGGTAAGAATTTTTTCGGTCGATTTCGATGTTCGTTCGTCTGTAAATTCTTATAATCACACTACAGGTCACAATTTTAAAACTTATTAATATTAATTAGTATATAATTTTGTATTGTTAAAATCGGTCCACCCAATTACTCTGACACATTTTTTTAGGATCGGACCAAATATTAACTTAAGTCGATAAGAAACTACTACCGGATTGAACCTAATTATGATCAAATACAAGGTGGGGTGGGGGTATTACTCTACTGGAAAGTGCTGCCTTTTTGGCATAGTATGCCAGCTTGTTTTTGTGCCTTACATGAGAAATTTATAGCGAACATTCATGAAACGCTATACGCCTAAGGCGTAAGATTTTGAAACTGAATGACGAAGTGGATGATTTAACATAAAAATTGATCGTGAGCGACGAGGCTAATTTTTATCTCGGCGACCACGTGAATAAGCAAAGTTCTCGGTTCACGAAACGGAAAATATCATAATTCATGAAGCACCATTAGACCCACTCAAAGTCACTGTGTGGCAGTTATGTCGAAAAAAAATTTGAAAAAAAAAATCCTTGAATCCGTAGAATCAGTAAGTTTGGTGGAAGCCAATTAAACAACTTTTCTTTCTGATAAATGTTAAAGACTTACTTAGTTTTCTTTAAGTCACGACTATAGATTTTGTATTAATAACGTTAGGGTGCGCCAGCTTTGATGCCGGTATGGAAACATTTAATAACTTGGACTTTTGTCAACCGATTGACTTAAGAACACAATTCAGTAGAATTTTTACCAACTATAGCTTTATACCAAAACAACGCGAAGGACGGTAACGCTATTATGGTGTACGACGACCGCTATAGAGCCCTATTGACTGGTCGCTTGTCATGCAAAATTTTAACAAAAAACCCCAAATTTGCGGCCATTTGAAGGACAAAATTTTCCACAATTAAGTAAAACAATATTTATAATGGGATGATAGGTTTTGCCCCATTCTCTACAATAAAATACTAGATATTTCACTTCAAATTTCTTCGTATGAAGTTTTAACATTCACTAAAGATCTCATGTTTCGGTCCTCTGCCCCGATTTTCACAAAAAATTTAAAAGTTAAAACGAATTATAAAATTTCTAGCTTTATTTTACAGAGAAATTGAAACTTTTTGTAGGGATAAGAGTTGCCACATGTCCTGGATTGACCTAGATTATCAAGTGTAGTGAAGTTTCAACCTAAAATGTATTTTTTCAAGCTAAAAAAATATTTCTGCAAATTAAAAAAGAGTTTTTACATATTTTGTATTTCGCGGGCCACGGAAATGCCCTCTGTAAAATTCCCCGTATGTTAAATTTTTTTTAATACACTCAGAAAAAAAAGTTAGTAGAAAAATTTGTAAACGGTTTTCAATCCCACTTTACTATTTTCGTACTGATTTTTAGTAAAAAAATTATTATTTAGCAAATCTTTTTGCTATTTACATTTTACAAATTACAGATTTTTTACAGAATATTTACAAATTTTTGTTGCTAATTTCAGAAATCATTTTACAAATTTTTGAAAACCGATTTGCTAAAATTAGCAAAAAAAATTCAAATTCTAATCAAAACTTATACATACAAACTTAAATTGCCCTAAAATGTTACATAGGATTAAAAAAGGGATCGAAAGTGAAGATACCGACTCATGTCTGAAAATAGGACATCCACTTAAAATATCACTAAAAAAGGTTTTTTAGTTCTAAAAATCAGCCCTAAAAACAATTAAATTTAACCTTAAAAGAAAAAAAAATTTACTAAAATATTTTTCAAAAAGGAAATTATCAAATTAAAACAAAATAATAAATTCGTTTATGTTTTAACAATTTTTAAGCCTTTGATTTTTTTTTTTTTTCAATTTGTATAAAATATTTTTTAAAAAATGTAATCAAAATTTTTGATGCTCGATAATTAATCTAAAACTTTGTACTAATATTATTAGTATGTAGTAATTTTTTTTTTGCTGATTTTAGCAAACAGATTTTAAATTCCACTTAACAAAAAGTCTACAAAAATTTAGTAGCGGCTACTAATTTTTCTACTAATTTCATTGTACTACACGTCAGCAGACATGTGTTGCTAAGATTAGCAAAAAATACCGCTGGGCTCAAATTAGCAGAATTTCCCGTAGTAACAGCAAAATTTTCAGTTGCCATTACAGACTTTTTTGGTGAGTGTAGCAGCATGTACACTCAGAATATTATGTAGTTTACTGTTTGTAGTTTAATAAAAAAGTTTTCCGTTCCATTTAAAATTAAAGGAACGTACATTTATTTTTCAAAGAAATATTTATTTTAACTTTTTTATACGTTTGTTCAAAATGATTTACTAACATTTACTGATTTTTTCAGTTCCAGCCGTTAAAAACTTATGAGTGAAAATGTGAAGATACCTCTAAATTTTCCATACAAATTGGTGTATTTTAGTACAATTTCATAGTAGCGACTGGTATATAATATATTTTCTCATATTTTTTCACCAGTCGCTTAGAAATTAATAATATTTTGAATTCAACTCAAATATTTTTCATTTCAAAAAATTTTTTCACCACTAAAATTTTTTTTCACCACAAAAAATTTTTTCACCTCAAAAAATTTTTTCACCTCAAAAAATTTTTTCACCTCAATCTTTTTTTACAACAAAAAAATCGTTTTCGCATCCAAAAAAGTTTTTCACCTCAAAAAATTTTTTCACCTCCATAATTTTACTTCAAAAGTTTTTTACATTATTTGTATCAAAAACAGTAGAAAACACTTTTTTTAGGATATTGGTGGAGGGTATTCAAAGATTCGGCACAGCCGAATTTAAGTCTTTTTTTACTTGTTTTTTTGAATTGTTTGAAATTTAATTAAAAATTTACCCACAAAACGGAAATTCGTGGTTTATTTTTGCACGTTAAAGTTATTACAAATTTAAATTTTGTTTGCTGTCTTTTAAAAAAAAATATTCTAAAAATTTCAATTTGTTTTTTATTTAAATTGGTTGTATATATACAAATTTATTTCAATTCAACACATTCACTTAAAAAAAAATACAAAAAGGGAAACAATTTCAAATAAATGATAAAATCATTTATTTTTTGGGGAATTTGTATGTAAAATTTTGACATTTATTTTAACTGATTATATCATTTGTTTCTTACGGAAGTGTCAGTTTCTTAATCAACATTTAAAAATAAATATCAAAAGGTATTAAATTTAAATGAAACTTAAGTATACTGGTTTTTAGATGAAATATCATTTACAAACTATTTAAAGTATGGTTGAGAAGAATAAATAATAAATTCTTTGGAAAATATAACAAGTTATGAAATAACAAGCTGAAAACAAATCACGTTTCAAATAAAATATTATAATTGTAAACCAATACAGAATGCATTTTGGCCAGTTTAGGTCAGAAATCAACTGATGAAAAGAAAAATTGTCTCAACTTTTTGTTAATTACTTTATTCACTACTGAATGAATTCCTCTTGAATTTATTCCATTGTGTACTTAATTTCCTTAAGGGATTAAAACTTTTGCTTAATTGCCTGAAGGAATTAACTTTTTCTTTTAGTTCCCTAAAGGGTTTTACTTTTATATATTTAATTCTTTGAATTTAAGTTATACACTTAACCTTCATCTAATACTAAAAAATTAATATAAATGTTGGTTTAAAATGGATTGAATAGCTTTCGTGATGTATTAAATAGTTATTATTTTTATTTTATAGACTTAGATGAAAAGTTAAGTTTTTCTGAACATTAAGTGAATAACTTAAATTTAGGGAATTAAAATGAAAGGGAAAGAATTTTCTGATCTAAAAGTGGAATTGACTAAATTCTATAATGAATGAATTTATTTAATATTATAAAGAGCTCAGAAAAAATGTGTGTAGTTAATTCGAATGAAAAAATAATTCCTTGAATTTAGTCATCAGTTCGCAAAAAAGGGATTAGGAAATAAATTCCTTCATGGCTCTAAAGATACTGTATTACAAAGAGAAACAAATCTGAGATAAACTTAGTTAAATATAATTGTAAAAAATTTTAAATTTCCAAGTTATTTTATTAAAATTAACCTTTTTTAACGTGAGTATAGAGTTTTTTTTTGCGTGTGGAATGTGGCAACCCTAGTTGGGTAAAAGGTTGGTTTCGGCCGACTTTATTTTTATAAGTAAATATATTTTCTTACGAATTTATTCTTTAACAATTCTGTTAAATACTCTTAAATCAACATCAAACACCTTAAAAACAAAACAATTCACTTTAATTTCCCACGATTTTTAATGTTTTTTTTTTTTTTTTTTTGTTTTAATTACATTTTAGTGCAACTCGTGGATTTTCTGTTGAAACATCACCTACAAATGAGAAACCACCTGAACTTCAAACAAGTGAAACTAATAAAAATCTACCAACACCTCCACCTTCAGTGCCTGAAATAGATGAATATCAAACAGCATCAAGTACGGTTAGTGACATTGCAGGCGATGCAGTTGGCTACGGTGGTAGTGGTGGTGGTGGTGGCGGTAGTGCAACGAATGCAAATAGAAATTTACTTTCGCAACAAGAGTCCATAGATTATGATGCCTTATATGAGGAAGAAGAAGATACCAGTATTAGTATGGAAGCTCATGGTTCAATGATTTCACATTTATTATCACAAGTGAAAATTGGTATGGATTTAACAAAAGTCGTATTGCCAACATTTATATTAGAAAGGCGTTCATTGTTGGAAATGTATGCTGATTATTTTGCCCATCCAGATTTATTTTGCAGGTTAGTTGTCGTTGGAAGGGCAAAAATCTGTGATTATTTTCAAATATATTATTTTCTTGTTCTAGAATTGCCGATTTAGATAGTCCCCGAGATCGTATTGTACAGGTTTGTCGTTGGTATTTAAGTGCTTATCATGCTGGGCGTAAAAGTGCTGTTGCCAAAAAACCCTATAATCCTATATTAGGTGAAGTTTTTCAATGTTATTGGGATATTCCTGGTTAGTAAATTCACTATTACTTTTAAAATAATAACAAAAAAAAAAACAATTTCTTAATTTGTTTAGGTGAAGATTTCGAAGAAGTTAATGTTGATGATGGTCCTGTACCCTGGTGTAGAAGAAATCAATTAACATTTTTAGCTGAACAGGTTTCACATCATCCGCCAAGTATAATTTAACATTATTTCTTAAATATTTAAAGTTTATTAATATATTTTTATATTGTATTAATCCCTTAGTTTCTGCCTTTTATGCTGAACATTATAATAAGAAAATTACGTTTTCTGCTCATGTTTGGACGAAATCAAAATTTTTGGGTTTATCAGTAGGTGTTCATAATATAGGAGAAGGTGTTGTAACTTTAGTAGATCATGGCGAAGAATATATTGTAACGTTTCCCAATGGTTATGGACGGTAAGTTCAAATAAAACAATTTTATTTAATTTAGCCTTGAAAAATAAAACATATAATTAAAATTTTCAAATTTAATTTATCTAAATTTTTTGCATCATCGAAATTTTTTAATGTCTCTTCTGTTGAACTCATTATTACGGCACCAATCGGTGTACGGGTTAGGTGGATTTCACACAAAATGTTAAATCGTTGTCCTACGCAGATAGGTATTACACCTCGTATAGACCAACTGGGTACCCAGCGTTACCAGAAACGATTGCCCAGGCACCAGGAGTCTTAGAACCCCGATTCTAGACATTTAATACAGATCGCGGAATAGATAATCTCCCAAGCAACTTGCCCTGGAGCGCGCAAGAGCCGGACAATGGCACTTAATATTGTTCACCGCCTCTCTGTTTCCCGGTACCGCACAAAACCTACAATAATCACTCGACAGCTTTCCCGCTCTCTTGGAAAAAACCGTAGTCCTGTATGGACCCGTCAGTACCCCTACTAGAAATATGCAATCGCTTCTGATTAAGGATAACAGAAGACCCATCGCCTTAGGATCGTATGACTTCCACATAATCTTCGATACCCTGCACGTTCCAGTAATCCAGCAAACGGTCCAGATGTGCCCATTATAGTAGAATCTACAACCGTTTCGAAAACTGTAGTGTCACACAAATGTCCATTGCCCTTTTGCCAGGCAACTGGACCCCGCGCTTCACTAGCTCGTCCGCAATCTTAATATCCAATGACGCAGTGTACAAAGTCTATCCAATGAGTTTGTATTTCATGAATTATCTTTTAAGCTTATATGTGGGAGTAAAGACTAAAATGTTACCTCTTAAAGATATTAGCCATTCCCGGCAAGTGGTGCCATATGGCCTTATGCTATGAACACACCCGAACATGTTTTGACCTAGTTATATGCCCTTATTGTAGAGACTAACCCTCTCCCCTTTAGTCTCCTCAGGCAGGCACAATGTCCGCTCCAACCGACAAAGCAAAAAAAATTTATTTTTCTCCAGATTTGAATTCGAGACTTCCCATCAACTTCCTTCACCAAGATTCAGCGTCAGATTCCACAAAAAAAGTCCTAGCTGGTATTGGGTTAAAAACAAGATATAATATAAATCGGATTTTCTTGTACGTGGCCGTGGAATGCTCCCAAGTTGAGTATTTAAACATTAATTACTTCAAAAGTATTTGGCCAATTATAACAAAATTTATACTTTGCGCCTACTTTTCTACTCGTAAAAACTTAAATGATTTTTTTTTACAAGAAAAATATTATAAACTGAACTCTCCAGTTTTGATGAAATTTAAGTACGTGTTGGAGAAAAGAAATCCATTATCTGACTCGAAGCAAGGATTATCATTCCGACAGTATCGAGAACCTCCAGTTCTAGCCTCACTTTATTTGTCCATGAGGTGAAGATGTTCATCGGTAATTATCGTGTGACATATGCAAAAGTCGCCAAAATTGTGATATCTTGTCAAACCGTTTGGTAATGTCGGATACTTAACATTAAGCAAGGTCAAAGAGTTACTTTCCAACAAACTCCTTTATTAACTCTATGGTGTTTCGACTTTACTATTTCCATCTTCAGACACGACTATCAGCCACACATATATTTCGCGATCGACCTCTTTGTGCTGTTAAGAAGATTGGTGCGGTTAACTTCTTCGTACGTTCACATACTCTACTCTGGTTAAGGCCGTGACATAGTATGTATGAAGATGACATCAAAAGATATTATCGTGCTGTTTTCGAAATCCATGCTGCTTCTTGTAGGTGGTTTGTTTAGCTGGCGGAGTACATAATTGGAGCCCGGATATAATAGGAAAATCTGTAAATACGATTCACCCTGGCATATTTTTATTTATAGTACAGGATTACCCTACTCAACTTTTAGACCTTGGTGGACTTGGATAGATTGTTATTGTTGTGGTACCATCACCTGAAAAAAATATGCTGACTCATCAAAACCCAGAATCCGGGCTACAGCAATAGTTTGAGTCGATATTTACATGGGATCTAGATGTGTCGTGTTTGCGCCGCAACAAAGAGTTGGTTGAAAGGTGAAGGCTTCTTTAGCAAGCGGGATACGTGTCGGAGATTGTGGACTTGTTTCCCGAACACAATTCCTGGCACAACTGTGCTCGGGTTCTACGCGGCAGCTTGTTTTTCGTCTCTTGCAATTGTGGGTATACGACATACCGTGTCCCGAGTCTCGATGGATATTCGTCTATTGGATCTCTCACATTCCGGACATTGTTGCATTTCGTTCTCAATGATGCTAAGATCACTTCTGACATGCCTAAAGCATCTAGCTCTGTTTAATGGTGATGCTAATCGCTCCATCATATGGCTTTCCAGGAGATTCATGAGCATATGATAGTTGCTTTTTACAGTTAGGACATACGTTTACTTAAGAAAATTCTATGGTAAAGATATTTGTATGTATCCAGTTATAGTCCTTAGCTACTCGAGGACCTTGTTCTTTCCTGAAAATTATTGAGAGCATGCACAGGTTAAGAATATTGGGCTGATTAAACGTCGAAATTTGCACACCATCGACTAATATATTCAATTAATTCGTCCAATATCACCAATTGGTCTTAAAAGTAACAGTACACACTTCAAAAATTAAAAAATTTGTTTGAGGACCTTCGCAGGATATGAAAGTAGATTCGAAGCATATTCAAGAAGGCAACTAACAAACGGCACACACTTTCCAGATGAACACACGATCACGGACCTTTGCAGAAGTATAATATCGATTACACGAGGAGAAGCATACTCACAGATCGTCTGAAGGACTGCCGGCGAATGTAACCGATGCCTGGCATGTTTTCGAATATTCGTAGGACCTCGAAGGATATTCACAGGACCACGAATAATATTCACAGGAACTCAAAGGATGTATTCGCTGGATCCCAAAGGATACTCACAGGACCTTAAATGATATTCACAGCAGATCAAAGGATATTCCCAAGACCTCGAAGGATATTCACAGGAACTTAAGGGATGTTCGCAGGACCTCGAAGGATATTTGCCGGATCTCGAAGGCTATTCATAGAACCTGAACAGACATTCACAGGTTCGCAAAGGTACTAACAGGATTTCAAAGGATATGACCTGGTTTGGCAAAAGGCAGGCTATTAAAGGCGGGAGGACATTTACCCCCTTTTGAAGCGCCTTTTTACCACATTTCTGGGCAAAATTTAAAAAAATACTTTATAAATGAATTAACGCATGTCCCGTTAATGGGGTTAGCCTAAACTGCAGGAAACACATATTTTATATTTTAGGTTTCTGGTTTGTGCAGGGCATTAAGAGAAATTTAGATAGATTTCATCTTAGTCTACCCCGAAAAAGGAACCTACATATCAAATTTCAAGTTCCTCACACTAGCAATTTGGACTGGGTGATGATGAGTCAGTCAGTGAGTGTAACTGATAATGGGCTATCATTAATATCACAATGTTTGACGGAGAGCTTGGCCAACGATAGTCTAGGTAGATGTGACAGATGGCTAAGAAAATATGGATTGAAGCTAGCTGCTTCTAAAACAGAGGCAATCCTGATCATACAGAATGCCAAACATAGGGGAAATTACTAAGGAGTGCTACTCGTAACAAAACAATAACATATAATAATGTAATGTGAGGATCAATAAGTCCGTGACTTTTCGAACTTCCCTCGTAGTTATATGAAATGCAACACTGCTCCCATCAAGTACCACCTTTTAATAGACTACTGTCAAATTTTGAGCAAGTTCCGGCATTTACTTTGCGTTTAACAGCTATTCAAAACATACAACCTCGTGGTTTTTTTAAAAAATGGAAAAAAGTGAATTTCGAGCGCTCATTAAACATTATTTTTTGCGAAAAAAAAACCGTCAATCTAACCAAAGAAAACCTTGATAAATACTATGAGGACTCTGCACCATCGATTTCAATAGTAAAAAAAAGTGGTTTACTGACTTTCGTTGTGGTCGCACAACGGACGGCCAATTGAGTTCAATACACCCGTAAATTCCACGATATGGTGTTGGCCGACCGAAGAGTAAAAGTGCGTGAGATTGTTGATAACATAGGCATTTTATATGGCAGTGTGATTTCGATTTTAAAGGGTCAGTTGGATTAAAGAAAGCTGTCTGCAAGATGGGTGCCGCGTTTGCTCTCAATTGACCATAATGCACGGGTGCACACGTGTGTAGTCTCAATGGCAAAGTTTCATGAGTTGGTCTACGAATTGGTACCTCATCCGCCATATTCTCCGGATTTAGTGACTATTTCCTATTCCCAAACCTAAAGAAATGGCTCGGTGGAAAGAGATTTAGCTCCAACGATCAAATTATTGATAAAACAAATTATGGACTTTGAAAAATCCTATTTTTTAGAAATGATACAAAAATTGGAGAAGCGTTGGATGAAGTGTATTGAGCTAAAAGGAAATTATGGTGAAAAATAATTTATTTTTTGCAAAAAAAAATTGTGTTTCATTCAAAAAATCACGGACTTATTGATCCCCCTCGTATTTATAAAATTAATATTTAAATCAAACAATTTTCAACTAAATTTAATTTAAGAAGTACAATATCTTTATTCATGATGTGTTTAAAAGATTTATACGACGCCAAACGATTCAATACATGCAAAATAAATTTAAGTCGTATGAGCAATATTATATTTTTATAACATTGCTCATACGTCACCGTGCTCGCTTATTTTACAAGAAAGGTATATTCCATAGTTAAACACTTAAAACAACCAGTGTTATATTATTGGCCACCCCGGAGATTAGAAGGATGAAAACCATTAAATACATTTGATACATTTTTTGTTTTGCATGTCGGAAACTTTCGATACAAAAATGCATAAAAATAATGAGCAAGTTTGATATACTTACAGGGTTAGACAAATGGCGGGAAAAAATATTTCACTATAATTACTTCTTAATGTTATTAAATTTTGCCAAAATATTAACAATATTTAACAAAATTCAAGTAGAAGAAATTCATAAGCTCCACTTGCAAAGTGGTTTAAATTTAACTTAATGATAAACTTGTACTACTTAAATTTTTTCCTACTGGATACATTGTTAAATATGCATTGTAAATTTCTTAATAGTACCAAAGAAATTCTCAAAAATTGGCAACGAAGCTTTCAACAGAATGGATAGCTTCTTCAGGGATTTTTTGTTTTTAATTTTTAACAAATTTTTTAAAAAATTTCCATTGAGATACCGAAATATTGGATAACAAATAAATAATTTTGTATAAAATAGACCTTAAGCTTGAATACTTATTACCTGAAATTTGTATTAAAAAGGTCGAAGAAATTAAACTGAATGATGGTAGACAATATTATAAATAACACATTGAAAAAATACCAACATGCTTCCACAACAAAAAGGATTTATTTTTCTCTCGCAATCCCTAAAGAAAACTATTTTTTATCTAATATCACCAAAGGGTCTCCGAAGATTCGTAAAATCTTGGTGATAACCGTCTGACCTTCAACATAAGCTTTCAATGTCATGACACATAGCCAGGATCCTACAGTCGTCGGAGTTGGATAATGGTACCAGAAGTTTCGAAGCGTAGAAATTAAACTTTATTGGGATAGAACTCCACCCTCCTAAGGGGGAACTCCTTGTATACTATAACTACACAAACGACTAGCTACCACACATATAACACTCTCTTACAAAATCGAACAATTAAAACGAATGTGTAATGAAAAATTTTAAAAACAAATTGGCAGATCCAATTAATAAAGTTGCCAACGACTAAGATGGTTTTCTGTTTCGGACGACTTCTACAACTTCCCTTGAAGTAAAAGCTATAAGAACTTTATTCACTGAAATGTTATGAGTCTTTTCCAAAAATGTTGGATTTATCATGTCGTTATCAAGGTTCTCCATAAACTAACTGGCAAAATGGCTCACGCACTTGTTAGGGTTCAATATAGTGTTGTCGCTGAGTTCCGCTGCTTCTGAAGCCTTTCTACTAACAATAAAGGTATCGGCTGCTGTCGTTACAATTTTGTGAAACATTTTCCCGAAGTCCGCACGTCGGTAGGTTGAGAAGAAATCTAAAGAGGCGGCTTATATATTTTCTGAACTCTGGCCAGTATGTTTTTGTCTGATTTAATTAGATTTTTTGATTAGAGATTAAAAAAACGTTTTGTCTGTGAAGCATGCCAGTTACGGAAATATAGTCTGTTGGAATATATATCACTGCTCGACAATTTGCATAATAGACCTGCGATTACGAAGTTGATGTCCCGTGAGCTAGCGCAAATTAACGAATTGCTATAGGATCCTTACCCCACACAAAGCGGTACGTGGTGTGACCAATTTGTATCGCTAGGATACTATGCATCCAATACCATCCCCGATATTCGGATGCAATAGCTCGTGGGAGACAATAAAAATTACTATTATATTGTATTTTTATTTAACTATTATATTGTATTATTATTCTTTACTTCCAGCTCCATTTTAACAGTTCCTTGGATTGAATTAGGTGGTTCTGTTGAAATAAAATGTCCTCAAACTGGTTATTATGCCCATGTTGAATTTTTAACTAAACCCTTTTATGGCGGCAAACGTAATAAGGTTACATGTGAGGTACATATTAGATTTTTGTTTGTCGATTCTGATCAATTAATTATTCAATATTTTAAACTGATTACAGATATATTCTCCTAATGAAAAGAAACCATTTGTTTCGATTGCCGGTGAATGGAGTGGTTTAATGGAAGCTAAATGGCATGATACACATGTAATGTATTTGATTTCATTTTTTTAGATTTGTATATTTGTGTGCTTAGTTCTAATATTATTTGCATTTGAAATTGATTTTAACAACATAACAGATTAAATTCAAATTTAATTTATTCTGCTTGTATTGCATAATTTGATGTATGTTTGTGTGTAGTATTTTTTTTTTTTATCAAAAACTATTAAAACGATTGGAAGGAGAAAATTTAAGAATATCCGTTAGGAGTATTTGTCTAAAAATAGCATTTTTCAAAATTGTGATAACTATTTATGTAAAATATTTTTAATTTAATTTTGCAAAATTACATTTTTTTTCAAAACTAATTAATTTTACCAAAATTCTTTTCTTTTTATTTAATTAACAATGTTTTTGATAAAGAATAGAAATACCTTTTAAAAGAAAATATTGCTATGTATTTCAAAAAAATATATATATATTAATTACTGTATATACGTATGTGTATTTAATGTACTAATACATTTAACAACATTTCGTTTTCTTTTTCATTTTCATTTTCTACTAACTACATACATATATATTTCCTTATTCTTTTCCCATCCTTTAATTCTAAGTTATTTTCAAATGCCATTTATCATCCTTTTTGTATTTTGAATAAAAACTAATTCAACTCCTCCCGTAACTGTCGATTATTTGTACTTCTCTCTTAAATATTCTGGTCTAATTTCTATGTTTATCTAGAAAATTAAATTTTATGTTTAATTTACGTTCTACTACTACTGCTACTACTATATTCTGTATTTTTTCTAAATGTATTGTGTAATTTGTATTGTTTGATTTGATTTGATTTGATGTGTAAATAAGCGTTGTATACCTACTTACAATTTGTATTGAAATTTAGTATGATCAATTTGGAATATTCTTTGTTTTTTTTGCAAATTTTTAATTTTCTAGAAAACTGAAGTATTTGTCGATGTAAATCGTATACCAATATTTAAGAAACAAGTTCGACCAATCGTTGAACAAGAAGAATACGAATCAAGGCGTGTTTGGAAGGAAGTAACCGCAGGACTCAAGTAATAATCATTTAATATTTTCTTTTTTTTCATTTTTATTTTATTTATTGAGTACCGTAAAAGTGAAGTTATTCATAAATTTATATGAAATATTTAATGACGGTTAAAAGAAAATCTTCTAAATGTGAGTGTTTAAACTTTAACAACCTCACTTTTACGTACAGTAAGCGTCAAATGAAAGTACAAACTAACATTTTTAAAAGCTGTCTTACATACTTGTTTCTATTAAAAAAAAATTTAACAAGACAACTCTCCCAAGATACAATTCCGACTAGAAAAACTAGTGTTTCGCCAATTTTATTCGAAAAATTCTTTGCTAGAACTGTTTTTACCAATATTAAAACCAGTAGTATTATCTTTTTCGAACCAGTAGCAGAGGCGTTTCCAGGGTGGGTATCTTTACATTTTCATTCATATTCTTTTTACCGCCGAACCGATTTTGCTCTTTTTGCAATATCAAACTACTCGGAAGTATAACAGTCTGGGTAAAAACGAGCATCCCATCTTTCGTCTTCGGACAGACTGACGGACATGGCTAGGTCGGCTTCAAATAACATAAAGATCAAAAATTTATAAGCTAACATATATGAGTTAACTTACTGAATAACTTCACTGATCGTAATTTTATAATTAAAATTTTCACAAGGTGTTGTACTAAGTGTTGTATGTGTTGTTAAGTTGTTCTGTCCTATCTGCCGAAAAAAAGACTCTGTGTAAAAATCTGCTGAAAATAGCATTGTTTTGCTAAATATTAGTAAGGTAAAAACCATAAAAATTAATAAAACTATTATAAATACACAATTTTAGATAAATAAGAGTTAAATTTTAGTTAATTGAAAATGACAATTTACCCTGCTAAAATCATCAAAAACAATTTTACAAAATATTTATGTGACAAAATAACAGGAATACACAAAATTTTAGTTACACTTTATAGGGCGTTGTTGACTTGGGATAGGTTGGCTAAGCATTGAGGCAAGTAGATAAGCTATTTATTATTACTATTAGCACAATTTTAATTTTATAATGTACTAGCGAGCAAAGCCCGCTACGTTGTTAGCGTATAAAATGGTTGGCCGGGCTAACGCCCGGGAGTATACGGAGTTCCCAGATAATTACCCGGAGTCCCCAATTTTCACCATGTCCCAGATCAAAATTGTAAGATGTACTTCAATAATGAGTTAGCCCATACTCCAGGTAACTCATATTTCAAATTCCATATTTTTCCTTTGAACCTCCTAAAATTCTAAAATGTAGCTGATTAGTGAGTTAGCATATACTCCAGTTAATACATTTCAAAATTTCAGGTTTCTAGCTAAATCGGTGTGGGCAGCCCGTTGAAGGGGAGACTGTTCACCTTTTTGCCCTTCCCCGTAAACATTAACAAAAATCCGAAAGAAGTTCTAAGAACCTCGTGTTATCGAATTTTTCGCCGTAGGGGAAACCTACATACAAAATTTCAGCGTCCTACATCCTGCGGTTTGGGCTGCGCGATGTTGAATGAAATAAATAAATATTTACACATTTTCGGATTTACACATTTTCCCATTTGTATATTTGAACATATACACATTTGCAAATTTGCACATTTTCACTTTTGCAAATTTGCACATTTTCACATTTGCAAATTTGCACATTTACATTGGAGGAGGAATCTATGTAGCTTCAGCGGTTTTGGCAGGCCGTCAAGGGGGAGGATTTTTTCCTTTTTTGGATTTTCGAAAAGTCAGTCCATAGCTGTTATCTACACTGGCGAATGAACCTGCAACCAAATTTCAACATTCTAGTTTTAGCGGTTTGGGCTAAACGTTCAGGGGCACCTTTCCCCTTTTTCCTCCTCCCAGTAGGAATTTACAAAAATTCCTCTTGGGTGGATGTCTACGCCCGGGAGGGCAATCTATGTACCAAATTTTAACTTTCTAGCTGCAGCGGTTTTGGCAACTCGTCTAGGGGGAGAACTTTCCTCTTTTTGCCCTCCCGTTGGATTTTCCAAAAATCCCGTCTAAGCTGTTGGCTACACTTCCTAGGTACAGCAGTTTGGGCAGGTCGTAAAGGGGGAGACTTTTTCCCCTCCCCACCTAGGTGGATGTCTGCAACTAAGGTGGAACCAATATACCGAATTTCTACTTCCCAGCTCTAGCGGTTTCGGCAGGCCCTAAAGGCGGAGGATTTTACCCTTTTATGTCCCTCCCTGTTGGATTTTCCAAAAATCACGCCTTAGCTGTTGTCTATATTGGAGAAAGAGCCTGCATACCAAATTTCAACTTCCTAGGTCCAAAGGTTTGGGCAGGTCGTAAAGGGGAAGACTTTTTTTTACAACGTCACTGTCCAAATTTCTAAAATGTACCTTGTTGAGCAGTTAGCACATACTCCTAGGAAGGCATATTTAAAATTTCAGGCTTCTAGCTAAAAGGGTTTGGGCAGGCCTTGAAAAGGAAGATTTCTCCCTTTTTGCCTTTCCCCGAAGGAATTTCCAAAAACCCCGTCTTAGCGGATGTCTACGCTGGAGGGGTAACTTACATACCAAATTTCAGTCTTCTTCCTGTTGCGGTTTGTGCTGAGCAATGTTAAATGAGTGAGTGAGTCAGTCAGTCAGTAACGTTATTCCTTTATTATGAAAGAAATATGTAAATTTTGAATAATGTATTGTACATGAAGTAAAATTAAATTTTATATTACATATAAAAAAAGTCTATGGCGCCCCGGCAAGAAAAAAGAAATTTGTCCATTGTGTACCATACCATATAGAAGTTAGAGATTAGGGAAGAAGAGAGAGGAGTCCCAGCCTAGAATTTCCCAGTCTTCCTTAGGTACACTCACAATATATTTTCCGTTACCGACTGTGGTTTATTTAAAAATAATACGTAGAGTTTGTTTTTAAATGAAGAATCAATTGAAATTCATAGAAATATATTTTTTAACTATTTGAATCAGTCATTCAAAAAACAAACTATAAAAAGTATAGTAGGAATTGATATATTCAGTAGGAATTGATATATTCAGTTAAATGTAAAATTTTATGTTATCTGTTTCTAAAACAAGAAATTGAAATAATTCCTTTTTGTTTTTTTTACCAAAATAGATTGTTTTAATACAAAATTATTTCAATAAAAATTACAAGAATTTATTTAAATATATATATACACACATAGCCATAGTGTTTTGAAATTACATGCAAATAAAAAAAAAAACTTTCAATTTGAAAAATAAACCACAAGTCGTTTTTTCTAACATTTTGTCAGTTTAAAATTGATGGCTATTTTTAAACGAATTTCTATTATTTTTACTACATATGTCGATTATTAAACAGTGATTGAAAATAAACAAAAAAAATAAAAAATGGGCCGAATATAATGAAAAATTAGTAGTCCTCTTTTTAATTGTATTTTCGGCTAATTTAAGATGTATTTTATATTATTTTTAACGAAATAATATTGTGAGTGTTGGTGTAGTTTATAAACAGAGTCCTTAGACAAGACGTTACCATCAAAAATGCACCGTCTGGTTGTAGAGACAGTAACAGAAAAAATGCTCTGTCTTGTCCTCTTCAGCCAGCCATAACATATAAAATGGGTCATTGACAATGTCCATCCTCGACATATGACAAACTTCCCGTAATCAGACCACTAAGCCTGCAACAGTTTGCTCTACTAAGTAGGTATCGTGCCACATTCCCATCTGGTTTTCGTACAACCGCTGTTAGTACCGTCGAGAGGGGGTCCTCTCAATGAAAATATATTATATATATGAGCCAATCCTACGTACTATCCACGACATGCTGATACCCAGCTGCGGTTCTGGATTTATGGGAGTCGAAACTTATCCAATGTTTGCCAACGAGTCGGCCACTTCATTTCATACTCAAAGGCATTATAAATATCGGACAAAGTTTCAAAAGCCTCTCAACGATAACACAATGCCCCGTATTGCAATCCATAAGCCAGGTTCCATTCTTCCAGAGAATGTAAACTAATTTCATAGTCTCACCCTGTACATAAAGGGTGTCCCAAGAAGAACGCAATTTTTAAATTTTAAATAAAACACAGATATTTAAAAAAAAATCGTGAAACTTTATTATATCGTAAAGTAGACAGAATGAGGTTATGTATGGAACAATATATCGTGCAGATGGCCGCCGCGGCTTTGCTGGCATGCACGCGATCTTTTAATGAAATTTTCAATGACCGTTTTGCATGAATGCTGCGGTATTTCATTAATGCAGCGTCCAATTTCCTCTTTTAAGGCTTGAGTCGTCGTCGGCTTATTCGCGTAAACCATCGACTTCAAAAAACCCCAAAGAAAAAAATCTAATGGTGTTAAATCGCACGATCTAGGCGGCCAATTCTGATCTCCAAAACGCGAAATAACACGACCGGGAAATGACTGATGCAGCAATTGAATTGTTTCTCTGGCTGTATGACATGTGGCGCCGTCTTGTTGGAACCACATGCCCTCCACATTCATTTCTTCAATTCTAGGCAAGAAAAAACTGGTTATCATTTCACGATACCGAACACCATTGACTTTTTGCGCTTGACCTGCCTCATTTTCATAAAAAAAAGGTCCAATGATTCCTCCAGCCCAAAAACCACACCACACAGTGACACGTTGAGGATGCATTTGCTTCTCGTGAATCACTCGAGGATTTTCCTCACCCCAAATGCGACAATTCTGCCTATTGACGAAGCCATCAAGATGAAAATGGGCCTCGTCACTGAAGATGATTTTATCGGCAAAATCAGCATTTTCATGTTGTCTCTCCAATACCCAATTAACGAACTCCCTTCGCTGTCCATGGTCAGCTGGCTTCAGTTCCTGAGTCAATTGAACTTTGTATGCATGAAGATGCAAATCTTTCGTCAAAATTCGCTGCAAAGTGGATTTGGAGACACCAATTTGCTGAGCTCGGTGTCAAATTGAGGTGGATGGAGTTTGAGCGACATCATCACGTACAGCTGCGACATTTTCGGTCGATCGACCTGGTCGATGGCGCGTTGTTGTCTTTACATCACTAACAGACCCAGTTTCGGCAAATTTATCCATTAATCTCTTTACAGTTGACTCTTTTGGAGCATTATTGTGACCCCAAATTGATCGCATTTTGCGAACTGTAGCCGCAAAACTTTCACCATTTTGGTAAAACATATTCACAATGAGAATGCGTTGTTCATTCGTGTAGCGCTCCATTTTTACTAACCTCGTACCTTCTACTAGCAAACAATAACAATTGATGAAATGTCAAACAATGACACTTCGAATGTTGCCAGATTTAAAAATTGCGTTCTTCTTGGGACACCCTTTATATGTGGATACAGCAGTAACATGTCCAAAATAGCATTAAGAGCGTCCATGTTGTGTGGCTTCCTTTAGATGCATTTAGTACCCCTTGTCCCGATAAAGTGTACTTGATAAAAAAAAATTTAACTGCCTCTGGAATCAAATCATATCCAATTAAATCCCCATTGGGTCCACATGGTGAATATGTTAATAGCATGAAAGTGCTCCCTTATATGCAACAGTAATAAATTGGTTGCTGAATTTAAACATGGTCGTACAAGCATTGAAGATGAACCATGAAGTTGACTGCAATAAAAGCAGAAATCATAGCCAAAGTTCATAATAAGGTATTAGACGAGTCACCAACAAAAGTGCGTGAAATATGTTATGCCATATGCATCTCAAATCGATTCCATTTTTTTTTTTTTGCTTCAAGAATTACAGATGAAAAAGCTTTTTGCAAAATGTGTGCCAAAATTCCTTGCTGACAAGCGTTCTACATCATATATCGCCAATTTTTCTTCAAACTGATCAAAAGAAAGTTTAAACAAAATATTGCTTTGATATGTTTCTTTCAAAAGATGTCTTCCAAATGTTTGCTGGGAATATGGTTATGCATTGGGTTCGTACACCTTTCCATTTTTCAAACGAATTTCCAAAAATTTTTAATTTTGTTTTAAAAATTATTTTTAGAAGTAAAGTTTTTTTTTTATTATTAATGATTTGAACAAATATTATGTAAGATATTCGTTTTTCGATTCCAGATCATGAATTTTATTTTTTTCAAATGAACAGAGAAATTTTTATTTACTTCTAATAATGGGGAATATAAAAAAAAGCTCTGCGGTTGGGCTAAAATCATCATCTGATATTCAATCGATATAACTTTTGTTTAAAGTAAAAATTTAAAGTAAAAAAAAAAATTCATTTGTTTTTTAACTGAATATGTTAATTCGCACTTATAAATTTTGTTTCAATAAATTGTATAAAATTATATCGGACAGAGCGCCCCGGTAGGCTAGTTGGTAGCGTGCTAGCTTATCAGTGCGGGGGTCGTGGGTTCAATTCCCACCAGAGGCTCTGGTCTGTCTGTCTTCTTAT
The DNA here is from genome assembly GCA_949748255.1 of Eustalomyia histrio. Lineage (NCBI taxonomy): Eukaryota > Metazoa > Arthropoda > Insecta > Diptera > Anthomyiidae > Eustalomyia > Eustalomyia histrio. Next base: position 36,660,858 of record OX456527.1, read on the forward strand.
TCTAAATCGTTAACTTTCGATAAGAAAAATTCAGTCAGCGGCTCAATTGTAGTCGCTATTCGCCGTAATTGCGTTAACGTCAGCACTTTGGAAAAAAAAAATAACGTCCAATCGCCTTTTCCGACGTAACTGCACTTTGCGGTAATTTTGATGAATTATGCGTTGATTTTTCATCTCCCAGAACCAAGAATGTTACTTGTTCACGTGGCCGCTGAGATAGAAAGTGAGCCTAGTCGCTCATGATCAATTTTGATGGAAAATCATCCAATTGGATGAGTTCTAATCAACCACGTGGTTGAGTTTGAAAATCTTTCGGCTTAGTCGTATAACGATTCATAGTTATCCACTACAAATTTCACATGTGTCTACGAATGACATAATCAAACTGACATGTGATGTCATTTGCAAAAATGACAAATCTTTTCATTAGAGTAATACTTATGTTATTGCCCCCACCTTGTATCAGTTTAAACCTAATCAGTCCAACAGAACAGGTATGTCTATGACAAAATTAGGAAAGCGTTATGCTAAAAGTCTTAACAACTCTGTTTTTAATAGGATAATACAACACTTACTCTACAACCTTGTTAGCTTCTTTAATAATTAAAATTTATACAAATTTATTTAAAATAATTCTCATAAATTTACTTTCCCCTTTTCAACAAGATTTAATGACATTGAAAAGGCTACAAATGCTAAATGTAAAGTTGAACAATTCCAAAGGGAGGAAGCTAAATCGAGAAAAGAAACTGAAATCCCTTGGGAACATAAGGTTTGTATGAACATTTCATTTGCAAAATGATTTAAATAATATTTTAATTTCTTTATATTTACAGTATTTTAAACCAGTTGGTGAAAATTGGATTTATACAAAACCCTTAAGTCAACGTGTATATTTACAAGAAAAGGAAGGCAAAAGATAATAAAGCTAAAAAGAATAAGATTTTTTCAAAACTTCTTCCCTACTTCCCACAAGAAAAAAAAAACAAAACGAAAAGCATTATGTCCCTTTAAAAAGAAAAAAAAAACTCTACTAAACTTCTCTCATATCACTAAATAAATATAACGAATGCCGCCAAATGAAAAAATAAATATAAAAAAAATATATTTATAATAAAATATATATAACGATAAATATATAAAAAAAGACAACATACACAAATCCTCATTTCATTATTGTTATTTTAAATAATAACACAAAAAAAAAGTGTAATGAAAAAAAAGAAACCCTTCTATTTTTATTAAGGGAATGGCAACATATAAAATTGTTAACAAACAATCAACACAATATTTACAATTAAATTAAATAAAATAAAATTATAATTGATGTAAAACAACAAAGCTAAAAAAGAAAAAAAAATCAACACAAACTGTAAAATGTTTACACGAAAAGCAACCTATAAATTTAATTAAGAATTAAAATCAAATATACAATATAAACAAAAAAAATAAATATTTTCTATTTAGACAACACACAAATTGCAATATAATATACTCGTATTATGTACACACCAGCAAATCCAATACTAAGCAGCATTTGCAATTTTATTTTAGAACACATTAACTAATTAAACTATTTCAATTGGGTGTCCCACATTGGGCGCCAAAATAACAAAAAAAAAACAAAAAAATTTATGTATATTTGGCAAGCTTATTAACAATTATTCTGTACTCCACTCTGCAGAGTAAACTTTGTTCACTCTTCTTTTGCACTTACAAATTCTTTGTATCATGTCATCTATATTTTAGTACACTTCACTCTGCAGCGTGGAGTATTCCAGCATTGCGAATCTAGCTTTAAGCTTTGAGGGTTATACAGGTTGGTTGAAAAGTTCCTGCGCTCGAAATGAAAGGATACTGTTTTTGTTACGAAATATATTTTTTTATTCAATATAATCTCCTAGAAGCTCAATACACTTGTTCCAATGATCTTCCAATAATTTTATCCCATCCTTATAATGATTTTCCGGAAGCTCTGCAAAATAACCGTCTACGGGATTCCTGAAGAGATAGTAGTCACTGAAAGCCAAATCTGGTGAATACGGTGGATGTTCAAGCAATTCGTACTTTAATTCTTTGAATTTAGCCATCGTCAAAACACTTTTGTGAGCAGGCGCATTGTCTTGATGAAAAATGATTTTTTTCTTCTTTAAACCAGGTCTTTTCTCACGAATTTTTTCATCCAGCTGATCCAAAAGGCTTCAATAATATTCAGAGTTGAGTGTTTTACCTTCTGAAGATAATCAATCAACAAAATTCCTTTTGCATCCCAAAAAAACTGATGCCATTACCTTCTTTGCTGATCGTTGTGACTTCACCTGCTTTGGAGCTGAACAACCTGCTTCAGTCCACTGTAAACGTTCTTGTTTCAATTTAGGATCATGGTGGTAGATGCGAGTCTTATTCATAGTTATAAAACGACGCAAGAAGTCGGGTTTTTCGGCTTAAAACGTTTGAAATTACGCTGAGAAATTTGTTTTCGATCCAGTTTTTGTTGAATTGTTAAAGTGTGCGGCACTAACTTTCCAAACAGTTTTTTCATACGTAATTCTTCATGTAAAATATGGAGTACTCGTTCGTCTGAGATGCCTATGGCATTAGCAATTTCACGCTTAGTCAAACTTGGATCTTCACTAACCATATTATGTACCTGCTCAATGATTTCTGCTGTGGTTGCAGTTTTTGGTCGTCCTTCGCGTGGATCGTCTTCAAGGCTAGTACGACCACGTTAAAATTCCCCAGCCCAAAATTCAATGGTAAGTTTTGAAGGTGAGGACTCCTTATACACTTCTAACAATTGTTCATAAATTTCCTTTGCTTTTAAACCCTTCAAAACAAAGAATCTAATGACTGCACGATATTAAATTTTTTCCATATTAAAAAACTCCAATGACATGTCAAATTCAAATGGCTTGTAAACAAAGAAAGAATTGACAGAATGACTTGAAACTTTGCATGTGTTCTCAGGACAGTTATACCAACTTGAGAAAAAAAAAAGTTTGGAGCTAGCAGTGCCATCTCTTGGTGAGCGCAGGAACTTTTCAACCAACCTGTAACAGAGGGTGGTCCAACAATAATGCGCGATGTTAATTGTAAGTAAAATAATATTTTTTATTATGATATAAGGATCTATGACAATTATGTGTGAAACAAAATATCGGTCAAATGCTCACCACGGCTTCGGTGGCATACCTCTATCCGATGGTCCATATTTTCAATGACTCTGAGACATAATTGAGGTTTTATGACACGAATTATTTCATCCTTTGGCTTTTGAATTATTCTTGGCTTATTGACGTACACTTTTTCTTTTAAATATACCCAAAGAAAGAAGTCCAACGGTGTCAAATCACATGATCGTGACGGCCAATTAGACGAGAGAGCCATTGTTTTGCTGTCGTGTGTGGCAAGTGGCACCATTATGTTGGTACCACATATCGTCCAGGTCTATATCCTCAATTTCTGGCCACAAGAAGTCTGTTATTATCTTCCTATAGCGAACACCCACGACGATTCGAACAGCAATGTTTTTCGCAGAATGAACTGGGCGAGCATGAACAGGTGTTTTCACATTTCCTACAGACCCGGTTTGCTGAAATTTGCGCACAATTCTCCCCATTGTGGACACATTTGGTCGATTATGCTGACCACGAAGTGCATTTTGATTTGAACCCCTATTTTCGTAAAGGGCTTCAACAATCTTAACGCGCTGTTCAATTGTGTACCTCTCTCCATGGTTGAATTTGTCAAACTCTGAAACAAATAAATGTCAAATTAAATTGTTCAAAAAACTTGACGTTAAGGTGTGACTCACAATTAACATCGTACATTATGGTTGAACCACCTTTTATAACTATTTTTGTTTACGTTTGACAAAAAAAAATATGTTTTTGTAATACTTTTCAAGAGAACTCTAAATAATTAAAACCTTTTTTTTTGTAGAGATCTAAGCTTTATTATAGCTGAAAGATTTAGGGTTGTAGAGAAATATGAAAATAATAATTTAAATTATACATATAGTTTTATTTTTACCAACACACAGAGAAAAAAAATCATAGTTAATTCAATTATTATTATCATATTAATATTGACCTTTTATTTTTTTTTTACGAACCTTTTTAAATTAAGTAAGAATCATAAAAAGTCTCGCCAGATCATCATCATCATCTCCGTGGTCTGCCCAAAGGAGCCGCGCATGATTAAATTAAATATGAATCGAATGATATGATTTACTTTTTCGTATATACAGTGTTGTGCAAAACAAAAGCAACAAACTCCATTCTGAAATAAAAAAAAAAACTTTCATATTTTATTAACATTTAAATACTCTAAGTAACACTTTAAATAAAAAGAAATAAGGGCGGGTAGATGTTATCAAGGCGTCCGCTGTGTGCTGCAACCACAGCAGTAACTTTTTGCGGGTGCAATGGCACCTAGTGCGGCAATTTTCCAAAAACGCGCCTCGTCGCTAAAGATGGTTATTTATTTCTTTTAATTTTTCGTTTTTTATTTTTTTTATCAATCGTGTAACTCATCATGGTGCTTTGGCATCAGTAACTGAATAATAAACACTAGATTAGACAGACGCCACCAAAAGAACATAACGGTCATAGGCCAATGTCGATTTTTTAAATTTTTTATAATTTTTGACGGATTTGTAAAATTTGGTGATTTTCTTAAAATTTGTATTTACGTTTTTCGAAATCAATCAAAAATCGCTGAAAAGGAAAAATTGCCAAAGTTGAAAATAATAGAAAAATTAAAAAAAAATTTCATTGTTTTCAACTTTGGCAATTTCACATTTCTAGCAATTTTTTAATGGTTTCGAATGAAGTTAATACTTAATGGTACAGAATCATTCCCGATGCATTCACCAGTTTTTTTTTCGTTCTACATAGAATATTCATACACCCAAGAAAAAAAAGTTTTTTGAAAATTTTGTAAACGGTTTTCAATCCCACTTTACTATTTTTGTACTAATTTTTAGTAAAAAAAAATATTATTAAGTAAATTTGTTTGTTATTTACATTTTACAAATAACAGAATATTTATAAATTTTTATTGCTTACTTCAGAAATCATTTTACAAACCGGTTTGCTAAAACTTGCAAAAAAAATAATAATTTAAAAAAAGTGGATATTGAAAGAAATGTTATTTCTAATAATTAAAACTTATACAAACTCAAATTGTCTTTAAATGTTACATAGGTTGAAAAAAAGAAATCGGAAGTGAAGAAACTTCTCACAGCCGACTTATGTCCGAAAATAGGACATCCACTTAAAACAGAATTAAAAACTTTTTTAGTTTTTAAAATCAGCCCTTAAAATAATTAAAATTTGACCTTAAAATCCAACAAATTTACTAAAATTATTTTTCAAAACAAAAATTAGCAAATTAAAACAAAATGATAAATTCGTTTATGTTTTAATTATTTTTTAAGCCATTGATTTTTTTTTTTTCTAATTTTGCCTTAAATATTTTTTGAAAAAAAAATTTTTTTTGCTTAATAAAAAAAAATTTGTATATTTGAATTCCTAAGGCAATTAAAAAAAATTAGCAGCTTCAAAGTGTAACAAGTGTTTTTAAAAACAATCCAGTTAATTTATGCATTTTAATATATTTTTTTTAAATTAAAATTTTGCTATATTTAACAATTCATTGAGTTTATAGCAATTTTCTAAAATTTAATAACACTTACTAATTTAGCATACTAATTTGATTGTACTAATATTCACAGTATTTAGTAAATTTTTTTTTTTTGCTGATTTTAACAAACCGATTTTAAATTCCACTTTACAAAAAGTTTACCAAAATTTAATGGCGGCTACTAATTTCATTGTACTACATGTCAGCAGACATGTGTTGCTAATATTAGCAAAAAATACCGCTGGGCTTAAAAAAGCAAAATTTCCCGTAATAACAGCAAACTTTTCAGTTGCCACTACAGACTTTTTTTGGTAAGTGTACCAGAGAACTGCAAAATCAACTTTTTTCTTGATTTAATCATACACAAAAATTCTTGTTCACTTTTAATAATTCAACAAAATTCACTGTAGAATAAAATCAGCATCATGTTACTGAACGCGTAATTGGAATCAGTGTGAATCGTCTGTCGTTTATGTTTTATGCAAATGTAATCACTTAACAGTGTTCAGTAACATGATGCTGATTTTATTCTACAGTGAATTTTGTTGAATTATTAAAAGTGAACAAGAATTTTTGTGTATGATTAAATCAAGAAAAAAGTTGATTTTGAAGTTCTCTGGAGTGTACTCATTTTGCACGTGTTTTTTTTTTGTCGTTTCGTTTGCTTTTATGTTCACGAAACATATCATTAACATTCGTCAGTATTCACAACACTAGTGAATGTTTTAAACCCTGTTTTAAATACATTCATGCGGGTTTGTAATATTTATTAATACTTCACCAGCTAGATTTTTCAATCCTTGAGACTCTTCCGTGACAGGACCATGCAATTTAATTGATCGCGCAATTTCAATACAGCAGAAAAGAATTGTGTAAGACTATTTTATTCCTACTTCAAAGGAGCTTTGAAACAATCGTCAAAATGAATCGGAAAAATATAATTTGGAAGAGTAAAATACGATAGTTTACTTCTAACAATTTTCCAATGCAATGCTTGCGTTAACGACTATTCACTCGTCCAACAATCGCCAAAATGTCTCGGAAAAGTATCATTTGGAATAGCAAAATATAATTGTACAACAATCGTCTGCGTGATCAAAAAAACGAGTCGCGAAATAATCGTTAAAAAACTTTTAAACACCAAATGGGTCAACGTTTAAAATCTTTTTTTCGCATTTTAAAAACATATTTGTATTAAAAAGAAATCAAGCTTGGTGTGATTTTAAAGCTGTTTGTATTAAATTTAATGTTAATTTTTTTTTCTGTGTGTAATGTTTTAAAGGTTTTGTACTGCATGCACATAATTCAGAGGTTTAAAATCCATTAAAAAAATTAACATTTTAACTTCAATCATTCATAAAAAAATTGTTATCCTGAGTTTCCAAAAAATTATTTAAAAAAATTGGGGATTTTTCTATAATTATTTAGAAAAATAAAAGAGCCTATTATATTTCAAATTCATATGTTGTTAAAAAAAATGCAACATTTATTTTATCGCATAAGTTGGCCAATAATATGCATTCTATAAAAATCCGAACGATTGGAATTTTTTATTCGGCTTTTAATTAAAATATAATTAACTTTTTGTTTTCATTCGGGTAACTCAATAACAAAATTAAAAAAAAATCTCTAAAAAAAAAATATAATTTTTAAAATGTAAAAAATTTTCAAATAAAATCTATCTACATATAACTTGTCCAAATATTTTCTATAACGCCCACATTGGGCGCCAATATGTTTTAACTAGATTTAAATATTTCTGCATTAAAATTGCAAACATTTGTATACACTAAAATAACTATGTTGGTAAAATTAGTTAACTGCAATTGCAGTAGCAGTTAAAAAAAGGGTACACTGCGATTGCATTTAAAATTAACTGATATTGAAATTATTTTAAATAAAATTGCAGTATACACTGTTTTAACTGCAAGTAATGTTACTTGAGTGTATATGCAATTACAACAGAACGATTTTCAAACCAATAAATTGAAATGATGAATCTTGATTAATTTCAATATAAATTTCTAAAATAAAATTGATAAAAGTTTGCTAAACTACACTGTATTTAGTCTACATATGTACTCGTACAATATTAAATAAAACAAACAAAACTAAGAACATATAATCGAAATCGAAAAACTATCATTAATAAAAACAAAAATGCAAAAATAAAAAACAAAAAATAATTATTTTTCATAAAAATATTGTAATATCTACATTTTAGTATAGAAAAAATATGTAAATGAAAGTTTAAACGCAAGAAAAAAAAACACAAAAAAAGCAGGGAAATTTAAAAGTTTCACTTCTGTTCACAGAATTAGAGAAAATTATCACTTCTGTTCACAGAATTTACTTTCGCATAAAATAAATCGAATTTCAAAAATGTGCTCAAAAAAATATGATTAACCCCTCTGATTCAGAAAGACGGCACAAAGTAGAATTTCAGTCTTGTACATGTGCTTTGTGCCGCTTTTCTAAAACAGGAGATAAAATTTCAAAATGAATAAAAAATGTCCCTCGTAAATTTTGGCATTTTCTGATTAATTTTTAAGACCGAAAACAACTTGTCTGATGGTTTCTAGATTCAAATCAATGACGACATTCATGGTAAATTGATAGCACCTACATAGGTACACTCAGAAAAAAAAAGTTAGTAGAAAAATTTGTAAACGGTTTTCAATCCTTCTTTACTATTTTTGTACTGATTTTTAGGAAAAAATTATTATTTAGCAAATCTTTTTGCTATTTACAATTTACAGAATTTTTACAGAATATTTACAAATTTTTGTTGCTAATTTCAGAAATCATTTTACAAATTTTTGAAAACCAATTTGCTAAAATTAGCAAAAACATTTACTAATTTTGTGGATATTGAAGGAAATGTTTTTTCTAATTCAAACTTACACCTACAAACTTAAATTGCCTTAAAATGTTACATAGATTAAATGAAGGGATCGGAAGTGTATACATAGGACATCCACTTAAAATAGCACTAAAAAGTTTTTTGGGTTCTAAAATCAGCCCTAGAAACAATTAAAATTTGACCTTAAAAGTAAAAAAATTTACCTAAATATTTTTGAAAAAAGAAATTAAAACAAAATGATAAATTCGTTTGTTTTTACAATTTTGAAGCCTTTGTTTTTTAAGGTTTTTTGAAAAAAATAAATGAAATAAAATAAAAAAATTTTGAAGTTCGAAATTTGAAATTTTTTACTAATAATAATAATAATATTATGTAAATTTTTTTTACTGATTTTAGCAATCAGATTTTAAATTCCACTTTACAAAAAGTTTACTAAAATTTAGTAGCTGCAGCTAATTTTTCTACAAATTGCATTGTACTACACTTCAGCAGACATGTGATTAGCAAAAAATACCGCTGGGTTCAAATTAGCAAAATTTCCCGTAATAACAGTAAAATTTTCAGTTGCCATTACAGACTTTTTTCGGTGGGTGTAATAGATGTTGAGAATAACGTCAATAATTTTACTTGTTAACACTTAACGTGAACAAATGTCAAAATTATATGGGATTTTTTAATATAATTTACCGCACAAACACAGCTGTAATCAAAGCTGCCAGATATACCGTCATTTTGACGATTTATTTGTTAAATATTAGCAAAACAACGATTTATTAATGATTTCTCGGTAACAATTTTAAATTCTTTAAAAACAATGATATAAAATGACAGTTTTTTTATAACACTTCGCAATGATAAAGCCATTCAGAATGGTCCCTAAATGACAAATTTTTTTAATTCAGCTTTTCAGAAGTCAGTTATGCCAAATCCAATCGAAAAAAATTTGAGAAAATTAGTCACAAAGTTTTTCTAAAATTTCCTGCGCAATAATCACTAATATGACATTCGGCGGCTTAAATTTAAGATTTCAATTTATCTAATAATGACTTTTAATAGAAATTCGAAATTATTGCTAAGCTTTAAAAATGCATTCTAAAAAAGCAATTAGCATGAAATTATATCACTGTTTTAGCAACCCAGCAAAACTTTGGTAATGGGTGCGATATTCTCATGCGTTACCTTGTAATGTTAGCTCGTTACCTTTTTCATTATTTGCAAGCATAAAGTAATAAGTTACTCATTATTGATTACGTAGTATATAATTTATAAATGAAATGTAATAATTGCAATATTTTTGAAAATCTATTTTTAGATACATTACTTTGTGTTTTTTTGTAAGCAAAAGGGTAATGTTTTTTTGTTTTGATAACACTAGCGAAAGCAATCAAATACTATATGCGTCGATAGCTCAGTGGGTAGAGTTCTTGGCTGGCAACCACATTATTTTTAATTACAAATATTTTAAATAAAATATTTGTAATAATTTTTTTAATAAAAATTCCTCTTTTTTAAATATCCATTTTTCCATTCTCGTAACCATATAAGTAACCCCTTACATTATCACCTCTAAAGTAATGGGTATATAATTACTTTGAGGCTCATCGCCTGTAAAATTCATTAATGAAGTAAGGTGTAAAGTACTCCATCGACCCCTATGGCTATACATTACTTTACACATTATTTGGTAATGTGTGGTTTTGCTCGTAGAAAATTATATTCGATTTGGTTAAAAATTTAAATAATTTTCTGAGACAAATTTTAGCAAGTTAATGACTTTTTAAAAATATTTTTAAAAATTTTGATTTCTATGCAAACAAAAATTAAATATTTGAAATTCAAGTAAAGTCTTTAAATACAAGACAAAATAGTAAATCAGATTGATTTTTATACCCTACACGCCTATGTGGCCAGGGTATAATAAGTTTGTGCTGATGTATGTAACAATACAAAATTATTTATACCGATCTGCCGTCTGTCCATTTACTCTTCTTGTCGTAAATATTATGATATTATTATAAAATTTGGCATACTGGCTCATATCGTCCACAGCTTATAGACTTTGGTATGGGTCATTTAAAATTGGCTTAAGTACGACTAGTCGATAAGTGTTTTTTATCTGTCCCATATTTGATAAATAATATCCAAAAAATAATTACTTAACATAAGGACGGCATTGGTCAATGGTTGGGCCTAGTGGCCGTATGGACCATATTCCAGATTTTCTCAAAAATAAACCCTATAATAGAAAAATTTCCAACCGATTTTTAACTGTTTACCCACTTACACACTGAAATTGACGCCACTGTATGGCGTGTCTCGAAAATAAATTCGCGTTAAAAAGTTTTAGTAGAAATCTGTGTAAACACCCTGCACTCTAGTGTTAATAAAATTTTATGAAATCTTAGATTTTTGCCTACGGAAAAATGTCAACCAAATTTCAGAATTTTGTTTATTAAAAAAAATTAGATTTTACTTTTGTATAACACATCTTCAAACAATATTTTTTTAAAAATATAAAAATTTATTTAATTTAGTTTGTCTAAATTCTAAATTGTTTTGGCGGTAAACTTTTTAAGAATTTGATCATGTTTTATTTAAAAAATCTTTTAATTTATAAAATAATTTTATAAAATCTTTTAATTTAGTATTTGTAATTCATACGAAAATATTATTGTATAATATCTGTTAATTTTTTTTAATTCAATTCTTAATACTTTTCCCTGCTTTGTTGCTAAATTCTGTTATATTTTTCTTCAAAATAAAGAACTTTAACAAAGTACATTCTTTAAGAAAAATATATTATATATCATTTGAAATAAAATTTTATATTAGCATAAATAAAAATAATAAACAAAACAAAAATTAGTTAACATGCTTATAATGTTGAAACAGCACAATAATTTCCTTTTTTCTTTTGGTTATTTTGGACATAACACAGTTTTACAAAATATCATGCATTTCACTATATATCACTTGATCATAGAATTTCTACATATTTTTTTTCTACTTTAATTTTCTTACTATTCAATATGTAATGTATAACGCAAAGTTGAATAGAATTTTATATTTATTTAATCAAATTTATTTTACATTAAAAATATGTATCACTTTTTATTTTAGTTACTAACTTTTACTACCTTTACTAAGACAAAAAAAGTGCTTTAAATACTTTCAATAAAATGAAATAAGGAGTTTCCTCCTTTATACACAATTTAATTTTTTTTTTTGCAAAACTTATATAAGTACACTGTGCTATTCAAAATATTTTTGCCACCTTTAAAGTACTGCTAAATTAACAAATAAGAAACAAACAAAAAAAATATATATTGTTAATAATTTTCTTTAAACATGAAGATAAAAAATAAAGAAATTAAACTATAATTATAAAATTGTGTTTTTAATAATTATGTATTGATTTTTAAAAATAAAAAATTTATAGAGTTTACTTTTAAAAATTTACTCGTAATTTGAATATGTTTTTAGGAAAAAAATAATTAAGAATAATTTTTTATATAGGAAAAATGTTTCAGCACTTACAATTATTCTCTAGGAATATGCTTATTCTCAAAAAATGCCTGCATTATTAAAGTCCTTATGACACTTGCTAGTTTCAGTATTAATGGTAAAAAATTGATTTTAAATCACTGAATGAATTTTATTTTTAAATCACTGAACGGAAATATATTTTTTTAAATCTATGATTGAAAGGTTAATAAATTAAACGAATTGTTTTTTTCCGTTGGAATTAAAAAAATGAACGCGTTAATAGTAATTTAAATCATTTGATATGATAAATCAAGCTTTTACAATTGATTTAATTCTTAATGAACTGTTCAATTTAATTAGTTCATTTGATTTAAATAATAAAAGAATTTGTTCACTTAGATTAAAATTGAATTAGATTTATGGCGAATTCAAAAAATAATTAATTCTTTAAGGTTCTGATCCAAATTTACGAAAACTTCTCTTAAAAGTAAAATTACACAAGAATGCCATTCAAAAATTATCCAACAAATTAACCAAAATGTGGCAACATCGCCGTAACTACACAGTGACAGCTTCGTTAAAGGTACGTTACGACTACCTATGGCTAATGAAGCATTAACTGAAATTGAATCAACTTATTCGTATTAACTGAAATTGAATCAACTTATTCGTATAAATAATTCTAGCTTTAGTGAAGTATCGGTGCTATGACCAACGCTATTGATTAACAAAATCAGCACATCAAAAAAGTTTTTCCTTGTTTTTTTAATTCAAGAAACGAGTATTTTTTCCGAGTACTTGGTATACTTATTTTTACCAAACACTATTTAAATTTTGCTCAAACAAAAAACGCCACTGAGGTATGACACAGAGTTAACAGCTTTAGTGCTTTTCGCGTTAAATTATGAGCTTTTCGACTATGCATTAAGCGCTTAATTTGCTGTCAGTATTAGGTGTGCTTATGCAGCAATCTAACAACATTGGCTTGTGTTATTCCCATAAGCATTATCCCTAAACGTTGGCTTATCTCAAAGTTATATGAGAATGACATAGCTTGCCGCATAAAAACAGCTATTACTGCAGATATCATATTCACAGTGCATTAAGTTGTACAATACTTTTTGCATACAATATGGCACAACTGTTTTCTTCTATTCAGGAGGAATATAAATTTATACAATGTTTTGTACTTATCTTGTTTGTGAAATAGGAATCAAATGGTTTTTGATTTTTTCCAATATATTTATTTTACAACCTTCCAATTTGAATTTGTAGCGCTTTTTAAGGGATATATTTTCGCTTTTCAAAAGTTGGCAACATTGAGAGAAGACCCAGACAAAAACAAAGAATATTGGAAAAATGAATATAAAAACTAATAAACTTTGCAAGCAGTAGCAGCACGTATTATTTTGTAATTTTATTTTACTTACATACGCGTATTAAACAATTAGAAATCCAGCAATTAAACAAGTTTTGCTTCAAGTTATTACAAATATAACAATTAAAAAAAAGCTTGCATAACAATAAAAAACGTAAGAAAATTTATTTTATAAAAAACAAAGTACCTAAAAATAGAAAAGGAAACAGCAAAAAATCACCAAGGGTAATTAATATAACAACAACCTTAAATGGATCAGAAAACAATAAAGGATAAATCGAAGGCTATTAAACCAAAAACATATAAATATGATTTATACCATCAATTAATCGAAAAATTGCCTTTACCAACGTCGCAGATAAATTTAAATGACTATAATACATATTTAACACGTGGTGACTTTTATTACTATCATTACGGTTGTGATGGTCATCATGACAATGGTTGGGGTTGTGCCTATCGTACACTACAATCAATGTCATCTTGGATTTTGCATAAACGACAATGGAACAGTAGATTACATGTACCGAGCATTACAGAAATACAAGAAGTTCTGGTATGCATTGAAGATAAACCTAAAACATTTATTGGTTCGCATGATTGGATTGGTGCCTTAGAGGTTTTTTATGCTATTGATTCCCTCTATGATGTACCTTGTAAAATTTTACATATTACCCGCGGTGAAGATTTATCAAATTTTATTGATCAGTTGATTTTATATTTTAAAAACTTTGGTGGTTTTGTTATGATGGGTGGTGATATAGATGCTGGATCGAAGGGTATTGCGGGAGTACATACTAATGGCAAAGATTCATATTTATTAGTTGTGGTAAGTATGAAAATAAATTGTTTAATATTAAATTACAAAATAAATTGTTATGTACTATTTCACAAATATTTATTGTTTCGTACTTGTTTCTTAACTTGAAATCAAGTAAAATCAGTTTTGTATCTGTCTGTCCTAATTTTTTTTTGTTTACTTTTACTAATGAAATTTTGAAAATTTAGTAAAAAAAAAACTATAGTCTCTAACCATGATCAAGGAAAAAATTTTAAGGCTAATATTAGTATAAGCTTAATATCCCAAATTCTCAATAAATATAAGAAAACGTTTGTGAGAACCTTATGTTGTGTACCAGATAGAAGTCAGTTTGTATTTAAAATTATTTTAACCCTCTTCTGCACAAAGTTTGTTTGCAAAAAATAAATAATAAATAACTTTGGTTTTTTTTAAATTAAATTTTTCGCCAAATTTTAGCGAAACTGGTCAAAGAACTGGAAAATAAATATAAAACACCAATGATTTAAGAAATTCCGATTTGTTCTTAAATTATACCTCTCTTAAATAAGTTTTACTCTGGGCATTGTAACGAATTTTTCGAAATTGCGAAATTTGTCCTAAAAATAAAGGCATTTTGAATAATTTTTTTTTTCAAACTTACGTATTTTGTCGGTACCCTGTAAGACAAAAACTATATTTTATTTTCAAAGCAGAGGCTTGTTATCTAAATAAGTTTTATTTTTTAATTTACAAAATTTGGATTTTACCTTTTTCTCGCTTCTAAAGCGTACTTTGCAACCGAAAAAATTTGCTGCCAAAAATGGTTAAGCAACAAGTTAATAACCTTTTTTTTAAAAAGTTCCTTTTATTAAAAAAGGACTATTCATTAAAAAGTACCTTTTATTAAAAAAGTATGTTTTATTAAAAATATAGCTTTTATTAAAAAAATGTACCTTTTATTAAAAAGTACCTTATATTAAAAAGGGACCTTCTATTAAAAAAGTATCTTTTATTAAAAAAGTACCTTATATTGAAAAATGTACATTTAAGTAAAAGTGCCTTTTATTAAAAAAGTACCTTTTATTAAAAATATCTATTATATTGAAAAGTACCTTTTTTTGAAAATTTACCTTTTATTAAAAAAGTACCTTTAAAGTACCTATCTTATTAAAAAAATTACCTATTACTAAAAAATTACCTTTTATTAAAAAGTACTTTTTTTAAAAAAATTACCTTTTATTAAAAAGGTACCTTTCATTAAAAAAGTACCTTTTATTAAAGAAGTAAATTTTATTAAAGCAATACCTTTTATGGAAAAAATACCTTTTATTAAAAAATTACCTATTATTTAAAAAGTACCCTTTATTAAAAAGTACCTTTTTTTAAAATTACCTTTTATTAAAAAAACACCTTTCATTGAAAAAGTACCTTTTATTAAGAAGTACCTTTCGTTAAAAAGTACCTTTCATTTAAAAATTACCTTTTATTAAAAAGTAACTTTCATTAAAAAGTACATATTATTAAAAAAGTACCTTTTATTAAAAAAGTACCTTTCATTAAAAAGTACCTTTTATTAAAGAAGTAAATTTTATTAAAGCAATACCTTTTATGGAAAAAAATACCTTTAATTAAAAAATTACCTTTTATTAAAAGAGTTCCCTTTATTAAAAAGTACTTTTTATTAAAAAAAGTACATTTTATTAAAAAAGTACATCTTACTAAAAAAATATCATATTGAAAAATGTACCTCTTACTAAAAAAGTATCATATTAAAAAAAGTACCTTTAAGTAAAAAAGTGCCTTTTATTAAAAAGTACCTTTTATTAAAAAATTACCTATTATTAAAAAAATACCCTTTATTAAAAAGTACATTTTTTTAAAATTACCTTTTATTAAAAAAACACCTTTCATTGAAAAAGTACCTTTTATTAAAAAGTACCTTTCATTAAAAAATTACCTTTTATTAAAAAGTAACTTTCATTAAAAAGTACATATTATTAAAAGTACCTTTTATTAAAAAAGTACCTTTTATTAAAAAAGTACCTTTTATTAAAAAAGTACCTTTTATTAAAAAAGTACCTTTTATTAAAAAAGTACCTTTTATTAAAAAAGTACCTTTTATTAAAAAGTACCTATTATTAATTAAAAAAGTACCTTTTACTAAAAAAGTAACTTTTATTAAAAAAGTACCTTTTATTAAAAAAGTACCTTTTATTAAAAAAGTACCTTTTATTAAAAAAGTACCTTTTATTAAAAAAGTACCTTTTAAAAAAAAAGTACCTTTTATTAAAAAAGTACCTTATTAAAAAGTACCTTTTAAAAAAGAACCCTTTGTTTTAAAGTATCTTTTATAAAAAAAGTACATTTTATTAAAAAAGTACCCTTTATTAAAAAAGTACCTTTTCTTACAAAAGTACTTTTTATTGAAAAAGTTTCTTTTATTAAAAAAGTACCTTTATTAAAAAAGTTTCTTTTATTAAAAAAAGTACCTTTTATTAAAAAAGTGCTTTTTATTGAAATAGTACCTCTTATTACTTTTTATGAAAAAAGTACATTTTATTACCAATGTACCATTTATTTAAAAAGTAATTAATATGTTACTTTTTAAATAAATGTACAATTAAGAAGAATGTACCTTTAAAAAAGCTTTGCGCAATTTCTACTCCTTTATCTGAAGATGTTCAAAACTTTTCCAGTGCTGAAAATGAATTTATATGTTTGTAAAAGAAGTCCTCTAATATTAATAATATTAAAATTTAATTCTAATCAATTCTTTTTTCATTTATTTTATTTTAGGATCCCCATTACTCTGGACTTCCTGCATCCATACAAGATTTAATTAATAATGGCTACATACGATGGCAAAATACTAAAGAATTTGTAGATAGTTCCTTTTATAATTTATGTTTGCCATGTCTTAAATAAGATGCGATTTTATTGATTTTATGTTAAATAATAAAATGAAAAAGTTAATAAAATTAATCTTAATAATTACAAACTAATAAAATAGAGGAACTGTTAACAAATTCTTTAAAATAAAAAAGGTATAATAAATATTTATTCTCTTTTAGACTGCATAACTGAACCATTAACAAATTAAAGCAAAATTTATTGGAAAACGAACTAATATAAAAAACTGATAAGCTAACAACTATACGAAACACCTTTGCAGTCATTAATTAAAGCATGCAAAGCAGCCAACACAGTAAATATGATAAGAATATAAGAAAGACGAAAACGTTCATAATTACTTGACGAAAACAATTACTATAATTAATATAGTTTTATAACAAACGAAATTTAAAGACATGTCCAGCTGGGGCAACAATAATAATCAACAAAAAATTAAAAGTGCAATATTTTAAAGAAACTAAAAAAAATAAGAACAACTTTTAATTTAAATTAAAGATATTTTCTTCTGAAAAAGATTATAATATGGAAATACTACAACGTCTATTGTATACCCTAGTGGGTACAGCCTCTTTATGTTATTTTGTTGTCAAAATAACTTTGGGCTATTGGAAACGTCGTGGTATTTTACATGAAAAACCCAAAAAACCCTGGGGCCATTTGAAAGGTGTGGGTCGTAAAAGACACGTAGCGGAGGTGTTGCAAACTCTATATGAAAAGTACAAAGGCCAGGCACCATTTATTGGATTTTATGCTTGGTTAAAACCCATGCTTCTAATACTTGATCTTGAATCAATCAACTGTATTTTACACAAAGATTCCAAATATTTTTTGGACCGAGGCTTATATTACAATTTACACGATGATCCATTATCACAAAATCTATTACAAATGGATGGCATAGAATGGCAACATTTAAATTTAAAAACCAAATCATTACAATGGCAAGATAAAATGCAAAATATATTACCTGCTCTTTTAAAAGTACAACAAATATTTGAAAAATCTCTACAAGATAAATTTGAAAACAAAGAAATAGTCTACAACATCTCCGAGTTAGTGGAGGGTTTTAATATCGATGTCATCTCTTCGTTGGCATTTGGTTTAGAAGGTGGCGATTCCTTGCGTTATAAAGACACACAATTTCGTAAAATGTGTAAAACTTATACACATCATAATGAAAATATTTATAAAACCTATTTTGCTTTTTGTTTTCCTACTTTGGCACGGCTATTACAATATCGCTTGTATTCCTTGGAAGCCACTAACTATTTTCAAAAACTTATCAATGATAAACTACATGAACGTGAATATCAGCGTACACAAACGATGCAATATGATTTTCTGCAAATATGGTGTGATTCCCGTAAAATAAGTCAACGTAATCAATCGTTTAAGAAAATGGATAATCAGGAAATTACAGCACAAGCATTTAATTTTATTCTAGCTGGTCTGGAATCAATTAATACCACTCTATCGTGTTGTCTTTATGAATTGTCTTTGCAGCCGGAAATACAATCAAAAGCTAGAGATGAGATAAGACGAGTGTTAAAGAAATATCAAGATAAATTAACAGAAGACTCTCTAAAGGAGTTTGTGTATGTAAAGCAGATTTTAAATGGTGAGTTAAAATTAGTTTTTTTTTATTATTCATTTTATTCCTTTTTCTATCTTTTCAGAAACCCTTCGCAAACACTCACCCTATCCATTCCTATTGCGTCTCACCACCAAAGACTATGAATTACCCAATTCAATATTTATGCTTCAAAAAGGCAATCATTTAATTATACCAACATCAGCCATACACAATGATGTAGCGTACTATGAGCAACCGGATAAATTTGATCCAGAACATTTTCATTCCACAAAGGTACAAAAAAGACCAACATGTGCATTTTTACCATACGGCTTAGGGCCACGTTCCTGTGTGGCACAATATTTTATGCAACAACAAATGTTGGTGTGTTTGGTGACACTAATACAAAAATTCTCCTTTATGCCATGCCAGGAGACTGTAATACCTATGACCTATGATAATGGTAAAATATTGAAGAAACCAAAAACAGATATCAAACTTATGATTAAGAAAATATAAAAGTTTAGTTTGTAAGTAAAGATTGATTTTTTTTTTTAAATGTACTATATAAGTTTTAAGGTAGAACTATAATAGACTTGAGAGCTTTTGAGTTTATAATAGAGCTTGTTTCACACGCCTACCATCCCTATCCACATCTATCTTCTATTTCCCAGTGTCATTGACAAAAGAAAATTGATAAAAATTTGTCAATTCGTATCACCAATACTGGAAAATTGTAGGGTTAGGTATAGTCGACGTATGCATTGCTTCTAAATATTATTAAAACTAACGATATCTTTAGTCTATTATTGTTTTTATTATAATTATCTGTGTATGTTATTTATTAAAAATCAAAGTTCAAATTCTGTTTAAGTTCAGTTTCTAGGTGTTGATGTTTAGTTTTTAAAATGAAAGTATTGAAATGGGTTTTTTATTTTCAAATCTATGAAATTGGAATTGTTTTTCTTTTTAATATCATTTGTTGCTTGTGATAATTTTTGGGTTTGTAATAAAAGTTTTACGAACAAATATGTATTATATAAATAAAAATCATTTAAAAAGTTCTTATTTTTGAATTATTTGGATATTTGAAGGGTTTATTCTGAAAAAAGTAAAATCCCTATTATATTTAAACTGTGACATAGAAGGTTTTGCAGTTGTAGTTTTATTGGAAATGTAAAAAAAAATGATTAGTTCATATAGATAGAATTTAATCTGGTAATATTCAAAACTGCTCGAGAAAATTTCTTTAAAAAAAAGTACAGAGATCCATTCAAATACCAGCGATCTCTTAAGAGCTAACTATATTAGACTTTTGCTAGCTTAAGCAAATGTGCGAATACATGTAATCAAATGTGTATGACTATATTGTACTTAACAAACTTTTCGTTCAGTTTCGTCAAGTGTCATTTGCTTAAGCAAACAGCGAAACTGACCGCACTTTACTTAAGGAATCATATGTTTTTAGAAAAACTGTTTATGAAAAAAAAACCAAATTGCAATGTACGCGGAAAATATTTTTATAGAAAATTTAATTGAAAATGTTAAAAAACAAACGTGCATGTATAACAAAAGGGGTGGGTTTTGTATTTGTTTTTCGATTGAGATGCAAGCACTGTTGCATTTTTTAGTACTTTTTTATTTATGTTTTCATTTGTTTCTTTAAATTATTAAAAATTAATATAGATTTACTTGTTAATTGTAAAAAATTTATAAATTGAACACATTAAATAATATTTTTCGAAAAGATACATATATTTTAGAAATATAAGAAGAAAACAGTTTTTGCAAAAGTACAAATATTTGCAACTAAGTGTAGTAAGTATTTAAGTTTAAAAAGTACATTGTAGCCACCCAAAAGTTGATTAAGCATTTGACAGACTTTTCGTTAATTTTTGACAGTAGCTTAAGTTAGCAAAAGTATAATATAGTTAGCCCTTTAGTATATGTTTTTCTTTTGAGTTAATGCCAAGGACTGTGTATTTTAGAGAGAGCTGTTGCTTCTCGCGGTTCTCGCTATATTTGTGAACTATCCCTAATAAAAAAACATTCATAAATCGCAGCCAAAAATAATTAGTACTTTTTTTTCCCCGCGAAACCCGAATGCTTTCACGCAAATTTATTTATTTTCAATACAATACCAGCCTTTAGGGCCAATAAGGTGTTGCTAGTGGTATACTAGCCAGGCCAAGGCCATACAAAATAAATTCTTAATATTAAATTTTATATACAAAACTTTTATTTTGTTAGTCTCGTTTCACACAGAGCAACATTTGTCGCGCAACTCTTGAGTTTGTGGGAGAGAGTGGAAAGAAGAGTGGGGGTTGGTACGAAGTTGCTTGTTCTCGGCAATACATTTTGTTTTTTTATTCTTTGTTTTGTTTTTTAATTTTTTGTTTTTTTTTTATTTATTTTAAACCAAATGTAGACGAAAGTTGCTGAAAAAAGTTTCTTTGTGTGAAATTAAAGGCAACTTTAAAAGAGAATTGACAAGAATCGCCGCGACAAAAGTTGCTCTGTGTGAAACGGGTCTTAGTGACCAAATGCTATTTAAGGTTTATTGTTATTGCGGGTTTTTTAAAAGTAAAAAATGAATTATTTTAACAAACTAAGTTTGAATAGAACTTTTTACCTCATAAACTGCATAGCCTTAATATTAGACATCACCGTAATAAAATTTCTTTAAACCATTCAAGATAGGAATCCTCTCAATACAAGTTAGTTTTGGAAATGGAGTAACTTGATGAATTCTTAAGGAATAGTTTGAGGGAATGATAAATCTGAATTAAATTTTTCGTGAATTCTTTCGAAGATCTGTGTAAAACTATTCCAGAATGTTTTGGTATTTTAAAAAT
This sequence comes from Eustalomyia histrio, assembly GCA_949748255.1. Classification (NCBI taxonomy): domain Eukaryota; kingdom Metazoa; phylum Arthropoda; class Insecta; order Diptera; family Anthomyiidae; genus Eustalomyia; species Eustalomyia histrio. The sequence continues at coordinate 36,682,353 of OX456527.1, forward strand.
TTTTCAATCCAAATAAATAGGTTTTTTTTTTTAAATATTTGTATTAAGCGAAGTTGAATTAAGAAAAATTATGATACCATTTTAATTTTTTCAAGCTTTCAAATTCCAGACAAATTTTAAATCAAAAACTTAAAAAAAAATACGTATTTTAGGTTTAAGTAGGAACAACTTTTGAAAAGTTCTTCTCTTTTAATACAGCTAATTTTAGAAACATTTACCGAAAAATTAACATAGTCCATTGTAGTTGCGGCTTTAGCTTAAGTGACTAAGTTAGGTATATATTTCTAAAATATCCTTGCATACCAAAAAAAAAAAAACCTTAAGTCACTTAAGCCAATTGTAGTTGAACCTCAAAAATGATAATTATCCTTAAAAAAATATTATTTCAATTTTTTTTATTTAATTATTGTATATTATAGAAAAAAAATGCATTTAAAGGGAATTATAATATTGCATGAGTACATTAATTAATATTTAACTTAATAATAAAACATTTACTTGTAAAAAGAATACACATAAAACAAGAATGAGTTCATGTTTCCAAAATGCTACCATCGTCATACATTCGTTCAATACTTTGTAACATTTATAAAATAAGATGACCTCTTCCAATCCATCAGTACAAATACTTATGTCAATGTTTCGCCTGTTGTAACACAGGCTTCCAAATAATCGATGCGTCTTTCCAAAGTAGTTAACTTTTCATTAAGTACCGCTAGACGTGAACGACACGACATATCGAAAGAATTGAGAAAGTCAGTAATACGTTTTATACTAGCCGTAATGACTTCAATGTATTCCCGATTGGCCCAGTCCTGGTGGATTTGTTTTTGTACCGCCTCCCGATGAGCACCACTCATTGTAAATTTAATTTTTTTATCTTATGAAAAATCAAGAATTTTGTAAAATAAATTCGTTTAAATTACTAAAATTCTTCGGAATAATATGTATTAAAACTTGTCAAGTGCTGCTGTCAAAACTAACGCAAACTAGTTCAATTTAACAAACCAAAATAATCACTTTTTTTATTCTACCTACCTGTTGGGGTTCGGCTTATTGCTTCATATACCATAGCTTTATATATGCGGTAAATTATGTTCGAACATTAGTTCACGTTAAGAGTTAACGCGTACAATTATTAACTTTATTCTTAATCTCTTTTAAATGTGAGAATGTTCCTATTAACACCTTGCCGCACAAAAAAAAAAAAACTTTCGTGCGGGCGGCAACTTCATATGATGTGTTTAATATTTTGTATTATATATAGGGTGTGTGAAACGGCTTGGTAAAAATATTGTTTCTGTGGTAAAAAAATTTTAAATTTTCCTTTGCGAAATGGAATAGAATCTATTTATTTGGTATGTCTTCAATTTTCTTATATAAAATTTCAAAAATTTCTAAGCTCATGCTAAAAAATGCCACTAACTCTATGGGCTAGTTAAGTTTTATTCCTCTTAAGAAGCATACCTTCTTTTGTATTTAGTATTTTAGTTTAAGAAAATGTTTTCCTTAACACAGAAAAGCTTATATAACTTAAAAGCTGTGTCCATGCGGCAAGCATTTAAATTAAAGTTATGTCATTCCCATATAAATTTCACATAAGCTAACGTTTATTGTTAACGCTTAACGTTACTTACGTCAAATTTATATAGGAATGGCACAAACCAAACGTTGATAGCTACCCGCATAAGCACTGCTAAAGATGAAAGTATTTTATAAAGCATTTGTATCAAATTTATAGCCCGAAATGATTTGATTAAATTAAAACACTTTTCAAAATTAGTATTTTTCATAATTCTATAACAAATGTATTTTTTTTAACAATTTTTTATTTGTATATTTCCGTTAAAAATCAATTTGAAATCTAATAATAAATTTCATTTGTTTCTATACACATTATTGCAACACTGAAGAAATATCTGCAAGCAGAAAAACTTTCGTTAAGTTTGTTCTGTTTTGCAGCCAAAAGTTTCGTTTTTTGTGCAGTCGAAAATTGACAGTTGTTCGAGGTGGTTCGTTAATGTGCAAGTTTTGTTCAGTGTTTTATTTTTTGCGAATTTGCGGTAATCGGTTCGGTAATTACAGAAAAATACAAGAAAAAAAATGTTGAATAAAAATTAAAACAAATTACAAAAAAAGTTAACAAAATATTGTTTGAATATAGCTATAAAGGAAAAAGTTAAATTCTAGCAAATAAAGTGAGTTTTAAAAGAAGAAATATCAAAAAGAAATATACAGTTTTTACTCATAGCTAACTGTAAATTATATATATGTACATATATATTCGAGTGCAAAAATTCAGAAATTAGAAAAGGGTGTAAAAGAAGTTAACAAATTATTTAAAGATTATACAAATTATCAAACAAATTCCCATTAGAATTTACTGCCAAGTTGTAGATGAAAAATTAATTTTTCTATACACATTCTGTCTAACAAGAAACAAAAAAGTTTTTTTTTTTTGAGCCAGACATTGAAATCCTGTTTTTGTGTACAACAACAATAACGACAACATCGAAACTACAAAACAAACCGAAAAAAATATTCCTTTCATCCTGTGCACAGTGTTTTCGAAAGCAAAGAAAAGTGCAGTAATTTTTTTTTGCGGTGTGCGTTTAGTGTGTATAACCATAGAGGAAGAATAGAAGAATAGAAGAATAGAAGAATAGAATGGTATAACTTAAAAAAACAACAATAAGAAACAGAAGAAATGTCAAATAGAAAATCAACACAAAAACAACTGTTTTTTGTGCTATTCTTTTTAAGTTGATTTTTTCCAAATTGGATTTTTAAACATTTCAAAACAAAACAGAAAAAGATCTATAGTTAATTTTGTGTAAAAGTGCGTAAAAACAGTAAAACAAAAAATAATTAAAAGTATCAACAATTCGTATAAGAAGAGGTCCTTTTAAATGACTCTCACTCTCTTCAGTTTCTTTTTTTTTGTTTTCGATAATTCTTTTAGGGTTGTTTTTGTTACCAAAACAATACCCATCATTGACAACAACAAATTTTATCCTTATCATCTGCAAAATAAAACGACAACAAGAAAATTGAAGTTTTTTTTTAATACCGAAGCTTTTCTCCCCTTTCTTCAAAATTGTGTTGTCCATGTTGATGTACAAACACACTACAGGGATACTTGCTTTTATGTTCTTAAAATTTGCCGCCTGGAATTTTTAAATGCGCGTATTTTTCTATAACTCGACTCTTCTCGTAACAAGGGAGGATACCAGTGTTGCCACTTTATGCATAATTACGCAAATTGCGTGTAATTTTGACTTTCAATTAATACAAAGGACATTCAACACGTCGTTTTTAAATTAAGATTCTACGATTTTTTAATATGTTTAGGATTGTGTGTATAAAGCAAATTAGATTTTAAGGAGTTTTTTGTTACAGCATCTCTCAGATTTTAAAGAATTTATTTAATCTAAAGAGATTCACCCCTTATTTTATAGAAATATCGCTTTAATTATGATGAGTTTAGGACTATGGCTGATTTTAGACTTCCGGGCAAATCTCCAAAAAAAAAAAAATTAATATGTATGTATCACACCCTGGAATCAAAAATATTTTTTTGAGTGGCTAGATCCATTTAAGATGCCCAGGGAGTCCAAAATACCCAGTTATTGTACTAATCATAAAGTATGCGAACTCAAAGAAATGTAACATTTCTTACGAACTAAAATGTGAACTTAAATTTATTTATTCTTATTAAACAAAATGTATTTTTGTAAATAAATTTAAATTTTTTATTAAATAATCCTCTAATTTTTTAAAAATCAATGTAAAATTTTTTTTTTTGTAAACATCGCGATCCTTTCTTTAAATTTTTTTACCCTGCTGCTTTATGTATCATAATGTAACAAAAATTCAAATTAGAAAAATCCAGCGCTATGTTATACATCGCTTTAAAAAATCAATTTTTTACAAAAAATTGCGTGATTTATTTTTTTCTTCACACTTAAAATTAACAAAAATGTACCTAGCGCGAATTCTACTTCCGGATCTTGAAATTTTAATTTAATTTGAGTAGTCACACTCCAATTTTGGCTATGTTTTGATTTTTTTTGCACTAAGGGATTCACAGGGTCCCGTCCGCCTTAACACCAAATAGAAAATGTTTTTCTTTTTTTATTTCACAGATAGTCATATTTTTATTGAGCGGTGCCTGAAACAATTTTTTTCCTTTTTTATTTACTTAAATGAACCCCAGACATTGACAAAATTCATATTTGGAATACTGAAAAATTTTCATTTCATTGCAGATCTCACATTTACTATTTTTTACTTTGTACGCTTTTTTTTTGATCTACGGGTCGTTGAGGCCCTGTCCTCCTTAACAGCAAATATAAAATATAAAAAATTTTAAATTTTTTATTCCATAGGAAGTTATATTTTTTTTATTTTGGCGGGTTCCCCAAAAAAGTAAAAATTTACCCATTCTTCTTTCAGATCTAAAGCAAAAACTTTTCAATTCCAGATAAATAAGTTCTAATTTAAAACATATAACATATTTTTAATTTCGGCTTAAAATAAAATTAGTTAAAATTGACAGAATTTTGAGTTAAATATTTGTTGATTTACTAATTTTTAAAATAACTTTTAAACACAAAGTTTATAGATATGTATATGTAATAATGTTTTACACAAAATATTGTCAATTTTAACAAATTTGAGTTTAAGCTGAATCTAACAAATATTTCTGTAAATTTACAATTATATTTTTTGGAGTATACGTACACCACAAAAACAAAATCTAAACTAAATACAAATTGACAAAAGGGTTTAAAAATGTTTTGAACAATATTTTTTAACTTCAAAGAAATTTAGAAACTTGAATTTAGTTTAGATTTCATTTCGCCAGTTCGCCCCCACTCTTAGAATGAATTAAAAATTTCAAAGGTTTAGATTTTTATAACTTTTGTGTAATCTTGAGTGTTCCCATGTGTAAATTCAAAGACCCCTTGTGGCAACACTGGAGGATACGCTTAATTATTATTATTATTATTTTTTTTGTTAAGCACAAACACTGTTAACGTCTGACGTTATCGTCCTTGTCGTAATCGTTGCAATCATCATTATTATCGACTCTTGTACTGGATTCTTCTTTTATGGATTATTAAACAAAAAATACACTTTATTTTTACTTTTTTTGTTGATAAATTTGTCAGCAACTGCCAAAAAGTGCATGTAAGTATACTTGAATAATTTATTTGAAAAAAAAAAAAATTACAATATTCTTTCAATTATTTATACATGCTTCATTATTTTGAGTAGATCCTTTTTTAAGAAAAAAAGGGTTGCAATTTTTTATATAAAGTAGGCTAATTAACCAGGAATGAATATAAGGGTATTCATGATGGTGTTTTGCACACGATGCATACTCTAGATTGAGAAAATTCAAACAATAGGCAAAGCTTTTTTTTTCCATCACAATCACGAATATCCTCAATGAATGCAATTTAAGAGTACATATTTATAATTGGGTAAACATTTTAAAAGTATGTAAAAATATTTTTTAAAAGAACACAATATCAATATTTTGATAAATATGTATCTTAACAAATTTATAATTTGTGCAAATAATCCATCAAGATTTTAGTTAACATTTTTGCAATATCTTAGAATAATTTCTCTGGTGAAACAAATTTCTCAATATACAGGACTCTCTTTAATGCCCATATGTCGCTGAGACCAACATAATTTCGAATTTATTTGTACATGAAATGTAAATAAAATTTTATATATAAAAAAAAAAACTTAAGCTGCTATTTTTCGACATAAACTTTACAGTTAAACACTAATAATCAATTGTAAAATGGTTTTTTATTATATTCTTCAAAAGAAGGAAAAAAGAAGCAGTGATCTTGACTCCGGTGTTCGGAAAATTCGGATCGGAACCAATCATAGAGTGAAAGTTTTCTTTTATGATCCTATTTTATTGCATAAATAGCAGTTCCTATGGTGTCGTGAAAGATAAGATCGTTTAATGTTCCCAAATAAATTTGAAATTTTTAATTTAAATTTTAACGGAAATTCAGTGATCGGGTCTAAGCCTCATTTTCACAATCTACTAACAATGTTTTACTCTTTTTGCATTTAGTTTATGAAAAAATCAATTTTTTTTACAATAACTTTTTTTTAAATATTTCTGAAACTATAGCTAAACTTTAAAATTTTGTAATCATATTGTTTTAAAAATTTCCTGAGTTTGTTATAAATATTCCCTACACCTTACACAAAAAAAAAATGATCCTATATTTTTCCCTACACTTGGACAAAAATTTAGATTCGGATGCTTGTTTATAAAATACAGTTGTATAAAGATATAACAAATAGTTTTCGGCATTTTACCAAATATTTATTTAATAAAAAAGTTGAGAATTCATCAAAAATATTTTGAGCAACATTTTTTATTTTACTTATTTTTTTCAAAAAATATTTTAGACAAAAAAAAAAAATAAATAAATAAAAATCAAAGGCTTACAAAATTATTTATCATAAGTTTTAATTATTAAAAATAAAATTTCCTTCAATATCCACTTTTTAAAATTAGTAAATTTTTTGCAAATTTTTAGAAAATCAGTTTTCAACAATTTGTAAAATGATTTCTGAAATTAGCAACAAAATTTTGTAAACATTCTGTAAAAATTCTGTAATTTGTAAAATGTAAATAGAAAAAAAAAAAAAATACTAAATAATATATTTTTTTACCAAAAATCAGTACAAAAGTAGTAAAGTGAGATTGAAAACTGTTTACAAATTTTTCTACTAACTTTTTTTTTTTGAGTGTAGTCTCCGATAAGCTCTATACACTTTGTTCAATGTTTCTCCAATTTTTTTGTATCCCTTCCAAAAAATAAGATTTGTCGAGGTCATAAAAATAGGTTTGTTTGTGAGATGATTTCACCGTTGGAGTCATATCTCTTTTTGCCGAGCTATTTCTTCAGGTTTGGAAACAAGAAATAGTTACTCGTATCTAAATCTAGTGAATAGGTCGGATGAGGGAGAAATTCGTAGCCTAATTTATGAATATTTGACATGGAAACTGCCTATTTCCATTTTTTCTTAATCTTAAAATCAAAAAGTCACGGACGTATTCACCCGCTTTCGTGCTCAAAGTTCTAGCAGCTTGAAAGTTTAAAAATATTTTAGCGCCACATCAAGAAAAGTCATATTGAAAGTTTGAACTTGAAAACATACGCAAAAAAAGCGAATCAGCAAAAAACATTCTAAATATGTAATAGATATTTTCTTTTTATTTTGTCGACTTGGAGGCCTTAGGACTACAATTATGCGGGTATTCCTGTTCTAATATAATAACAGTTATGCCTTAAAGTTAGTTACTCAGTTTTACATGAAGAATTCTTCTTATTTGTACACTCACTAAAAAAGGCTGTAATGGCAACTGAAAATGTTGCTCTTATTACGGGAAATTTTGCTAATTTAAGCCCAGCGGTATTTTTTTTGCTAATCTTAGCAACACATGTCTGATGACGTGTAGAAAAATTAAAAATTTTAGTAAGCTTTTTGCAAAGTGTAATTTAAAATCTGTTTGCTAAAATCAGCAAAAAAATGTACTAAGTGTTATTAATATTAGTACAAAATTTTAAATTTATGTTTTTTATCGAGCATCAACATTTTTATATTTTATTTATTTTTTTCAAAAAAATATTTTGGACAAAATTAAAACAAAATTTAAGTCTTAAAAATTGTAAAAACATAAACGACTTTATCGTTTTGTTTTAGTTTGTTAATTTCTGTTTTAGGAAATATTTTCGTCAATTATTTTTACTTTTAAGGTCAAATTTTAATTGTTTTTACAGCCGATTTTTAGAACTAAAAAAACTTTTTAGCGCTTTTTTAAGTGAATGTCCTATTGTAAGCCATTAGTCGGGTATCTTCACTTCTGATCCCTTTTTTTAATCTATGTATCATTTTAAGGCAATTTAAGTTTGTAGGTGTAAGTTTTAATTAGAAATAACATTTCCTTCAATATAAACTTTTTTAAAATTAGTAATTTTTTATTGCTAATTTTAGCAAATCGGTTTTCAAAAATTTGTAAATGATTTCTGAAATTAGCTACAAAAATTTGTAAATATTCTGTAAGAATTCTGTAATTTGTAAAATGTAAATAGCAAAAATATTTGTTAAAAAATAATTCTTTTATTCAAAATCAGTATAAAAATTGTAAAGTGAGATTGAAAATCGTTTACAAATATTTCTACTAACTTTTTTCTGAGTGTAAGTTTTAATAAGAAATAACATTTCCTTTAATATCGACTTTTTTAAAATTAGTAATTTTTTTTGCCAATTTTTTTCAAATCGATTTTCAAAAATTTGTAAAATGATTTCAGAAATTAGCAACAAAAATTTGTAAATATTCTTAAATTCGGTAACTTGTTAAATGTAAATAGCAAAAAGATTTGCTAAATAATAATCAGTACAAAAATAGTAAAGTGGGATTGAATACCGTTTACAAATTTTTCTACTAACTTTTTTTCTGAGTGTAACCTAGACTCAAAGAGCTAAAACAAAACCTTGTCGTCTTTGGACTAACGTTTAAATATTTTTCCTGCTGTATTGCAATTCCTCTCGCCATTAGTGGAGGGAGGATAATGTGGTGATAATCCACTTCATATCGAAATAAAATTTTAAGATCAAATTTGCATTCGTTCGTTTACAAACTTTATAGAATTTTTTATTTAATAGGCTCTGTAATATATATACATATGCATATATATAAATATGTATATATACATATCAAATTAGTAAACTGGCTTTAGCTACCGGAATTCGTTGTTAACAAATTATGAATAACACTACAGATTCTAAAAACTTTTATTTTATTGGAAACTGCTCTGATTATAAATATAATTATTTCTTAAAAGATATCAGATCAATATATATTTTGGTCTTCTGATACTGAAATAGTATTAACTGGAAAAAATTGGGAAATTGATAAAGGGCAACAAAGTATAATAGAATTTCAGAAAATCTGTTAAATTTCATTAAAATTTCAAGGGTTTTTTTGATTGTTTTACAATTAACACCAATTTTCCAGCTTCCAAATAAAAATACTTAAAAATTCCAATATAAGCACCATAACATTATTAACAAATACACCAAATATTTCCAAGATGCAACAACTCTCACATACAATTTCCAAAATAACAAAACAACAACTTTAAAGCAAAAACTTCTTTTTTTTTTGGAGTTGGTACTTGCGCAGAGTGTGACTCTGTTTTTTAATTTATATTTTTGTCTACCTTTCATAACAATTTTTAAGATTCAAGAGGGGAAAATTAAATTGTTTATTATTTTTTTGTTCATATTAAATTTAATACACTCGATTAACTTTAATATTATCGTTAAATATGAATATTTCAAATAATACAAAAAAAAAAACAGAAATATTTATATTTGCTATAATAAACACCCTAAAATACTTAAAAACAAATAAGATTTTGCCAAAAGAAATCCCTAAAAGATTATTTAATGTTATAACGCCCTTGCTACATATTTTTATTATTTAGAGTTATTATGTATAAGATTTTGTTAGCCTTTATTTTACAAATAAGATTTATATATTGAGGGGATTCATGAATCGCCTCGTATATGTTTGTATTATACAAGATGCATTTTCAACGCAAAAGTACCTTAATAATTATTTTATTAAAAAAAAAATATTCAGTTTATTTATTAAATAAAATATTATTTTATTTTCATAATTAAGGATATTTGAAATATAAAGGGTGTCCCAAGAAGAACGCAATTTTTAAATCTGGCAACATTCGAAGTGTCATTGTTTGACATTTGAACAATTGTTATTGTTTGCTAGTAGAAGGTACTAGGTTAGTAAAAATGGAGCGCTACACGAATGAACAGCGCATTCTCATTGTGAAATTGTTTTACTAAAATGGTGAAAGTTTTGCGGCTACAGTTCGCAAATTGCGATCAATTTGGGGTCACAATAATGCTCCAAAAGAGTCAACTGTAAAGAGATTAATGGATAAATTTGCCGAAACTGGGTCTGTTAGTGATGTAAAGACAACAACGCGCCATCGACCAGGTCGGTTGACCGAAAATGTCGCAGCTGTACGTGATGATGTCGCTCAAACTCCATCCACCTCAGTTCGACACCGAGCTCAGCAAATTGGTGTCTCCAAATCCACTTTGCAGCGAATTTTGACGAAAGATTTGCATCTTCATGCATACAAAGTTCAATTGACTCAGGAACTGAAGCCAGCTGACCATGGACAGCGAAGGGAGTTCGTTAATTGGGTATTGGAGAGACAACATGAAAATGCTGATTTTGCCGATAAAATCATCTTCAGTGACGAGGCCCATTTTCATCTTGATGGCTTCGTCAATAGGCAGAATTGTCGCATTTGGGGTGAGGAAAATCCTCGAGTGATTCACGAGAAGCAAATGCATCCTCAACGTGTCACTGTGTGGTGTGGTTTTTGGGCTATAGGAATCATTGGACCTTTTTTTTATGAAATGAGGCAGGTCAAGCGCAAACAGTCAATGGTGTTCGGTATCGTGAAATGATAACCAGTTTTTTCTTGCCTGGAATTGAAGAAATGAATGTGGAGGGCATGTGGTTCCAACAAGACGGCGCCACATGTCATACAGCCAGAGAAACAATTCAATTGCTGCATCAGTCATTTCCCGGTCGTGTTATTTCGCGTTTTGGAGATCAGAATTGGCCGCCTAGATCGTGCGATTTAACACCATTAGATTTTTTTCTTTGGGGTTTTTTGAAGTCGATGGTTTACGCGAATAAGCCGACGACGACTCAAGCCTTAAAAGAGGAAATTGGACGCTGCATTAATGAAATACCGCAGCATTCATGCAAAACGGTCATTGAAAATTTCATTAAAAGATCGCGTGCATGCCAGCAAAGCCGCAGCGGCCATCTGCACGATATATTGTTCCATACATAACCTCATTCTGTCTACTTTACGATATAATAAAGTTTCACGATTTTTTTTAAATATCTGTGTTTTATTTAAAATTTAAAAATTGCGTTCTTCTTGGGACACCCTTTAGAAATAAAAAACACAATTCACAGCATTTAAATTCGGCTTAACCGATTTTTTATTCCCCTTCACCACTACATGAGTTTGTGCTGATGTTTGTAACTAACAAAAATATTGGACTGATATTCATCATATTGTATATAAATTTATCCAAAATCGCATTCAAGTCCTTCCGTTCGTGTGTCCATGCAAATCTTGTAATCAAACTTCTGACCCAAGAACGAATTTCGTTAGAATTGGTCCATATTCAAACCTACCTTGCACACAAAAGTCCTTTTAAAATTGAACTTAAATGGTATTTAGATACAAAAAACCGTAAAAATATAGGACCATGAATTATCACATTTCCAAATTTAAAGAAAATCGGTTCATACATGGACCTAGTTCACATAAAAATTTACCTTCCTTAAATAACCTGTAATCAAGCTACAGGTCGCAACATAAAGATATTTGGATGAAATTTTTATTATTTATTTAATTTATTTAATATGATATTGGACTTATATAAATATAAGCCTAATATATAAAAATGACTAGCACTGGCTGCCAGGGCCATCAGCTATGGATGAAATTTAATACATATATTTGTATTGGAAACGGTAAGAATTGATCCATATTTAGATCTACCTCTCATAAAAAGATTCTTTCGAATTGAGCTTATTTGAGTTGTGACCGCCAATCACAACTCCAAATTAAAAGAAAAATTGTACCATATTTGGAACTAGTCCGCATATAAACCCACCTTATGTGCTTTAGAGGTTCATAGAAAATAACTTTGAATTTTTACCACTTCCTCGAAATCGGATCTAAATAGTACTTGGTGTAGAGCATCATATAGTCGACATGTACGACTTTAATTTTTATACTAGATTTTTGTTGTAGTAATATTTTCATAAAAAATAAGGCCCGATGGCACCTACGACATTTGACGATGGAGCACCATGCAGTGGATGTAATGACTATTTATGAATGCGCTGTGCTCCCGAAGCATGCATGTATTGGTTTTGTGCTTCTTATGCGGCGTATAAGATGGTTGAAACTTTACGCCAACAAAAAAGTGTTCTTCTTAATAAGTCTCCGGGGCCGGATCGTTTATCAGCACTGGTGCTGGGCAGGGTGTATTCCCTTCCCAGATTATATGTTATCTGGCCGGATGGTATTTAATTTTTTTAGTACTGGTGCTGAAAAAGTGCACTTCGTCCGTAGATCGTCCATTTAGCTGGTTTAGTGTTTAGCTAGTCATACCTAGCATGAATTTTCCCCCTAATTCTGCAAGGTTGCCAATCCCCAAAAAGAGGGCTCATGAAAATTAGCGCACATTAGCAATATGCTATGGTGATGGAGAGTAGTTACAGTCATGTAAATTATATATAAGTGGAGTTGCATTCACTTTTGAGCGGTGGACAGTATCGCTTTCGTAAAAGTCGTTTTACGGGAGACATTCCTTCCTTTCGGAACGTTGGAGTAGATCCATTCGCAGGTGATTGCTTAGAGATATTTTAAGGCGTTCGATCGTGTGTGGCGCGACGCACTTATATTAAAGCTAATTGCTTTTGGTGTCGATTTATTTCCGGCGTTGTCTGATGAATTCGATTTAAATTCAGAGATACCACAAGGTTCTGTTCTTTCTCCTCTTATTCTTGTCTTTCTTAATTTCCTTCTTGGTTAAACTTTAAACCCTATCTACTCGACGCAGACATTTATCGAGAAAAACAGTAAAGAAGATTTACATATTTTAATTTTTGTATAAAAATTTGATATGTAGATCAAAGTCGATACTGAATATCTCAGATATGATACAAAATATGTAAAAACGGGGATTGAAATTAGAAAGATATTTACATTATATATAATGCTGTCCAAACTCAATTTTTTAAAAAATGGTCAGTTGGTCAAAGCAATACTAACCTGGCGATACGTCATTAGTTTTTCTTCGCTCTTAGGCTAAGCCCAAAAGTATAAAATTTTAGAAACCCAGAACGCTAAATCAACTTGCTAAAGTGAGATTTTGACTCAAGAATTAAGACGTTTTCACAATCCCCGAGTGTGTAATTGTAAATAGGTTTTATTTAAATGTATGCAAGACTCAATGTTGTATTTTGACTCATAGGGATATGGAGTCTTTAAAGTAATCTTGTTCGAATAGGAGGTATCGATATGATGGAATCGGTAACTCTTAGTGTCCTGGGCAATAAAGCTCCCGTATGGGACAGGAGCTTTTGGACCGTGCACATGGGAAGGCGTCGGCACTTACCAATGCCAGTAGCATATCCAAATTACTCATTGAAGCATCGTCAATTACAATGAGAAATGTTCTATAGAAATACGTTAACTTATCCCTTAAACCCAAAATCACAGACTACACTTCCCAATGACAAATGTCAAACAAGAATTCTCGAACCGTATGGTTATTTTGACATTGTAGTGATTTGTAGAATGAGATAGAAAAATTAAACTCCATATAAATTTTTATGATACATATTTTTTTGTATACCTATCCCTTTCTGTGTATTAACGTTACCTTTTACTTATTTTCTAATCGCCATTTTAACCCAGTCAGCTGTTTCCTGTCTGTATAGTTTGTGCCCGAAATGCTTGCTTGCCCAGTAGAGCTCAAAATGGACATCGCAACGGCTTACAGAGAAAACTCGTTTATTAGTCGGATAAGTTGAGTGAGGAATAAACTTCCTGCACAGGTCTTCCCTGTCGATATAGAGAATCTCATGTCCGATATTCATTAATACTAATCCCTACTTCCTCTTTAACATGATCTACTTTTCTGATGTCAACTGCATTTTGGGCGCAACATCTGAGTGTTGATTTAAAGCAAAGAAGATTTCTAAAATTTTAACTTTGTACTGTTTTAAGAACTATCTTTAATTTTGTATTTACAATTTATACCCCTTTGTTGCTAAATTCAATTTAAATATTTAGGTTATTGACTTTAAATATTCGTTTTATGTTTATTATAATTCTTAGTAAGTTTTGTTTTTATTAATTAAAATGTCCATCACCTAAACATGTATTAATATCCCAGCCCAAGGAAAAGAAAAGAAAAAAAGGAACGGCTGCTTCATTCCTTAAAAAGCATATTTAAAAAAATAAAGTATTAACATCAAATGACAACACGTGTTTATGTGATTTTCATAAGCATTAAGTATAAAAAATATCTTTTTTATTTTATTTAGGCTACAAAAAATTAGGTTAAAATAGGGTGTTCCCTCTTTCATTTCATAAAATTTCATTTATTCCGATTTTTTTTGTAATAAACATAATTTATATCTTGTTTCCATCAAACGAAAATATATTCCTGGTGTTTTTTGTTTTGTGTGCTATTTCCAATTTTGTTGTGTTATTTTTTTTTTAATATAAAGTCATTTTTTCCACATTGTTCTATTTTTAGTTTAGTATTTTTTTCGTCATTTAAACAGTTGTGTTTTAAAATTTTGTTTAAAACACATGTTCTTGTTTTTTACCTAAAATTATCACTTTGTTCTCTTAATAAGTATATTTTAATAATTTACTTATCAACTGAGTAAACTTTAGATGATTAAAATTTGCTATTGTTTTTATTTTTTATTTATCAAAATTTGTCTTATCATATGTATACAAATATTGAGTGAATAAAAAATATTATTGCTACTACGACGAATTACTATTTGTACCTTTTTTAGGAAGTTATAATTGCAAATATTTGATTGTAAGACAAAAAAAAAAAATAGCAATTATACAATATATTATCAGTAGATTACAATTTTGGCGCAAAATGTTTTGTGTATTTATTAGTTGATAAGACATAATATGCAGGTTGGATGAGTCAAAAATTAACCTATGGATTTTATTGGGACCTTGTGCGAAAATGGCTACAATTTTATTATACAAAGTATTGTCCATCGCTGGCTACAACTTTTCCTCATTCTTCTGACAATTTTCGGATATCAGCTCGGAAGAACGACTAGTCTTTAGATGCAATCCAATTATCGAACAATTTTTTGCATTGATTATATTAAGTGAACTTCTGCTTGGGACAGGTCATGTGTCATCGACTGGAAAAAGTAATAGTCGGAAGGAGAAATACGACGGGTGGGATATGAATTTCCATTTCTTGCATGGAAAATTATTTATTATTACCATCTTATTTTTAAAGAATTTTTCTGAACTCTTCCCGGACCCCTTTGGATGCGGCTATGGACCCCCAGGGGGTCGCGACCCCCGGTTGGGAACCGTTGACATAGAGCAATGATTCCAATGCTACGTTTACTGTTAAAGCGACCTACACGATTGTTGAGATAGAGCATTGTTCTATAGAATCACTCTGAAAACACGGAGATTTTTTAAACTTCCAGAAAAATTTTTCTGCAGATAAATTCTCAGATTCTTGGGAGTTCTTTTATATAATATTTCTCATATTTTGAAGAATTTGTTCTTAAAAAACCATTTGCCAAAAGAAAAATTCTTAGATTCTAAGTAATTTTCCCGTAAGAAATCCCTCAAAAACATTTGACTTTTTTTTGTAGAATTCTTGGTTGGGTTTCCTTCTAGCAAAAAGACTCGGAATGCATCATTGCAGCGAGATCGATAGAAGTGAAATACATAAATTATAAACAAAGTTTTCTGGCATTCGAGCATTAAATTGATTTTGGGAGGGGGTGAAATTCAAATTTCTGACGGGTTTTGACTAAGGATTTGATTGTGTTTTGATTTTCCTGATATAATCAGAAAAGTTGGAATCGTATTTAACAAATAGATGCATTTATATCTTTACTTATTGCGTTATTGGTTGAAGAACATCTATTTTACGATAAGAAATTTGTGAACTTAAATCCTCAAATTTTGCATTACTTAGTAGCAAATTTAATCAAATTTCGCATCCCGATAAGATTATGTATACTTTTTGCAAGATACCTCCAAGTTGATGGCGAAAGTAATTTTAATCATTTTCAAATTCAAAATAACAAAAGTTTTTCAGTGAAATAAATTCACCTTATACAGGTTGGTTGAAAAGTTCCTGCGCTCGAAATGAAAGAATACTGTTTTTGTTACGAAAAATATTTTTTTATTCAATATAATCTCATAGAAGCTCAATACACTTGTTCCAATGATCTTCCAATAAATTTATCCCATTCTTATAATGGTTTTCCGGAAGCTCCGCAAAATAACCGTCTACGGCTGCTATGGCCTCTTCATTCGACGAAAAATGCTTTCCACGAAAGAATTGTTTGAGATTTCTGAAGAGATAGTAGTCACTGGGAGCCAAATCTGGTGAATACGGTGGATGTTCAAGCAATTCGTACTTAAATTCTTTGAATTTAGCCATCGTCAAAACACTTTTGTGAGCAGGTGCATTGTCTTGATGAAAACCGATTTTTTCTTCTTTAAACCAGGTCTTTTCTCACGATTTTTTTCATCCAGCTGATCCAAAAGGCTGCAATAATATTCAGAGTTACTTGTTTTACCTTTCTGAAGATAATCAATCAACGAAATTCCTTTTGCATCCCAAAAAACTGATGCCATAACCTTCTTTGCTGATCGTGGTGACTTCACCTGCTTTGGAGCTGAACAACCAGCTTCAGTCCACTGTAAACGTTCTTGTTTCAATTTAGGATCATGGTGGTAGATCCAAGTCTCATCCATAGTTATAAAACCACGCAAGAAGTCGGTTTTATTCGGCTTAAAACGCTCCAAATTACGCTGAGAAATTTGCTTTCGATCCAGTTTTTGTTGAATTGTTAATGTGTGCGGCACCAACTTTCCAAACAGTTTTTTCATACATAATTCTTCATGTAAAATATGGAGTACTCGTTCGTCTGAGATGCCTATGGCATTAGCAATTTCACGCTTAGTCAAACTTGGATCTTCACTAACCATATTATGTACCTGTTCAATGATTTCTGCTGTGGTTGTAGTTTTTGATCGTCCTTTGCGTGGATCGTCTTTAAGGCGGGTACGAAAACGTTTAAATTCACCAGCCCAAAATTCAACGGTGCATTTTAAAGGTGAGGAATCCTTATACACTTCTAAGAATTATTATTTAAATTTTCTTTGCTTTTAAACCCTTCAAAACAAAGAATCTAATGACTGCACGATATTCAATTTTTTCCATATTAAAAAAAATCAATGACACGTCCGTCAACTTCAAATGGCTTGTAAACAAAGAAAGAATTGACAGAATGACTTGCAACTTTGCATGTGTTCTCAGGACAGTTATACCAACTTGAGAAAAAAAAAAGTTTGGAGCTAGCAGTGCCATCTCTTGGTGAGCGCAGGAACTTTTCAACCAACCTGTAGTTGAAAATGTGTTATTTTTAACAACTTTAACTGGCATGTAGCATATATTTAAATAAAAAACAGGGTAAAATAAAAATAAAAAATCGGTTAGCCATTTTTTGGTTTCGCGTTTGGTAACTTAAAATTTTGCTGTTATTACGGGAAATTTTGCTAATTTAAGCCCAGTGGTATTTTTTGCTAATCCTAGCAGCACATGTCTGTTGACATGTAGTACAATGAAACTTGTAGAAAAAATTAGCTGCCGCTACTAAATTTTAGTAAACTTTTTGTAAAGTGGAATTTAAAATCTGCCAGAATCAGCAAAAAAAATTGCTGAATATTATTAATATTAGTACTAAATTTCAAATTTATTTTTTTTTTATCGAGCATCAACATTTTTTATTTTATCTATTTTGTCAAAAATTTGTTTTAATTTGGTGATTTCTGTTTTGAAAAATATTTTAGGAATTTTTTTTTTTTAATTTTAAAGTCAAATTTTAAATTTTAGGAATTTTTTTTACTTTTAAGGTCAAATTTTAATAGTTTTTAGGGCTGATTTTTAGAACTATTGCTACTTTAAGTGGATGTCCTATTTTTAGAAATGAGTTGGTATCTTCACTTCCGATCCCTTTTTAATCTATGTAACATTTTAAGGTAATTCAAGTTTGTATGTGTAAGTTTCAATTCGAAATAACATTTCCTTCATTATTTTAAATTTAGTATTTTTTTTTGATAATTTAAGCAAATCGGTTTTCAAAAATTTGTAAAATGATTTCTGAAACTAGCAACAAAAATTTGTAAATATTGTGTAAAAATTCTGTTATTTGTAAAACGTAAATAGCAAAAAGATTTGCTAAATAATAATATTTTTTACTAAAAATCAGTACAAAAATAGTAAAGTGGGTTTGAGAACCGTTTACAAATTTTTCTACTAACTTTTTTTTCTGAGTCTAGTCTTAAAATCAGGGCAATTTACTCAAATTTGCTCATAGAGGGGAAAAATTTCCTTTGAAATCAGGTAAATTCAATTTTTCCAGTTTTCTCTCAATGTGGAGCCCCTTAAAATTTGTGGAGCCCCTTAAAATTTTGTTTTATCATGTGGTTCCAACAGGACGGCGCATCTTCACACATAGCTCGCACGACAATGGACATTAATATAATGTGTTTCCGATTCGCTCGAAATATCTCTCCGAGTAAGACACAGAGAAAACAGATTAATGCAACAACCGAATTTCTCGCCAACCGAATGGCTCGTTTGCAGCCACCGATATATTTGTTTGTAGCTATAGAAATTCGGTTATTACAACATAATTTCAGTTGCAACAAGGAATACATTTGATTGCGACAACCAAAAAATTCGCTTGCTGCAACCAAACGATATAGTTGCCACGAAATTCAGTTGTCACAATGAATCTGTTTTCTCTGTGTATCTTTTCATAAAATTTGTAACAACAACTTCATAAAACCGATTTAAACAAAGCAATATTCTACAGCGTAATTTGTACCTAATTTAATGGCAAACATTTTTCACATTTTCACCCACTTAATTTAAATTTTTTTTTACCTTAACTTTTAATACCATTTTAAGTACTTTCAAAATCATTAATTATTGATAAAAAAAAATAAGCGGGTTTTTTGTTTTAAACTTTTTAAAGTTCTCCTTTCTCATATAACACCTGCTAAGTTGTTCAATTGTTTGATATTTCCCAATTTCCTTTCTTAAGGTGTAATGGCAGTTTTTCCTATAAATTTAGCATGATCTTAAGTAATTTACACCTGTTAACGTTTTTATTTCAACACACAGACACAGGTATTAATAAAAAATTTTCCTAAAAACTTCTGCTTCTTGAAGTACTCTAAAAAAAAAAAAAAATAAATAGTCCAAACAAATTGGCAGGTAAACAAAAAAGGAGTATTTATGTTTAGTTATTTCTTTGGCAATAATTTCAAGTTTTGACAGATTTGTTGAAAATTTGTTTTGAATGAATATAATTTTTTTTTGTTGTTGTTAAGGAATCAGTATGTTTGTAGTCAGTTTACACAATCATTATGTATTTTGTTGGAAGTAGTAGAAATAATAAATAGTTTTTGTTGTACATAAAATAAAGCTCAAATCCACCCACGTAACTATGTGAAAAAATATAAAAAAAACAGCTGCACTACTTTGGTTGGCAATCAGGCAAGCAGACAGACAGACAACAAAAACAGATACACAGACCGTCTGACTATGCAAGAAGACTCCAGAGTATTGAAAGTTTCTTTTAATAAATTTAAAATTAATAAAATTAAATAATATGAACAAATATGGTCTTGAAGTCCAAATATGCTAAACCGTGAATTTAAATTCCAAATTAAAAAAAAAAAAAAATTGATGCTAATTTGCTTTAAATTGGCTGATTCTGATTCAAATGTTGTCATATCGTTTTCAGTACAATAACACTACACTCAGGGAAAAACCTTCATTTTATTGACAAAAAAAAAAAACATAAATATTCTGAAAAACTTCATAAATTTTTTCCATAATTGTTTTCATAAAGATGCAAATTAATTATATGTTCCTTCATATTTATGAATCTTTTTTAAATATGATGAAGAATTTTTAAAAAAATAATAATTAAGGTTTCTTCTTTTATATGAAGATTTCCATCAGAAGTTTCCAAAGAAGTTTGATCAATATTTATGAAGAAGTTGCATCAATATTTATGAAGTTCATTTATATTTTTGAAAAATTTTTAATATAAGCTATGAATAATTTTTTAATTTTAATTTGCTTTTTAGAAATTATTTAAGTTAACAAAAATGCAAACTTAATGAGAATTACAAACAGCAATGTTTTAAAACTGAAATAAATAATTTGTAAGAATTTTTTTATACATTTTTCTTTATTAAATAATGATGATCTATAAAAAATTTGTCATAAATTTTTATAAAACACTTTATAAAAACTTCATAAATATGATGAAGAATTGATAAACAATTTATGAAATAGTTTCATCAAAATAATGAGACTTTTTTCCCCGAATCTACTCAACTAAAATCTACTTTTTTTTTGCACTTCCTGCTATTAAAACTTTTTTTTAAAGTAAACCCCAATCTGTCTTGTTTTGACCACTGACCCAAAGAAATATACTTTTTGGGTTAACGTAGCTTAAAATGTTTCAAATTTTTTGTGCATTTTAATTCCACATAAAATTAACTTTCATTTCAGTATAACCATGTCGGAAAATGTTGAAGGGTATTTTAAAGATCCCGTTAGGATATTCAAAATTTCATGTTTTTTTGCAAATTGTCCTTACAACTCTAAACTTTGGATTTAATAAAAATGTGCTCATTTAAGGCATTTCTACCCTGCGGGAAAAGTACCTATCCCAGGACACGTAACGTGACCGGTTCATTGTGATAGGAACCGATCACGGGACCGGCCACTTTTACATAGGCTTATCCTAGGAGGGGGTCAATTGCCCTCTGTGACATGTCATAGGACTGGTCTAAATGAACAAGTCATGACTTTTAAACCGGTCACATTAGGAACTGGTCCTATTTTCAGCTATCTAGTGATATGTAATTACGGAACCGGTTCAGTTTGCACCTATTACGGGACAGGTCCTAATTCCCAACTGATTCCTTTTTTCCCGCAGGGTATAAATAATTTTGGGGATTGAACTTGCAAATCTAATAAAAATAATCATATATAATTATAAAGGGTGGTTAAATTTTAAGGGCCGATGTTGATTTTGAATAAAACACAAATTATTAAGGAAATTATTGTCATTTCTTTTTATTATGATAATATGGTATGGTTCAATTATGTATGTATGAAACAAAATATCGGCCAAATGGCCGCCGCGACCTCGGCGGCACACCTCCATCCGATGGTCCAAATTTTCGATGACGCTGAGGCATAATTGAGGTTCTATACCGTTAATGTGCCGAATTATCTCATCCTTTAGCTCTTGAATTGTTGCTGGCTTATCGACGTACACCTTTTCTTTCAAATAACCCCAAAGAAAGAACTCCAACGGTGTCAAGTCACATGATCTTGGTGGCCAATTGACATCGTCACCACGTGAGATAACACGGCGATTGAATTTGTCGGGCATAGGGAGCCATTGTTTCGTTAGCTGTGTGGCAAGTGGCACCGTCCCGTTAAAACCACATATCGTCCAGGGTCATATCCTCAATTCCTGGCCACAATAAGTTCGTTATCATCTCGCGATAGCAAACACCGTTCACGGTAAATGCTTGGCCGACTTCATGACACACTATCGCGAACAACAGCAATCTTTTCCGCAGAACGAACTGGGCGAGCATGCACGGGTGTTTTCACAGACCCGGTTTGCTGAAATTTGCCCACAATTCTCCCGATTGTGGACACATTTGTACGATTATGCTGACCAAAAAAAAAAAAATCACGAAGTGAACGAAATGCATTTTGATTTGAACGCC
Source organism: Eustalomyia histrio (assembly GCA_949748255.1). Classification (NCBI taxonomy): domain Eukaryota; kingdom Metazoa; phylum Arthropoda; class Insecta; order Diptera; family Anthomyiidae; genus Eustalomyia; species Eustalomyia histrio. The sequence continues at coordinate 36,704,114 of OX456527.1, forward strand.
CATTTTCATAATAAGCCTGAATAACTTTAACGCATTGCTCGATTGTATATCTTTCCATGGTTCAAATTGAGTAAGTTTGAATTTGAGAAATGTCAAATGAAATGCAGAAAAAACTTGACGTTTAGGTGTGGTTCACATTTAACATCGGCCCTTAAAATTTAACCACCCTTTATATAATCATATCTGAATTTTTTATTAGCCAGCCAATATGATCTGAACAATATTTTAGACGGTAGAGCGTTTGCAAACTACATATCTGAATGATATTATTGAATATATGCATTTAGTCAATTAAGTTTCGCTGGAACTCCTCTATTGAAACTTTGTATTAAATGAAGGTAGTTTCTCATAAATTTTTATGACAAATTTTAATGAAAAATTTAAAAAATTGTATGCACTTTCAATTAGTGCAGACAATGTCATTAGTTTACAGAAATTTCATTAAAACTCGTCCCAGAAAATTCTCTGTGTGTGACAAATACATTGGCTGGAAAGTTCCTAGGATAACTAATAAAACCAAAAATTTTTTTTTTTTGGCAAAATTCGACTTTTTTCAACATCAACATAGATAGTATTCTTCAAGAGCTATACAATCAGACCAACGCCTCTAACCTTTTATATAGAATGATTTATTTTTGGCCTCAAAATGGGCCTCTGTTTCGCCAATCATCTCTTCATTCCAACCAAATCTCTTTCCAGTGAGCATATTCATGAGGTCTGAATCGCTAGGGGCCAAATCTGGTGAATACGGTGGGTGCTGAAGTAATTGAAAGTGTAATTCGTGTAATTTGGCCAGCTCTCAGAATCATCGACACGTTGTATTCGCTGCACCGTGAGCAAATGCGGCGCATATTTCAAAACAGCTTTCTCATGGATGTTTTCCAATATCACCACGTCTTTTGGCCGTTCAGAGCTTTTGGCGTCATCGGTGTATGTACGACCATGTTTAAAATCAGCAAACCACGTTTATACAATTTGTCTTGATGGAGCAGAGTCCGAATAAGACTTCACAAGCCAAGCTTTGGCTTGAATGGTGGTTTTTCCAATTAAAAAGCAATGATAAATCAACACAAGAAATTGCTTCGAATCCATTGTTTTCAAAATACATTAGTTTATACTAGAGTTGTCCAAAAAAAGCCTCAAAGTTTGAATTCGCAATCTCCACAATGCTGCCCATATTCCTTAATGTCCAAAAACTATTTGTTCCAAGTTTCAGTAAAATTCGTTTATATTTAGAGGTAGCACAAGCATTTAAAATTTAAGAATTAATAATTTGTCGTTCGAGTAATTTATACAAAAAGTAGGGTTGATTTAAAATGGAATTATTTTTTAAATTATACAATATAGATTTTATTAATCGATTGGAAATGGGTTTACCTTCCAAATCATTTAAGATTTAATCCCTTTGCTGCTCTTTCCTTTTCTATATAACTGTTTTGATCATATAAAAAGATTTTGTTTTGAAAAATAATATTGTGCTATTTTGGTTTCTTTCTTGACTGTGGTCGTAGTAGTTTTGCATAATGTTTGATATACAATTTTTTATTTTTTTTATGTATTTTGAAAATCTAGAAAAGCGGGTCGTTCATTTAACCTGGGGTACGCAGTACAAAAAAAAAAAAACGTAATTTTATAGTATTTCCGTCCACAAAATCTGTCTGTCCTCTAATTATATGAACGTTTGTAACTTTAACACCCACATAAAATTGTAAGTTTTGTTTTTATTCATTGCACTATATGAAATTATGAATGAAATCATGAAATTCAAATCGAAGGCGTCTTATGCTGCATTTAGACTGAAAAGTTTATACACCCGAGTAAAAAAGTTTATATATAATCATATGTGGCCTCATCTAATAATATATTATCATATATAAATACATATGACAGTATGCATTGCCATATATAAATATATATTATGTTAATTTTTAAAAAATTACCATATATTGTGCCATATATAACTACATCTACAGGTTGGTTGAAAAGTTCCTGCGCTCGAAATGAAAGAATACTGTTTTTGTTACGAAATATATTTTTTTATTTAATATAATCTCCTAGAAGCTCAACACACTTGTTCCAATGATCTTCCAATAATTTTATCCCATCCTTATAATGGTTTTCCGGAAGCTCTGCAAAATAACCGTCTACGGCTGCTATGGCCTCTTCATTCGACGAAAAATGCTTTCCACGAAGGAATTGATTCAGATTTCTGAAGAGATAGTAGTCACTGGGAGCCAAATCTGGTGAATACGGTGGATGTTCAAGCAATTCGTACTTTAATTCTTTGAATTTAGCCATCGCCAAAACACTTTTGTGAGCAGGTGCATTGTGTTGATGAAAAATGATTTTTCTCTTCTTTAAACCAGGTCTTTTCTCACGAATTTTTTCATCCAGCTGATCCAAAAGGCTGCAATAATATTCAGAGTTGATTGTTTTACCTTTCTGAAGATAATCAATCAACAAAATTCCTTTTGCATCCCAAAAATCTGATGCCATAACCTTCTTTGCTGATCGTTGTGACTTCACCTGCTTTGAAGCTGAACAACCAGCTTCAGTCCACTGTAAACGTTCTTGTTTCAATTTAGGATCATGGTGGTAGATCCAAGTCTCATCCATAGTTATAAAACGATGCAAGAAGTCGGTTTTATTCGGCTTAAAACACTCCAAATTACGCTGAGAAATTTGTTTTCGATCCAGTTTTTGTTGAATTGTTAATGTGTGCGGCACTAACTTTCCAAACAGTTTTTTCATACGTAATTCTTCATGTAAAATATGGAGTACTCGTTCGTTTGAGATGCCTATGGCATTAGCAATTTCACGCTTAGTCAAACTTGGATCTTCACTTACCATATTATGTACCTGCTCAATGATTTCTGCTGTGGTTGCAGTTTTTGGTCGTCCTTCGCGTGGATCGTCTTCAAGGCTGGTACGACTCCCTTTACACTTCTAAGAATTATTCATAAATTTTCTTTGCTTTTAAACCCTTCATTTCATAATGGAATGACTTACGCCTGAACAACGTTTACAAATCAACTTATGGTCAACATAATCGGCCTACTGAGCGTACTATTCGCAACACCATCACCCATTTTGAGACCCAGCATTCATTATTGGATAATATTCGACCGAATATACCACGTCCAGCACGCTATGAAGAAAATATAGCGGCCGTAGCTGAGAGTGTACACGAAGACCGTGGAGAGTCGATTCGGCGCTATCGTGCCATGATAACCGACTATTTGATGCCTGAAATTAAAGCTCGTGATCTCGGCGACATTTGGTTTCAACAAGATGGCGCCACTTCCCACACATCGCATCAATCAATAGATTTATTGAGAGAACACTTCGGTGAGCACATAATTTCACGTTTTGGGCCGGTCGATTGGCCACCAAGATCGTGTGATATCACACCGTTAGACTTTTGCCTGTGGGGATTTGTAAAGTCTAAAGTTTATGCGGACAAACCCGCTTCGATTCAGGCCTTGGAGGAAAGCATCACGCGTGTAGCAACGGCCAACATTTGATAGACATAATCTTCAAAAAATAAATGCCAAAGAATGTTCTTTAAAATGTTAACAAACATTCCCCATTAAATTTGAACTTTCTGTGTTTTTTTTTTCTTTAAAAAAGTAGGTAACCTCGAAATGGATCACCCTATATATGCTATCTAATATTTGAGATATAAATATATATGGTGCATTATGATATATAATATTTTTCAATATGGTATGAGATATAATTATATATGATTTAATATATTGTCCAATATAAGAAATATTTTTGATAGAGTATAAGATATAATTATTATATATGGTACAATATTTGCAAAAAATTTTGAGATATTGTATTGTATATAAATGCATATCTAGAGTATTTTTGATATAAGTAATAATTAGATATAATTATATGTGGTTCCATATCTATGGTTTCGAATCCCAGCGAGGAAGATATATTTTTTTAGGGTTTTTTTATATTAATATTTTTTTACAATACTTTCAAATATTACCTCATTTCCGGTCAACCCCTAGAAATTTTTAATATAAGAAATAATTAGTTTATAATATTCTAGGTACATATACAATTATATATGATCTTTGTTTCAAAATTCCTATAAGTGGTGATAATATATATTTTTTTTGGTTTACATATAATTGTTTATCTACATTTTTTCTCAGTCCATAATTTATTATAACAGATAAGAACAGAACCAATTTTGTCTTATTAATCCCGCCATGATATGTAGAAATTTTCCCAAATTTTTTAAAATATAATTATATATAACAAAATATACGAAAAATGTCAGCCACACACTGCTGAGTGCTTCAGTGACTACAACTCTGGCAGACCGAGTTCAAACCCTGGCGAAGGCATTCTCCGTTAGAAATTTAAAATTTTTTAATTTAAAAATTCTTAATGCGTTTTTTAATAAACTAGATTCGGAATATGTATTATATTGTTGGAACTAGTCCGATACAATTCAATCTTCCATTTTTCGGATAAATTTGGATCTAACCTTTTCCCTAAATATATTACTGGATCTAATTTGATATGCCATTTTTGGATCAATTTATATCCTTCTAAATCCCCAAATATATTGCTGGATTTAATTAGATTTGTCATTTTTTGGATCAATTTTGATATTAAGGAATATAAAATTGGCTATGATTAAATATTGTGTCAGATCAATCTTTTTTCGCACAGGCAGTTAAAGGTAAATTTACTTCTTAAATACAGTGCAATCGTTTTACTATTTTAATTTTATAGTCTAAACACAGCATTTTATTGCTCCCTGTATAGTTGGTTTGTATTTTGTCAACTTGTGGAAACCCGCTTCTTTTGTATCTTATTAAATTTCATTTGGTTTTATTACGATTTTTATCTTTTATTAACACTTTCATTTTTATTGCAAACTTTTGTCATGGTGTGGTGTTATTTATAATTTTTAGATCTTTTGAAACACGTCAACTGTTACTAAACTATTTTACATACACTTATAATTTTTATTTCTTCTCAATAAACGTCTGAATATTAAGAAGATATTTTATTTTATGACTTCTTCATCACGTTTTTCTATCATCCACCATATATGGTGAGGGTATATATCAATTTGTCATTCTGTTTGTAACATGTCGGCATATATAGGTTTAAGACGCCATAAAGTATATATTCGTGATCCTTATGAAATTTTAAGCCGATCTAGCGATGTCAGTCTGTATGTTGAAATGGCAATAACAGCGCGAAGACACAAGTGGGGGTGCTCATTTTTAAATTATTATATATTTTCCCGTTCTGTTTGGTACTGAAAATGAACAAAATCGGTCCAGCGGTTAAAAAGTTATAAGCGAAAATGTAAATTTAGGTACATATTCTTGTACATATTTTACTACAATTTCGCAAGTAACTTTTTTTTCTCTTGTTTTTTAACCAGCCTCTTAGAATTAAATAATATTTTATATTCACCTCAAAACATTTTTTTCACCATTAACATTTTTTTTCACCTTAAAAAAATATTGTTGAAAAATTTTTTTTTCTTCAAAATTTGTTTTTATGTCACAAAAAGTTTTCCTCAAAATTTTTGTTTCACCTGCATAATTCACTTCTAAAGTTTTTTACATTATTTGTAGAGAACATTTTTTTAGGACATTGGTGAAGGGCATTCAAAAATTGGGCACAGCCGGAGGGAGACGGGGGTATGTATGTTCCGGCATTAAAATATTATTGGAAATTTTTAATGGAATTGAAATTCTATTAGCATTGAGTCAGCCATACACTGTCCTTTTTTTTTGGCAGTATTAACCGCACGGGTAAAACTGTACACTAGGCGCTGCTAAATTCAGTCCAGTTCAAGTCAAAAAAAAGAAAACAAAACATAAATAAAATTAAAGCAAAAAATAATCAGCTGGCGTGACAAAAACCGCCCTTTTTAACTGCGAAACAACACACGCAGTTTTGAACGAACACGTTTGAATTTGATCATAAGCAGGAACTCCCATATTGAATTTCAAGTTTTCAAGTTAAAAGTCTTTAGGCGATATGTTAAAAATATTAATGATTATTCAGTTTTACGCAAATGTCATTCAGTGTAGACCATTAATGTAATCCCATTTTTTTTATTTTTTACTAGAATTTTTATTCTAGATCCTCTACTGATAAGATGTTGAGTCCAATTATCATAAACTAGTCGTAGCTGCCTTAACTTTTACTGCGATATTAACCGGTCAAAGAAGCGACCTTTCCCCATTTGAACCTTAATTTTTTACCTTTAGCCGTGGTTTAGCCTATACTACATGGGATATATATTCTAAATTACAATGCTCATCATAACAAAAATATCAATAAAAATTCCAAGCAAGAATTTAGTAACAAAAAAATAATTTTTATTCCACTTTAAAAATTTTTCCAGTACTGTGCAAATATAAATTAAGACACCACTTAAATGACACAATTAGATTAGCATCTTGTACGACTAGAACGTCTGTAGGAACGACGACTATGCTTGACCTTAGCAGCCTAAAATAAATATGAAATTTATAAAAAAAAGAAACAATAACTTAATAAACTCACCGTACGTCTGTATTTATCTTTTTCTTTTTCAGGCAAAGATATCCATTTTCGGGCACCACGACGTATAGTTTCCTGTTGTGTCATACCACAACAAGTCTTTCGATATTCGCGTAGATAATTTAAATAGCCATTATTGGTTAAACGACCGGGTCTCAAGCAACTTCTTGCATGCTGACGAGATCTTGACCGCAAACTTCTATGTCTTGAGCGTTCTTTATAGGAATCCTAATGGAAATAAAGAAAGTAGTCATTAAATAAACCGGACAAACAAAAATAATTAAAAAAAAAAAAAAATTAACAAGATATGTATCATGTGACTATTGCGTTTGTTGACTTACTTTTACCATCATTTTATATTTTTGTTTCTCTTCCGGTGACAAAGAATTCCATTCCTTGGCACCTTGTCTTACAACTTCTACAGCTGTGAGACCACAATGATTTTGGCGATACTGACGCAAATAGTTGAAAAACCCATTTTTTGTCACTGGTCCCGGTCGCATACATTTTCGTCCTGTATTACCGTTGCTACTTCTTGGGGTCGCTGTTTTCCTGATACTCATTTGCTCTGGTTAATAAACTTTAAATTTTTACAATAATTTTTTTACTTTTTATAAAAATAATATATATTTTATAAATTCTTTAACAATGTTTACTCAAAATTTTTTATTAGACAATTTTTTTGATGTTTATTTTTTTAATTGAAATTTCAATGATACATTTCCAATATTTTTATTTTAACATTCTAGCATACAGGTATTTTGTTTTTGGAGTAAAGTGGAATATCAACTTTCCATATTAAGATCAAAATTTTTAAATTAAATCAATCACAACTAAGTATTCAAGAATAATAGATTATAATTATGAGATTCTTTCATTTTCTTTGTGAACCAAATGTTTTATTGTAAAATATTTTAATCACTTATATTTCAATAAATCAATTTTTAATCCATGTCAAAAGTTTATAGTGCATTCACATAATGTTTAATTTGTAAAATAATCTCAAATCCTTTGTTTATTTTCTCTGGAAGGTCTAATCCCCAAAGTTACTTAAAAATTTATTAGCAAACTCAATCATAGTTGTGTGCAATCACAAATATGCAAATTAAAATGAAAATCTTGCCATAATATATGTACTAATAAAGGGTTATTTTTTAACGGTTGGGGTTTTAAAAAATAAAAGAATAAAAACAGAAAATTTGCAAAAATTAATGAAATATTTTTTTGGGGCGATAAGTGGAATGCCTGGTAGTTACTTTTTAAAGATTATTTAATGTAAATGTTGCCTGCGGCTACACCGTAGGGGCTCCATCCGTGAGCTCCAATTTTGACATACTTTTTCCAGCAATTCGGCTGGTATCTCACCAATGGCAACTGCAATGTTGTTTTTCAGGGCTGCAGTTGTGGCTGGCTTGTAACTGTCTAGTGGGGTAAAATCGCATGATCTTGGCGTCTCATGGACTGCTCCAAAACGTGAGATTAATTGCTCTTCAAACTCGCTTCTAAATAGGTTTATAGTACCGCGTGCCGTGTGTCATGTGGCTCCGTCTTGTTGAAGCCACATGTCAACCAAGTCCAATTTTTCTATTTTAGGCAAAAATAGTTTTGTAAATTTGAGACTTTCATCGTTTTTAAAGAAGTACGGTCCAATGATGCCGCCAGCCCACAAACCCCACCGAACAGTACATTGGCAGCTCTTGAACTGCCCCTGGCTGCCAAATGAGCTTCGTCGCTGAAGACAATTTTTCGATAGAAACACATTTCTCACACAGCACGAATTTTGATAATAAAAGTCAATGATTTGCAAGTGTTGTTCATTTGTTAGACTATTCATGGCAAAATGGCAAACCTTACTGAGCATTTTTTATACCCTCCACCATATATGGTGAGGGTATATATCAGTTTGTCATTCCGTTTGTAATATGTCGAAATATAGGTTTAAGACCCCATAAAGTATATATATTCGTGATCCTTATGCAATTTTAAGTCGATTTAGCGATGTCCGTCTGTCTGTCTGTCTGTCTCTCCGTCTGTCTGTCATGTCTGTTGAAATGGCGATCACGACGCGAAGACACAAGCGGCGGTGCCTATTTTTACCCAGATTATTGAACATCCTCCCGAGCAGTTTGGTATTTAAAATGAGCAAAATCGGTTAAGCGGTTCAAAAGTTATGAGTGAAAATGTGAAGGTACCTCTAAATTTTCCATACAAATTTGTACAATTTTTCTGTATATATTTTTTTTTTTTTTCTGTTAAGTAAGTAAAAATGTTATTAAGTCTTCTTATTGTTCGATTACATTTATTGTCTTACATAGAGAATAATAACATTCTTAGAGCTATATGTGTGTTACTCTTCCTCTATGGTTACTCTGATAACTAAGTAAAAATCAACAATGTTAAAGTCGCTAACAGAGCAGACCTCTGTAAATAACATTGCTAAAACTAAATAAATAACATTACTAACACTAAATAACAAAAGTTCGTTACATAAATTGACAAAACATATTACAGTTCATGCAAAATTTAGTATATACGTATATCATCTTCAGCCCCTATGGTGGAGGGTATTCAAAGATTCGGCACAGCCGAATTTAGCCCTTTTTTACTTGTTTTACACTGAAACAATTTTTACTGAAACAACAAATAGCTAAAAAAGTAACTCTTTATAACAATATCTCAAATTTGTGTGAATATATATAATTATATCTTATAACAAACAATATATCTTATATTGGACTATGTATTGAATCATATATTATTATATCTCATACCATATATTATTATACATCAAATATTAGGAAGCATGTATAAATATATATGGTTCTGTATTAGTCATATATAAATAAATACGGTCCCATGTCAGCCATATATAATTATATATAATTTTATATGATATATACCCTACCATATAAATCATAATTCAGTAATATATGAGAAAATATAAGGTAATTGTAACAAAATAATGTAACATATAAATATATATGGTAATGCATACTGTTGGTTGAAAAGTTCCTGCGCTCGAAATGAAAGAATACTGTTTTTGCTACGAAATATATTTTTTTATTCAATATAATCTCCTAGAAGCTCAATACACTTGTTCCAATGATCTTCCAAAAATTTTATCCCATCCTCACGGCCACCAGCGTCTTAGGAGGAGGGACACTGCGGATCTGGTCCGCTAATAATAAGGGGAAATAATGGTCCCAGTTGAACCACATAACATCAGTCTGGCACTGGCTGGACTCAACAATTAATATTTAGTTTTAAGATTTGGATAATTATTGTTAGTTCACAGTTTTTAAAAGTGAAGATTCAATAAATAATAAAAAATATGAAAAAAAAAATCCTTATAATGGTTTTCTGGAAGCTCTGCAAAATAACCGTCTACGGCTGCTATGGCCTCTTCATTCGACGAAAAATGCTTTCCACGAAGGAATTGTTTGAGATTTCTGAAGAGATAGTAGTCACTGTGAGCCAAATCTAGTGAATACGGTGGATGTTCAAGCAATTCGTACTTTAATTCTTTTTATTTAGCCATCGTCAAAACACTTTTGTGAGCAGGTGCATTGTCTTGATGAAAAATGATTTTTTTTCTTCTTTAAACCAGGTATTTTCTCAAGAATTTTTTCATCCAGCTGATCCAAAAGGCTGCAATAATATTCAGAGTTGATTGTTTTACCTTTCTCAAGATAATCAATCAACAAAATTCCTTTTGCATCCCAAAAAACTGATGCCATAACCTTCTTTGCTTTGATCGTTGTGACTTCAGCTGCTTTGGAGCTGAACAACCAGCTTCAGTCCACTGTAAACGTTCTTGTTTCAATTTAGGATCATGGTGGTAGATCCAAGTCTCATCCATAGTTATAAAACGACGCAAGAAGTCGGTTTTATTCGGCTTAAAACGCTTCAAATTACGCTGAGAAATTTGTTTTCGATCCAGTTTTTGTTGAATTGTTAATGTGTGCGGCACTAACTTTCCAAACAGTTTTTTCATACGTGACTTACGCCTGAACAACGTTTACAAATCGTTCAACTTTATTACGAAAATTCACGTTCTGTGAGGAATGTGTTTCGTGCACTTCGCTCAACTTATGGTCAACATAATCGGCCTACTGAGCGTACTATTCGCAACACCATCACCCATTTTGAGACCCAGCATTCATTACACAGTGCAACACATAAATTGGTTCCTCTTTCGCACCCGGTTTTTTTTGAAGTGTATATCGAAACTAAAAAAAATCCGCAACGGACTTGGCCAGATTACATCGAAATTTTTTTTATGCACATCCTAAGTTTTTGCACCCAAACATGATTTTTTTAAAAAAGGAAATTTTTATGGAATCCATATATCATAAACCGTTCGGAATTTTGTTGTAATGCTGATATGTTTCTGAAAAAATGAATATATTTATTTTATTAATAAAAAGTAATTATTTTATAACGCAATTAACAATTTCATAATTTTTTTTTTATTTTTTGTTTAAGTTTTTTTGTTTATTTATACAAATGCAAAACATGTGTATTATTAACTGCCGATGATTTTATTCTGCTACGATTTTACCCGAAAAAAGTATAGTAACTTCTGGTAAAATGAGAAACACAATTACTTTCTTATCACGCTCTTATTTACCGAATTTTTGTTAATAAAAACGCTTTTTGGTAAGATAGAGTCAAAGCGGGTTCGCGAGGTAACGTTTGTCGAACAGAACTAAAATAAGAAAATATATAATTTTAACAGAATAAATAAATAACATACCATTGCTACTCACGCCTGTTAAGGTTTAAATATTTTTGGTGGTGGTTCAAGGTCATGATCTGACTCTGCACTACTACAAGAAGAAAGAGGATCCAAAGGCACATCTCTAAATCCAGTGTCTCCTGGGTCTTCCATATCACCATCCTCACACAGGCACACCTTGTGGCTCCACCAACAAACCTCTGCAAGCATTGCGTCCAGCTTCTTGCCTTTGAATCTTTTTTCCATTGGCATTGTGACCTGGTGGAATCGCTCCCCTTGCTCATCTGATTCGGTGGGCAATTGTTTTAAAAAAACATCAATATGATGATGCAAAAAATGCAATTTCAGCGTCATCGGTACATTTATATTTTCAAAATATTGCAGCATTGTTGCCACTAATTTCTTTGCTTTATCTGGCTCTGCTCGATCCTTTCCTAAAACATTTTGAATTACAGCTTTGAGAGCGTCCCATGCGTTTCGGAGATTAAAATTTACATTTGTAAGCACAGCTGTAAATGTATCGTTTTTCATTAACTTCCTGATATCTGGGCCGTTCACGACACCTGTTCAATGTAAACAAATTTATTAAAAACGATTAAGATAGGTATAGATAAAGCGGGACCCGCGAAATCAGATATAAAAATAATTAAAATTACATAATTACCAGCTTTAATTTTTGCATCGCTGAGTTTCGGAAATATAGTTTTCAAGCAGTCAAAAACTTCATCACTACTTCCAACAGCAGTTTTGATGAACTTTGAAGCGATTCCTAGTTTTATGTGGAGCGGCGGAAGTAATATATCACTAGTCTCCCTTATGAACGGCTCATTTTTCAGTTTAAGTTGTTTTACGTTTTCGGCATCTCTTGCACTTCAGTTTGTGCGCTTATACTGATTGCCCGGGTATCGTGAGTCCCAATCGCAAATAAAGCAAAAGAAGCTAGGGAAGCCACCTTTTGAAATTATTCCTGAAAGAAGAGCACTTGAGAAAGGATACTACTAAATACAAATAGAAAATAGTACCTTGCATTATGTTCACGACTTTTAAATCGCAACAAATTTTCCATTTGTGCTCCTCATATTTGATTTTCTCAAATATATTACCTAAAGTTTCATAGCATTCCTTCATATTAGTGCCATATGCTAATGGAATTGAAGGCTTGTTGTAAGTTTTATGGAGCAGCACAGCTTTTAAACTTGATACTGAGCCATCAATAAACAATCGCCAGTCATCAGCAGCATACGCCATTCCCAACTGATTCACTAATCCTTCGATGTCAATGCAGTGGGTAAACGTGTTCGCTCCGGTATGATGAGGCACTAACGGTATGCTCTGTAAGCTTTCGGCGCTTCAAAAATGAGGTTAGAAATTCTGCATTCCGCTGTGATAAGCCCATCTTAGCCACAACATAGTCCATTCCGTTTTGTACGAGCGGTTTTGGTTTATCGTCGTCAATATCAGGCTCATAATCGGCATCTTGGAAATCTGATTGATTTGTGAAAGTCGTAGTGGATGACCGTGAGGACATAACATCCGGACTCGGAGGCTTAGGTGGTTTGACACCATCAGGCATTGACACCGGGAGTATGCCTGTATAAGCGGCCACATATGTTTTGCATTTTAACATATGTTTATTTAACTTAGGGGAGTAATTGATACATGAGTAACACCGGGATTTGTCGTGTGAATTTGGGTCTTTTATCCACACCATTGGCTTCATGAAACTTAAATTTCTACCTCTGCGATGATACCAATCCAAAAGGCGGAAGTAACAAGTGCCACACACTGTATTTGGAGTGTTATCTTCACCGCTGGGATCAACCTCATCGAAATAAGATGCATAGGCTAGCTTAAATTCCGGAGTAGACCTTTTCCTTTGCACACTTGTAGGCACCATATGACCACAAACTAAACAAAAATAATCAATGTTTGGACACCGGCTATTTTCCATATTGCACAATAGTTGAATTGTAAAATTTTGCACAAAACACGGATATAATTAGACTTTTCACTTTCGAATACACTTGTTGAATGACAATGAAACGATACTTGAACTGTTATTTATACTGCGTGCTAGTCTGATTGTCAAGTGTGTTTTATCTTCGTGTTGCACATCACACCAATTTTAAAATCCTGTTTAGGAAGATGAGGTGTTGTAAAAACCCAGTTCCACCTAAAAACCGCAACACGAAGATAAAACACACATGACAATCACACCCACTCAGAAACATTTTTTAAGAAGTTTGGCTATTTCCATATTATCATGAAAAAATAGCATTTTTTCCCAATTTTTTGCAATTTTGATGCAGTGGATGCAATTTTTTTGGGTCGGTCCATATGAGAATTTTTTTGCTTTGGTTTGGATCTACAACTTTGCCAAAGACATAAAAACAAAATTCCGAACGGTTTATGATATATGGATTCCATAAAAATTTTCCTTTTTTAAAAAAATCGTGTTTGGGTACAAAAACTTAGGGTGTCCATAAAAAAAAAATTCGATGTAATCTGGCCAAGTCCTTTGCAGGTTTTTTTTAGTTTCGATATATACTTCAAAAAAAAACGGGTATGAAGGAGGAACCACACGATGACCTTAAAAATGCTGCACTGTGTTATTGGATAATATTCGACCGAATATACCACGTCCAGCACGCTATGAAGAAAATATAGCGGCCGTAGCTGAGAGCGTACACGAAGACCGTGGAGAGTCGATTCGGCGCTATCGTGCCATGATAACCGACTATTTGATGCCTGAAATTAAAGCTCGTGATCTCGGCGACATTTGGTTTCAACAAGATGGCGCCACTTCCCACACATCGCATCAATCAATGGATTTATTGAGAGAACACTTCGGTGAGCACATAATTTCACGTTTTGGGCCGGTCGATTGGCCACCAAGATCGTGTGATATCACACCGTTTGCCTGTGGGGATTTGTAAAGTCTAAAGTTTATGCGGACAAACCCGCTTCGATTCAGGCCTTAGAGAAAAGCATCACGCGTGTAGCAACGGCCAACATTTGATAGACATAATCTTCAAAAAATAAATGCCAAAGAATGTTCTTTAAAATGTTAACAAACATTCCCCATTAAATTTGAACTTTCTGTGTTTTTTTTTCTTTAAAAAAGTAGGTAACCTCGAAATGGATCACCCTATATATGCTATCTAATATTTGAGATATAAATATATATGGTGCATTATGATATATAATATTTTTCAATATGGTATGAGATATAATTATATATGATTTAATATATTGTCCAATATAAGAAATATTTTTGATAGAGTATAAGATATAATTATTATATATGGTACAATATTTGCAAAAAATTTTGAGATATTGTATTGTATATAAATGCATATCTAGAGTATTTTTGATATAAGTAATAATTAGATATAATTATATGTGGTTCCATATCTATGGTTTCGAATCCCAGCGAGGAAGATATATTTTTTTAGGGTTTTTTTATATTAATATTTTTTTACAATACTTTCAAATATTACCTCATTTCCGGTCAACCCCTAGAAATTTTTAATATAAGAAATAATTAGTTTATAATATTCTAGGTACATATACAATTATATATGATCTTTGTTTCAAAATTCCTATAAGTGGTGATAATATATATTTTTTTTGGTTTACATATAATTGTTTATCTACATTTTTTCTCAGTCCATAATTTATTATAACAGATAAGAACAGAACCAATTTTGTCTTATTAATCCCGCCATGATATGTAGAAATTTTCCCAAATTTTTTAAAATATAATTATATATAACAAAATATACGAAAAATGTCAGCCACACACTGCTGAGTGCTTCAGTGACTACAACTCTGGCAGACCGAGTTCAAACCCTGGCGAAGGCATTCTCCGTTAGAAATTTAAAATTTTTTAATTTAAAAATTCTTAATGCGTTTTTTAATAAACTAGATTCGGAATATGTATTATATTGTTGGAACTAGTCCGATACAATTCAATCTTCCATTTTTCGGATAAATTTGGATCTAACTTTTTCCCCAAATATATTACTGGATCTAATTTGATCTGCCATTTTTTGGATCAATTTATATCCTTCTAAAGCCCCAAATATATTGCTGGATTTAATTAGATTTGTCATTTTTCGGATCAATTCAGATCTTAAGGAATATAAAATTGGCTGTGATTAAATATTCTGTCAGATCAATCTTTTTTCGCACAGGCAGTTAAAAGTAAATTTACTTCTTAAATACAGTGCAATCGTTTTACTATTTTAATTTTATAGTCTAAACACAGCATTTTATTGCTCTCTGTATAGTTGGTTTGAATTTTGTTAACTTGTGGAAACCCGCTTCTTTTGTATCTTATTGAATTTCATTTGGTTTTATTACGATTTTTATCTTTTATTAACACTTTCATTTTTATTGCAAACTTTTGTCATGGTGTGGTGTTATTTATAATTTTTAGATCTTTTGAAACACGTCAACTGTTACTAAACTATTTTACATACACTTATAATTTTTATTTCTTCTCAATAAACGTCTGAATATTAAGAAGATATTTTATTTTATGACTTCTTCATCACGTTTTTATATCATCCACCATATATGGTGAGGGTATATATCAGTTTGTCATTCCGTTTGTAACATGTCGGCATATATAGGTTTAAGACGCCATAAAGTATATATTCGTGATCCTTATGAAATTTTAAGCCGATCTAGCGATGTCAGTCTGTATGTTGAAATGGCAATAACAGCGCGAAGACACAAGTGGGGGTGCTCATTTTTAAATTATTATGTATTCTCCCGTTCTGTTTGGTACTGAAAATGAACAAAATCGGTCCAGCGGTTAAAAAGTTATAAGCGAAAATGTAAAGGTAGGTACATATTCTTGTACATATTTTACTACAATTTCGCAAGTAAGTTTTTTTTCTCTTGTTTTTTAACCAGCCTCTTAGAATTAAATAATATTTTATATTCACCTCAAAACATTTTTTTCACAATAAAAACTTTTTTCACCTTAAAAAAATATTGTTGAAAAATTTTTTTTCTTCAAAATTTGTTTTTATGTCACAAAAAGTTTTTCCTCAAAATTTTTTTTCACCTGCATAATTCACTTCTAAAGTTTTTTACATTATTTGTAGAGAACATTTTTTTAGGACATTGGTGAAGGGTATTCAAAAATTGGGCACAGCCGGAGGGAGACGGGGGTATGTATGTTCCGGCATTAAAATATTATTGGAAATTTTTAATGGAATTGAAATTCTATTAGCATTGAGTCAGCCATACACTGTCCTTTTGTTTGGCAGTTTTAACCACACGGGTAAAACTGTACACTAGGCGCTGCTAAATTCAGTTCAGTTCAAGTCAAAAAAAAGAAAACAAAACATAAATAAAATTAGAGCAAAAAATAATAATCAGCTGGCGTGACAAAAACCGCCCTTTTTAACTGCGAAACAACACACGCAGTTTTGAACGAACACGTTTGAATTTGATTATAAGCAGACACTCCCATATTGAATTTCAATTTAATGTGATCCCATTTTTTTTTTTTTTACTAGAATTTTTATTCTAGATCCTCTACTGATAAGATGTTGAGTCCAATTCTCATAAACTAGTCGTAGTTGCCTTAACTTTTCCTGCGATATTAACCGATCAAAGAAGCAACCTTTCCCCATATGAACCTTAATTTTTTACCTTTTGCTGTGGTTTAGTATATTCTAAATTACAATGTTCATCATAACAAAAATATCAATAAAAATTCGAAGCAAAAATTTAGTAACAAGAAAATAATTTTTATTCCACTTTAAAAATTTTTCCAGTACTGTGCAAATATAAATTAAGACACCATTTAAATGACACAATTAGATTAGCATCTGTTACGACTAGAACGTCTGTAGGAACGACGACTACGCTTGACCTTAGCAGCCTAAAATAAATATGAAATTTATAAAAAAAGAAGCATCAACTTAACAGTTTTTGATAAACTTACTGTACGTCTGTATTTATCTTTTTCTTTTTCAGACAAAGATACCCATTTTCGGGCACCACGACGTATAGTTTCCTGTTGTGTCATACCACAACAAGTCTTTCGATATTCGCGAAGATAATTTAAATAGCCATTATTGGTTAAACGACCGGGTCTCAAGCAACTTATTGCATGCTGACGAGATCTTGAATCCTAATGGAAATAAAGAAAGTAGTAATTAAATAAACCGGACAAACAAAAATAATTAAAAAAAAAATTAACAAGATATGTATCATGTGACTATTGCGTTTGTTGACTTACTTTTACCATCATTTTATATTTTTGTTTCTCTTCCGGTGACAAAGAATTCCATTCCTTGGCACCTTGTCTTACAACTTCTACAGCTGTGAGACCACAATGATTTTGGCGATACTGACGCAAATAGTTGAAAAACCCATTTTTTGTCACTGGTCCCGGTCGCATACATTTTTGTCCTGTATTACCGTTGCTACTTCTTGGGGTCGCTGTTTTCCTGATACTCATTTGCTCTGGTTAATAAACTTTAAATTTTTACAATAATTTTTTTTACTTTTTATAAAAAAAATATATATTTTATAAATTCTGTAACAAAATAAATTAAAATGTTTGCTCAAAATTTATTATTAGACAATTTTTTGATGTTTATTTTTTTAATTAAAATTTCAATGATACATTTCCAATATTTTTATTTTAACATTCTAGCATACAGGTATTTTGTTTTTGGAGTAAAGTGGAATATCAACTTTCCATATTAAGATCAAAATTTTTAAATTAAATCAATCACAACTAAGTATTCAAGAATAATAGATTATAATTATGAGATTCTTTCATTTTCTTTGTGAACCAAATGTTTTATTGTAAAATATTTTAATCACTTATATTTTAATAAACTAACTTTTAATCCATATCAAAAGTTTTTGGTGCATTCACATAATGTTTAATTTGTAAAATAATCTCAAATCCTGTGTTTATTTTATCTGGAGGGTCTAATCCCCAAAGTTACTTAAAAATTTATTAGCAAACTCAATCATAGTTGTGTGCAATCACAAATATGCAAATTAAAATGAAAATCTTGTCATAATATATGTACTAATAAAGGGTGATTTTTTAATGGTTGGGGTTTCAAAAAAATAAAAAAAAAAAAACAGAAAATTTGCAAAAAATTAATGAAATATTTTTTTTGGGGCGATAAGTGGAATGCCTGGTAGTTACTTTTTAAAGATTATTTAATGTAAATGTTGCCTGCGGCTACACCGTAGGGGCTCCATCCGTGAGCTCCAATTTTGACATACTTTTTCCAGCAATTCGGCTGGTATCTCACCAATGGCAACTGTAATGTTGTTTTTCAGGGCTGGAATTGTGGCTGTCTTGTAACTGTCTAGTGGGGTCAAATCGCATGATCTTGGCGTCTAATGCACTGCTCCAAAACGTGATATTAATTGCTCTTTAAACTCGCTTCTAAATAGGTTTATAGTATCGCGTGCCGTGTGTCATGTGGCTCCGTCTTGTTGAAGCCACATGTCAACCAAGTCCAATTTTTCTATTTTAGGCAAAAATAGTCTTGTAAATTTGCGACTTTCATCGTTCTTAAAGAAGTACGGTCCAATGATGCCGCCAGCCCACAAACCCCACCGAACAGTGCATTGGCAGCTCTTGAACTGCCCCTTCCTGTGATAATATATCATTAGATAAGGCTACATATACATACTTATTTGGGGGGCTCTAGTTTCTTACAAAGAAAATACTCAAACATCAAGCACTCCCAGTTTGATGCAATTTGTATATATGATAGAAAAAAAGTATAGGATGGACCTGTGTCAGTGGCGGATCCAGCCTTGCTTTGGGGGAGATAATTTTTAGTTTTTACGCTAACAAGATTTTTTTTTGTTTTTAATTTCAACTTTTTGCTTCTTTGGTTCGAAATCAATAAAAATTAAAGAAAGTCTAACAATACAAAAATATATTATATATTTTTTAAATTAAAATTCCATTTTTATTTAAAACGAGTAAAAAAGTCTTCATAATGTAGAAAACTTTAGAAGTAAAATTATGGAGGGAAATATGTTTTTTTTCTGGGTGTGAAAACGAATTTTGTGTTGTAAAAAATTTTTTGAGGTGTAAAAAAATTTTAGTGTGGTTAAAATTTTGAGGTGAAATATATTTGAGGTGAATATAAAATATTATTCTATTCTAAGCGACTGGAGAAAAAGCAAAAAAAAAAAAAAAAATATATATATATTTTACTTGGCAGTCGCTACTATGAAATTTTTAACCGCTGGACCGATTTGGCTTATTTTCAATACCAAACTGCTCGGGAGGAAGTCCCAAATGAGCAACCACGGTTTCGTCTTCACGCCGTAATCACCATTTCAACAGACGGACTTTGATCCGCTCCTGTTTTTGACCAGAACTATATAACAATAGGATGTACAGAATTAAAATCATAAAGCCACCGAGCCAAGTTCTGACCCCTCGAGTTGACAAACTTTTAATATAGTTATTTGCATTGTTTGTATTGGATTTACTGGTGCGAAAAGAAGCTCTCATTGTTGTGTTTTATATTATATTTATTGATTTATATGTGATGGCGACTTCTGCTAGCAGGTCGACACGACTTGCTGCTACGATTTGCAGCTCGGACTACAATCTGACTATTCTACTCCTAGGATTGACTTCGACAAAACTTTTCGGGTCAGCTTTCATTGTAGAGAGGAATGGAACAGGAGGGATGTAACAGCTGGATTTGACATAAGTGTGTACACCGACTGTTTAAAGATGAGTTGTGGGGTAGGCTTTGAGTTCTTCACTGGTGATTGCGACATACAAGTCTCTTTCAGGTTACCTGATCATGCTAGTTTTTTCAGACAAAGATTCTAGCTATCAGATAGTCGTGGGTATTTTCGACAATAGCCAGGCTACCTTCAAAAGGCGGGGGACTGGACACTTGTAGAGCGTGAAGATCACGTGGCTCAACCACTGTTTGGGTCGTACTAAATCTTCCCTAAGTAGGAGTAGAAGAGATGTTTCGAGACGGACCGGCGGGTATACCGCGTGAGTAGAAGATGGTAGATCATCTCCACTGTGACTGTCTGGCATTGGGGTTACTCTAGGCGATTATATACTGGACGACCTGTTGGTATTGTGGTACGTATGATTGGGTAATCTGCTTCGTTATCTTTGTGTTTCCGGTTAGATCTTGTTCTCTGGATATAAGCTCCCTCAGGGAGGTGTCGATTTTCAAAACAGAGTAGATTTTTTTTATTTTACTTAATGCTTATAAGGGCGTGAGCTGCCACTTGAACCAACTAACAAACCATAAATTTTTCTATAAAATTACTAAATTTTGCCCAATTTTTGAAATACATGGTGATTTTGTAAATATGATAATGCAGACGAACCCTGTTTTGCACTCTTTTAAAAGCATCCGTAAATTTCAATGTTTGTCCCGTAAATTTGGGACAGTGAATAACAAACTATACTTTTTTTAAATGAAACAAAAAGAAAAATCAAAATTTACGTACCAGTTTACTTCTGTTCTAAAAGGGGTACAATGTGGGGGTTTGGCTGTATATTGAAATTCTTTATAAATTTGAATTCAATATCTTGAAGCATTTTTCACCTTAAATACAATTAAATTAAAATTTATCACTTAACACCTAATTTTATACGTAAGTTAAACGTCATTAACCTCATACTGAAAAAAAAATAAAATTAAAATAAAAACTCATGCCAAAAAAAAATAGAAAAAAAAAACTATCAAATTAAATTATCTTATCGTCACATAGGAATTGAGTTCAAATCAAAAAATATGTTGCAATTACGTTCGCATATCAACAGTATTTGTTGGTAAATCTATACCCGTCAAGTTAACAATTACAATTAGTAGGTGGCAGCATCGTTATTGGTAATAGTATTTGAGGTTATTTGTTTGAAAATGAGAATAGGTACGGTGTAAAAAAAATAATATATATTGTGTACATTTCAAATTTTGTGGTCGATAATCGATTTTTGCTTCTTGTTAACATATACAAATAGTATTTATAATCGAGTACATTTGAATTTGAATGAACGCGAGTATACGACGAGTATATTACGAGTATGTTAGTTTATCTTATCGTAAGTTATAATTCCCTAGTTTTTTTTTTTCTCCTATTTTTGTTTTCTTAACAATTGTAATTACAAAAATAGAACAAAACAAAAACAAACGTATTTCTCAACTGAAAATTTGATTACATTCTAATCTAATTTTGACTAGAATATGTAACGCCCCTAGTTTCATAAGATAAACATAATAATAAAGACTTTGTTGCTTTTAAAACGAAAGAATTTGCTAATTTTACGCAATTTCATTCGAATCGATTTATAAATTTATTTTATGAAATTTTAAAATTTTTCATTAGGTTTGTTTTAATTTATCTGTTCTTAAGCCCGATAAAAAAATGTGAAGTTAAAATTTAATCAACAGCTTCAAATTTTATATGGGAAATACCACCAAGTGTGTCAGTTAAAGTCCCAATTAATAGCTAAGGCGTCAATGTGATAATAGGGCGTTGAATTAAATTTCATTAAAATTTAAAACAATTTTTGTTTATTTTCCACGTAAAATCTCTGAAGAAATTTTTAACATTTCTTTGCACAGAATCATGAAATTTTTACACTCTACTTAGCACTATGATACTTTTATGGTTTTGCTTTTTACTTTAAACATTCACTCAACAAAATTGTTAGTACATTATAGTTATTAAAATAACTGCTTAAAAAATGTTTTAAGATCATATTATCATATCATAGCCATAAGGATAGAATGCGAATCTTCAGTTTTTGCTACAAAATCATCTTCAGTATATATATTGTTTTTGAGAGCTTCCAGAGTATAAGGCCTGTTCTGAAGCGCTTTAATCGGACGATAGTTTTGCCTACTCTAAATCGCCAAAACGAGATATTAGGCGTCCCGGAAATGCATCATACGCTGTCCTGTTGGGACCACATGTGTTTCAAATGTCATCCGGCCCTAATTCTTCAATTTGCGGCAATATAAACTAGTTGATCATGGTTTTGTATCGTTCACCAGTCACAGTAACCGTGTTACCCACTGCGTCCTCTAAAAAGAAAAATAAATAAAGCCCCGTTGGGTGCCATCGGGATTTATCGGCGAAAATGGTGTATATAATGGCATTCAGCGTATATATGGGCTCTTCGTGAATTATAACATGGATCAGCGTAGCAGAAGCATAATCCGTTCAGATGAAAGTGTGCCTCGTCGCTCATTATATATTTAAATAGAAGCATAATCTGTTCAGATGAAAGTCGTCATTATAGATGTAAACAGAAAATCGTCCATTGCAAAATATTTACGAGTATTCCGCGTACTTGAGGAGTTTAGCATTCCATGACTTGGCAAAATGTATTCTTTATATATTTACTTCACAAATATTACAAAAAAACTGACAGTTGCTGTCATTAGCATCATCTGTTATAGCATCTTCCGATAAGGTGATGCATTTTGGGCCTCTGTTTTATTGAAGAATGTAGAAAAACAGGGTGGCCCAAAATTACCGAGGGAGTTTAAGTTCATTATAACTTTTTATTTAAGACTTCCCTCGTAGTTATATGATAACACTGATAACACTGCTCCCATCAAGTACCACCTTTTAATAGACTACTGTAAAATTTTGAGCAAGTTCCGTCATTTATTTTGCGTTTAACAGCTGTTCAAAACATATAACCTCGTGGCTTTTTTTAAAAATGGAAAAAACTAAATTTCGAGAGCTCATTAAACATTATTTTTTGCGAAAAAAATTGTCAGTCCAAAGAAAAGCTTGATAAATACTATAAGGATTTTGCACCATCGATTTCAATGGTCAAAAAGAGGTTTACTGACTTTCGTTGTGGCCTTACAAGCACGGAAGATGCCGAACTTTCTGGACGCCCAGTTGAGGTCTATACACCCAAAACAATTGTAAAATTCACGATTGTGGAAGAGATATGCATTACTTGGGTATGAGAAAGCATTCCGCAAGATGGCTGCCGCGTTTGCTCACAATCAAACAACAACGGAATCATGTGACAGCTTAGTTTCCATGCCAAAAATCCATGAAGTAGACTACGAATTGCCCCCTCATTTGCCTTATTGTCGGGACTTAGCCCCCAATGACTATTTCCTATTTCCAAACCTAAAGAAATGTCTTGGTGGAAAGAGATTTAGCTCCAACGACGAAATTATTGATCAAACAAATGCCTATTTTATGGACCTCGGAAAATCCTATTTTTTTTGGAAGGGATACAAAAATTGGAGAAACGTTGGACTAAGTGTATTGAGCTGAAAGGAGATTATGTTGAAAATAATTTTTTATTTTTTTTTTGCAAAAAAACTGTGTCATTCAAAAAGTACGCACTTATTGATTCGCCTTCGTATTACAAGTTTACACAGAAAATGAGACGTAGTGGGCACCTTTGGTGACCTTGTTTCATGGTCCTCTATTTTCGATATGCTGTAGATTCGTTTCGATTCACTTCCAAAGAACAGAATTATAAATTGTACAGGCAACCTCGTTCAAAGAAATATTGTCTAGATTTAAATTTGAGCATAGAGCAAATTAAGTTTTATATAAACATTTATGTCCCCTCTTTTTGATTAATAAGTGCCGACACCATCCTTTGTAAACGCTTCAAAAGCACCAAAATAGACTTTGAACTCCTGCCTATATATGGAGGTTGTATTCCATTTTCGATCGGGTATAAGTGGTGTAAATAGTCAGAGGATCGAATGGAGTAAAATATTTCTTATGCCGTTTTAGTAAACCAAGACACTTGAATGGTTCTTTCGACACTTTAAATATGTGCTTATTCCAACGAAGATTGCTCTAAATTCTCAAGAGTATTCGATTCTTCGGTATTGTCACCATCCATATTGATCCGATAACCAACATTGGCTTTTACATGCATTGAAATCAACTCTATTAGCCAGACCCTACTCAGAGATTGTCGAAAGGTCACGGTTTAGTTTGCCCTACAACCAAAGGAAAAATAAAGCCCCGTTGGGTGCCATCGGGATTTATCGGCGAAAATGGTGTATATAATGGCATTCAGCGTATATTTGGGCTGTCATCAGCGAAAGAGTAGATAGGGTTCAAAGTTTGATCAAGAAGATCATTAATAAAGATGAGAATAAGGGAAGGAGAAAAAGCTGAACCTTGAGGTACTACTGAAACTCGTTGAATGAAATCCCATGTATACCAACACGTATAGTGAGATCGCCGAGAAAGATCGAAAAAAATCGATAGAAGGCATTACCGACACCAATAGCAATAAGCTTTGATAAAAGTTCACTGTACCACACACACGATCGAATGCCTTGGAACAACAACTTTACTTTCACCAAATTGATGAATAGACCGACTCTAATGCTCCAAAAGGAACGCTAACCTGTCTCCCATAGAACGGCCTCTACGAATTGGACTCGAGAGCGCAGAGCAAATTGCGATTGGGCGATAGTTTTCAGGGTTATTGGCCGCATCCTTCTTAGGGATTAGCTAAACCTTGGCAACCTTCCAGCATGAGAGGAAGATTCTCGCACGGTACGAAAAGCTAAAGATTAATGGATGATTTATCATCGAAAAAACACTGCTTTAGCACCAGTGGCTGAAGCACGTAGACAACGAGAGACTGATTGGGAGTCCCTTGTAGGTCTTTTTCTTCGCTGTATTGAGAAAAAAGTTCAATCTAACTTTTTCTGCCAGTAAATTCCCCTATTTAATTTTTAAACAATAATCCATTTTGCTTTTTCGACTGACATTTACTTTTAAGTGTAATAATGTTGTAGTTCATCTTCACCATTAACAATATATTTAGATACGTTGTACACATATTAAATTTAAATATAAACAATATTTAACCTAAAATATGTTTTTACATGTGTATCTTTTCCATTCCAAAAAGAAAGGGCATATTTACATATTACTTTAATCCGTTTTCGACCAATCTGCCGCAATATTTTTTACAAAACTGAAGTAATATGAAACTAGAATTTACTAGAAAACTAAAATTTACTAGAACGGAAACTTATTAATTACTGAAAATAGTTGTTCGAAAAAGTCGAACCGTAGCTTGAAATGGGTTAATCAACACCTTTCCATAAAACACCCATTTAAAAGAAGCAAAAAGCAGAAAAATACAACTTATGACGCAACGTAAGGTCGTTTGAAATTACAGGAAGTATCACATCAGCAGCAAAGATGATGTACTATACTCCATAGAAAAAGTACAGATAATATTTTATATTCCATTTTTATTTTCTTTCATCATCACAACTGCTGGTTGGATGATTGTTAATAGTGGCAGTATGTTGTATGCGTATTCCATAAATATACTACATGGAGTGAAAAGTTCGGGGCATAACAATGAGAATTAAGTATTTTGGATTTGAAATTTGATTAAAGTTTAACTGCGCGGGACTAAAATAAGTTAATTTTAAGCGAGGTTCTTATTAATCAAATATAAATTTGTTTCAAATTTTGTAGTTTTACACAATTTTTTTAAAATTCTAAAAACAATTTAAAAAATATTCAAATTCTTTCAATTGATTTTTTAAATATTTTTTTTTTGTAATAGATTTAAGGAAAATAAACTGTGTGTTCAGTTTAAAATTTGTACAATAAAGTACGAAAAAGGGCCAAAAAAAAACCTTTTTAAAAATTAAAAAAAATATATGAATTATATAAATTTTGTTTTTGCGAACCGAGGGTTTCTCTTAAGCCTCTTCGTATTAACAAATGTTTTTTTTACATTAAAATTGTTCGAGGGCGGATCAATAAGTCCGTGACTATTTGAACTTCCCTCGCAGCTATATGAAATGCAACACTGCTCCCATCAAGTACCACCTTTTAATAGACTACTGTCAAATTTTGAGCAAGTTCTGTCATTTACTTTTCGTTTAACAGCTGTTCAAAACATACAACCTCGTGGCTTTTTTAAAAATGAAAAAAGTGAATTTCGAGTGCTCATTAAACATTATTTTTACGGAAAAAAACAGTCATTTAAACCAAGGAAAAGCTTGATAAATATTATGGGAACTCTGCACCATCGATTTCAATAGTGAAAAAGTGGTTTACTAACTTTCGTTTTGGCCTTACAAGCACGGAAGATGCCGAACGTTCTGGAGGCCCAGTTGAGGTCTCTACACTCAAAACAATTGAAAAAATTCACGATATGTTGTTGGCCGATCGGATATTGAATGTGCTATAGAAGACATATACATCTCACGAAGACATATACATTTGACGAATATTTTATATATTCGCAAGATTTTGGAAAACAACCATTATGTAAATATAAAAATAGTGTATTTAGGGTCATATTTCTTCTTTGGGAAATCCTCTCACGGAGAGAAAGTAGTAAAGTTTGTGCGAAACTGCTATTTGATTTTCCAATTGTGTTGAACACAAATTTTAAAATTGCTTCAGATTCCAATAATGTCACAGTATCACTTGAAAACTTATTAACTGCAATATTGAGCGGTTGTAATACGTTTAATACATTATCCAGAATTTTGAATTCCGACTCGGAAAATGTATCTAAATTTAAATCAAGTAGTGCATGGTTGACATACGATTTAAGTTTTAAAAATGTAGAAATCATTGTTGCTAAAGAGTTCCAGCGATGTTTGACATCCAATTTTAAAAGAATTTGGTGTCCTTCATGTTCTATTACATACTTTTGTAGTTTTTGCTGTTTATCTTGACTCTTATTAAACATTTTAACAGCTGATAACAGTGAGGTACACACAACAGATATAAAAACCCGGTTAACCGGGGGGAAAACCCGGTTTCCTAAAAACCGGAAATATGGTCAAAAAACGGTTTTTCGGTTAATCGGTTAACTGAAATTGACAACACTACTTGGGTATGAGAAAGCTTTCCGCAAGATGGCTGCCGTTTAGATTCCATGGCAAAAAGTCCATTAAGTAGACTATTCGCCTTATTCTCCGGATTTAGGCCCCAGTGACTATTTCCTATTTCCAAACCTAAAAAAATGGCTCGGTGGAAAGAGATCTAGCTCCAGCGATGATGTTATTGATTGATTTTATGGACCTCGAAAAATTCTGCTGTTAAACGCAAAGTAAATGACGTAACTTGCTCAAATTTTGATGGGAGCAGCGTTGTATTTCATATAACTACGAGAGAAGTTTGAAAAGTCACGGACTTATTGATCCGTCCTCGTACATTCAAATTAGCTTGTATTAACTGGGATTTCGTCTTAAAAGAGCTTTTGCTGTAGTTAATGAAAATGCTAAATTCAATCACAGAATAATAGTGTCACTCACGCTGTAAGAAATGTTTTCTTGATTTTAAAACAAACAAAATTTGGGAATGGTAAACGCTTTGAAATGGGGCAAATTTGTTTTGAAATTAAAGAAATCCTCTTAGAGAGGAAATCAGGGAAATGGAAAAATTTTCTAAATTTTACCTTTTTTCTCAATGTAAAGCCCGTTACGGAACGTTTGTAATCTCCCCAAAATTTTGTTGGAGGACTGATCATAATGGTATGTCTTTAACTCATATTTACTCTATGATCAAATTCAAACTGATTGTTTTATATATTTGCATTCCTTTTTTTAACATCTTAGAATGAGTCTTTAAATATAATGTAACAATTCACCATAATGTAATATTTCACCATAATATAACAATTCACCATAATGTAACAATTCACCATAATGTAACAATTCACCATAATGTAACAATTCATCATAATGTAACAATTCATCATAATGTAACAATTCACCATAATGTAATAATGTAATTTCGATATACATTTAAAACATCAAAAAATGTCAAAACATAAGGGAAATTTTTTTAAAAGCCGAAATAAACTTTTTCAATAAAATTGGACTCTTGCAAAAATTTGACTGATGAGTTTTTCAGCAGAAGTCAACTCCCCTGTAGTTGAAATTACTACAAAAAAAAAAAAATATTTGTATATAACCCGCCATTTGTATGCGAGGCCACGGACTTTTCAACTCATGTAGTAGAATGCATGGTTGATTTTTGCCTTGTTTTAGAGTAAACATTGTTGTATTGTTTTAAATGTTGGATAAATATCATATATTCACACTACGCACATCCATATATACTACGGCAACATTCACCATATACTGTTATCTAAATAAAAAGTTTGTTGACATTTAAATAAGGGTCTATCACCTCTGTAAATATTAAAGAATTTCTTTTCATGGGTGATGGATGACAAGTTGCGTGAAATAATTTATTTTCTTTTACTCTTTGAAAAAAGACATAAAACAATTATATGACATTCAATACCGTCATTACATCTTATTTTAAAAGTTTTTTTTGCAGACATTCGTCTTAAATACCCTAATTAAGGTTCTAGATTCTTTAAAAAAAAACGATTAAAGTAAATAATTAAATATTTTTCGTTTCAACAAAAATTCTAAACTATCCCAGCAAAAAAAAAGTAGCAAAAGAAGAGAAAAAGAAGCAGTGATTTTGATTCCGGTGTTGTGAAAATTTGGATCGGAACCAATGATTTTTACATAGGGGTGTCATAGGGTAGAAGTTTTCTTTTATGATCCTTTTTCATTGCATCTAATTTGTAATTTAAATTTCTACAGGACATCAGTAATCTGGCCTTAGCCTAATTTTCATAATCTCCCGTAAGCTTCTACCTGGGATTTTAACTGACACATTTGTTGTTCTTTCCTATATAAAGTTTGAATTTTACTGTTCGTTAAATTTTAGCGGGAAATTCAGCAATCGAGCAATTTATCACTATTCGAAATTCTTGCAATTTTTACTATAATAAATTTTTTACTTTTTCTAGCGTCATAGATTTGAAAAGTGTTAAATTTCATATTAAATCAAATTTTTATAAGTTGTGAAAAAGAACTGCCTAAGAAGAGAAAAATCAGAACTAAACGTTACTTAAGAATCAATTAAAAATTAATTCCTTAAGAATCACTTCCATTTATTTTTGCTGGGATACTATGAAATATTATTGTCAAAATCGTTTAAAGTTTCCTAAAAGTTTTGTGAAATATGGTAAAAAATTACAAACCTATCCAGCGTTAACATATTTGAAGCTTTAAGTTTAGTTAGGAGAATATAGTAGTGATAGTTTAAACATATCGGCTGAAAAATCCGGATGACACATAGGTAGCGTCACTAATGAAAAATTCATAGGAATTTTTGGAGCTACCAACCTTCAGATGATACCTGTTAAAATTTAATGACAATTCGTTCATTCGTGAACAAGTTACAGCTGTTTTAGTGACGCTACATACTTTTTCGATTTTTAAAACAATGGACTTGAAGCAATTTAGTGTGTTGATTTATAATTGCTTCTTAATGCAAAATAAAAAAAAACACCGTTCAAGCCAAAGCTTGGATTGATAAGTGTTATTCAGATTTTGCTCCATCGAGACAAATGGTAGAAAAGTGGTTTGCTCACTTTAAACGTGGTCTATGGCGCTGAACCCTCGGTCACCCAAAAGAGATGGTTGTACTGGGAAAACGTCAAAAAATTCACAAAATCATTTTGTCAGACTCTTAAGTACACTTAAAAAAGTTTGTAAGTGAAAATAACTAAAAATATCATTTAAAAGAAATGATGTTTCATTTAAAAACCGGTCAACTTAATTTTCATTTAAATTAAATGCCATTTGTTATTTATTTTTAAATGTTAATAAATCAACTGACACATCCGTAAGAAACAACTAATATAATCAGTTAAAATAAATATCAAAATTTTACCCACCAATCCTTAAAAAGTAAATGTTTTTTTCATTTATTTGAAATTATTTCCGTTTTTGTATTTTTTGTTTTTTTTTAATATACTCGTACCATACAAAATGTATGTATGCATATGAAGCTATAAACACTTTTTGTGTTAATGTGTTTGTGTATGTATGTGTGTTTATGAAATTCTTATAATTCGTATTGAAAAATTTTGTATATATACAACCAAATTAAATAAAAAAACAAATTGAAATTTTTTGAATATTTTTTTTGAAACAGACAGCAAACAAAATTTAAGTTTGTAATAACTGTTACGGACACAAATAAACCACAAGTTTCTGTTTTGTGGGTACATTTTTATTAAATTTCAAACAAATGAAAAAAATAAATGAAACTGAAAAAAATCGGTAAATGATAGTAAATTATTTCGAATAAATGTATAAAAAAGTTAATATAGATATTTCTTTGAAAAATAAATGTATCTTCCTTTATTTTTAAATGGAACGGAAAACTTTTTTATTAAACTACAAACAGTTAACTACATAATATTCTGAGTGTATAGTTGCAGGAGATAGCTAATACCTTAAAGATATCGCAGAAACGTGTCGGCTTTATTTTGCATGAACATTTGTCCAAGAGAAAGCTGTTTTCGAAATGGCTGCGCGTTTGCTCACAGTGCACCAAAAACAACAACGTATCGATAATTCCAAATGATGGCCAAATTACACGAATTACAATTTTAATTGCTTGAACCGTATTCGCCAGATTTCTCAGTGTTAGAAAGGCGTTGGAGTGATTGTATCGCTCTTGATGAATAAAGTCGAATTTGGCCAAAAAAAATTTTGTTTATTGGTTATCCTACGGACTATTCAGGCGATGTGTTAGTGTTCGTTTTGTAGGAAAATCCTAAAAGTAATCCCGGAAAAGGTTCATAGAGAAGAATAAATACAGTTTGTAACTCCTCTATTGCCTGTAGAAATGTGTTCTGTAATTTCTAATATTGAGACTGAGTCACTCAATTTCAAAATTTAAAAACCTTCTCCCACTTGCTTATAATAGTGCATGCAATATTAATCGCCTTTTAAATTAAATGGTAAAAATGAACTCTTATTTCTGCCTTCTTTCCAGTAAGCCACCGAAGTCGCCGGTTAGGTTAGAAGCAACACTCAGAAAATTCTCTCTACTATTTAATTAGTTGCTTTCTTTCGAAAAAGGATAGAGGAGAAATAAAAGGTGTTGAAAGATGAAGGGTTTCAAATATGGCAACACTGTAATTAAACTAAAAAAAAAAGTTTGTAGAAAAATTTGTAAACGGTTTTCAATCCGACTATACTATTTTTGTACTGATTTTTAGTAAAAAAATTATTATTTAGCAAATCTTTTTGCTATTAACATTTTACAAATTACAGAATTTTTAAAAAATATTTGAATTTTGAAAACTGATTTGCTAAAATTAGTGAAAAAAAATTAACTTATTTTGAAAAAGTGGATATTGATGCAAATGTTATTTCTAATTAAAACTTACACCTACACTCAGAATATTATGTAGTTAACTGTTTGTAGTTTAATAAACAAGTTTTCCGCTCCATTTAAAAATAAAGGAAAATACATTTATTTTTCAAAGAAATATCTATATTAATTTTTTTATACATTTATTCGAAATAATTTTCTATCATTTACCGATTTTTTTCAGTTTCATTTATTTTTTTCATTTGTTTGAAATTTTATAAAAATTTACCCACAAAACGGAAACTTGTGGTTTATTTGTGTCCGTAACAGTTATTACAAATTTAAATTTTGTTTGCTGTCTGTTTCAAAAAAATTCAATTTGGTTTTTTTATTTAAATTGGTTGTATATATACAAAAATTTTCAATACAAATTACAAGAAATTCATAAACACACATACATACACAAACACATTAGCACAAAAAGTGTTTATAGCTTCAAATGCATACATACATTTTGCATTGTACGAGTATATTAAAAAAAAATCAAAAAGTACAAAAACGGAAATAATTTCAAATAAATGAAAAAAAAAACATTTATTTTTTAAGGATTGGTAGGTAAAATTTTGACATTTATTTTAACTGATTATATCATTTGTTTCTTACGGATGTGTCAGTCGATTAATCAACATTTAAAAATAAATAACAAATGGCATTTAATTTAAATGAAAGTTAAGTAGACCGGTTTTTAAATGAAATATCATTTCTTTTAAAGGATATTTTCAGTTATTTTAACTTACAAAATTTTTAAGTGCACAAACTTAAATTGCTTTAAAATGTTACATAGATTAAAAAAAGGGATCGGAAGTGCAGATACTGACTCATTTCAAAAAATAGGTTATCCACTTATTTAAAATAGCACTAAATTTTTTTTTATTATTTCTTAAAATCAGCCCTAAAAACAATTAAAATTTGACCTTAAAAGTAAAAAAAATTGACTAAAATATTTTTTATGTTTTTTGAAATTTTTAAGCCTTTGATTTTTTTTGTCTAACATATTTTTTGAAAAAAATAAAATAAAAAAAATTTTAAAGATCGAAAAAAAAATACATTGGAAATTTTGTACTAATATTAATAATATTTAGTAAATTTTTTTTTTTGCTGATTTTAGCAAACAGATTTTAAATTCCACTACAAAAATGAACTAAAATTTAGTAGCGGCTACTAATTTTTTCTACTAATTTTATTGTACTACACGTCGGCAGACATGTGTTGCTAAGATTTGCAAAAAATACCGCTGGGCTCAAATTAGCAAAATTTCTCGTAATAACAACAAAATTTTCAGTTGCCATTATAGACTTTTTTTTGGTGAGTGTGGAAAACTCAAAAGTATTTTTTTTTTCTAAATTGATGTTGTCGTCGCTGGGGATCGAACCCGCAACCTACTGTGTAACAGTCCAAGTCACAACTGATTTAGTTGGCATCGTTTCGTATTTTAATACTATTTGAATTCATAGCACTTTTATATCCTTTTCCTTTTTCCATGTAATAAATATACACCTTGAGTGAAAGGATAATTTATTTAACAACATTTTTAATTTATATAAATTTCGAATAATATATTTTCCTCTCAAAACAGGTGTTAAAAGTAAATTATACGACCAATAATATCCATAGACAAAAAAAATAAACTTTTTTTGTTAGTATAAAAATTAATACAACCTAAAGATAAACATTTATGAACGACATACTTTTCATTTATTATTTACACAAATGTTTGTTTTTTATTATGTTAACAAAAAAAAAAAAAAAGCAAAGCAAAGTAAAAAAATCAATTCCCATCCATAACTGACAATGTTTACAAAATGAATGCATTTTGTTCAGATTATAATATTATTTTTATCTTTCCAAATGCTGAAAATGTGTGTGGCTGCCATTGACATTTTAAGTGGTAAATAACGAATCCCTCTCTGATGCCGCTGTTGCAGTTTTAAGTGCTACTTTTTGTTATTTTGTTACCCAAATTGAATTTTTGTTTCTTGGTTTTTGTCAAGATGGCATTTGGAATATACATCCATTTCAGAATTATTCTTTTTTTTTTAATTTAGTTTATGTTCTTTAAGTGTTTGTTATAAATGATTTTGGAATTTGTGTTTACAATACAATTTTAATATGATGCTATTAAATTATTTTTAATATCATAATTTTCATACAAAATTTTATTTAAATATGAACAAATTTATGACATATGTGAAAGAAAAATTACAAAAAAAAAATAATTTGTGATTTCAAATTATGTTAGAGATAATGTTTACATCAGTTTTATTTATTATACATGGAAACGGCACAAGTTTTGGGGGAAATAAGGCCTAAGGGAATGTTTTACTAAAGTTACAGAAAATTTTCTAATTGGTTGTTTCATATTATTGTTAATATTGTTTATTAAAGGGTGGTTAAATTTTAAGGGCCGGTATTGATTTTGAATTAAACACAAATTATGTTGGAAATTATTGTCATTTCTTTTTATTATGATAATAGGGTATGGTTCAATTATGTATGGAACAAAATATCGGTCAAATGGCCGCCGCGACCTCGGCGGCACACCTTCATCCGATGGTCCAAATTTTCGATGAAGCTGAGGCATAATTGAGGTTATATGCCGTTAATGTTCCGAATTATCTCATCCTGTTGAAACCACATGTCGTGCACATCCATATCTTGAATTTCTGGCTTCAAGAATTCCGTTATGATCTCGCGATAGCTCACAGACGTCGAGTCGAGGCTGACGGCTTTTCTGCCACACTATAGCGAACAACAGCAATGTTTTCGGCAGAACGAACTTGGCGTGCATGCACAGGTGTTTTCTCATTATCTACAGATTCGATTTGCAGAAATATGTGCACAATTATCCCGATAGTCGACACATTTGGTCGATTATGCTGACCAAAAAAATCACAAAGTGCATTTTGATTTGAACGCCCATTTTCATAATAAGCCTAAATAACTTTGACGTGTTGCTCGATTGTGTATCTTTCCATGGTTCAAATTGAGTTAGTCGGAAATTGAGAAATGTCAAATGAAATGCAGAAAAAAACTTGACGTTTAGGTGTGGTTCACATTCAACATCGGCCCTTAAATTTTAACCACCCTTTACATGATTGTAATAGTGGTATGAGGGGATAAGAGGGGTTATATACAGTCAGGAGGCCAAAAAAATTGATACTTCAAAAATTTTTCTTGAGAAGTCCTTTATTACAGTAAAAATTAATATACTAAAAATATTTCGTTAATATAAAAAAATTTAATTTAAAATTTTTTAATTTTATTTTAGAATTGTTTAATTTTATTTTAAAAATATTTAATTTTATTTTAAAATTGTTTAATTTTATTTTAAAATTGTTTAATTTTATTTTAATTTTAAAATTGTTTAAATTTATTTTAAAATTGTTTAGTTTTATTTAAAAATTGTTTAATTTTATTTAAAAATTGTTTTATTTTATTTTAAAATTGTTTAATTTTATTTTGAAAGTGTTTAATTTTATTTTAAAAGTGTTTAATTTAATTTTGTTTTAAAAATCAGTAATTCACTTTAAAATTTAATATAAATTTACTGTATTGTAAAAATTGTTCAATTTTATTCAAAAAAAAAAATCAAACTATTTTAAAATTGTTTAAAATTTTTTCTTAACAGTTTTTAAATTTTATGCTATAAAATTTTCATTTTGATTTTTAAATTGAAAAATTCTTTGACTGAACCTTTAAAATGTAATTTTGTAAAATTCATTTATCAATTCTCTTATCTCTCATATTTTTTTTTGTTTGCTTTTCATTAATGTGACCCATATTACAATTGTCATAAGATTTATTTTCCCAAAAATTTCTTAATCACGATTTCTTTTTCAATTATTCTTAAAAGTTATTAAAAATACTTTTTTTATCTGTTTTACTCTCTTTTCAATAATACTTAATTGAAACTAAAAATGTTTGCTAAAATATCACAGATTATTACGTGATTTATCAAAAGCGAAAAAATCCCTACCGATACTAACAAGTTTAGCATGATTTTACAACTTATTCTGTACTGTTTTGACTCTTTGTCATTATTACCATTAACGTCATCATTATGTTTCATCGCCATATCTGCGTTGTAATGGATAACAGAAAAAAAAAGTTAAGACGTGATGTCGTTTGTGGGCATAATCAAAGTGGTTTTTGAAATGAATCAAATCGAAACAATAACAGAAACAGAAAAATGAAAAAAAGGTACTCGTCGTTTTTATGCGAATTATTATGATGATTGTTGTTGGTAGGTAAGGATCATAGAGGGCAAAATATTGGATAGGGGCAATTATCATAATCGAATATTGATTTGATTTTTTTTCTGAACCAATTTTTTTTTTTGAAAAATCGTCAATGGATATGCATATTAGGAGCATGGTAGCTTAAATTTAGGAATATAACGTTTTTAGAAGTACGGGAGCCAGGAAAGATCTTAAATTAAGGAAAATAACGTTTTTAACTACACAGTATGACACACGCATGTGGTTGGCAGTACAAATTTCGATCAAAAAGTATATAATTTTCTATAGAGTATGTTTCTCTCTCACGAACTTTTTAGTACTCTCTTAGAACACGAACATAGTTTGGCGGCAACAAAGGTGAGTTTTGGTCGGCAACTTTTAGTAGTGTTTAGCGGTGCTGCCATATAACCAATTTTAACTATTTTTTTTGCCGTTTTTTGGCATGCCAGAGATTTTTCAGATTATTTCATAAAAAAAATGTTTTTTTATTTTATTCATGTATTTTTTCAGATTTTTCATATAAAAATATAATATTTGTTCAATATACTATTTATTTTTACTAAAATTAGACATGTCTAATAAAGTAAAAAAATACAACAAAAATTTGCAATTGTGTTAAAAAATAGTTACGAATTCAAACATAACATTGTGACATGAAAAGTATTAAAATGTGTACACACACATTGACCAACTATGTCTATTCATATCCATTATTTCCCAGTTCTATGGTAAAAATATATAATAAAGAGAATAAATATGCTATTAATTGTTGCAACATATAACTAAAAACCTATAAAAAAATGCAATAATTTGAAAAAAAAAAAAAATTGTTTTTATGAAAAAACAGGTAAACAGTTAAGAATTCCAAAAACTGGGATAAAAAATTACACTGTTTATGTGGCAGCACCAAACCATACACCAAATTTAATGTTTTTTAAAACTTTAGCAACTTTGAAAATGTTGCCCTCTCATTTAAAAATGTTGCCGCTGAACTCTGTACCATGTTGAATTTCTGGTAGAGCGGGAAAAATACTCTATAGAAAATTATATACTTTTTATTTCGATTGGGATGCTGGCTATGTTCAACAGACCACAAAAAATATGATAATTTTTGAGTTGAATAAAATCTTTATAGTCTTTTGTCTCTATGACAGTTCTGAAGGAAATTAATGAAATTGAATAGGAATTCATTGTCATTAGTGTCTTCAGGGAAATTTTTGCTGTTTTGAAAGCCTTGGAATTCCATACAAGCTCCAGCTGAGTACACTCGAAGGCATATTGCCTCTATTGTAATTTCTCTTAGTCTCTCCTCATATCATCCAAAAGCAACGGCTTATAACCATTCGGAATTCCCCAAAAAGACGGCGAGATCAGACAACAAAAAAAATATACTTTCCCAAGACTGTCCAGATCTTCGAAGAATCGGCTTCCCAGGCATTAGACATTCTCCTAAAGTTTTGGGCATCTTGCAGCTATACGTCCTATCGCGCATTGCCTAGTGAGAATCTCTATAAACATGCTGAATATTTCCTTCCAAAACCAAGAGTTAATATAAAGTGGCTTGGACAAGCACAGAGGCAAATCCTGACTACAAATTGTGCATTGTACCATACCTCAGAAAGGAAAAGTACAGGAAAGAAAAATATAAAAAAAAAGGAAATGAGATTGAAATTTGAAGTGACAAATAGAGAAGCCCTTGCCTTAAATTTCCTAGTCTTATTAAACTGAGAAAATTTGGCACTTGTAGTTTACAAACAGAATCTGTAAACAACACTTCACTACACAAAATACGCTGTCTGGTTCAAATGAAAGCTGGACAGTAACAGACAAAATGTTCTGACGTGTCCTCGCCTTCCAGACGTAACACACACAATGAGTCATTGACAATGTCTATTCTTGCCATATGATGAGCACAAATTTTGCGTTCCGTAATACGGCCAGTAAGTATATGGTCTGCTGTACTCAAAAAGTAGGTCCTGTATTCCATCTGGGTACCTATTCTGAATTATTTGTGATTCTGTGAAAGGATGAAAATTTACTTATTTAAGAACAATGAAAGCAAATGACAGTTTTTATCACTTTGCGGTAATAAAACCATTTAAAATCGATACCCTAGTCTGCTTACAAAAAACTTCGTACTCCCGTTTGGCAACCTCTCATTAAAAACAATTTTCATATTTGAGATGATCCAACATACTATCCAATATTTTTGAAACCATGCTGCCGTTCCGGATTTGTGGGAATCGAAACCTTAACTCATTGTTCGAAATGCCCACCTGACCTGGAACGCATTAAAGACAGATCCTGTTCCTCCTAGGTTTCTTGTTGAGCTTGCGTCTGCACTCTTGAAGAATCCTAGATGAAGTGATCGGAGATTCAACTGTCCTTTGCGTAGTTCGACTGTCACTACAGATATCCAAAAAAGCGCAACTACAATCTGAAATACTGTTGCCGTTCTGTCCATGGCATAAGAGATTTCAGTACCGTTAGAGCTATTAGAATATGCTTCAAGTAGTTCAGAATATTCTCCAAGTAGTTCAGTTGGATCACTCCAGTCCTATCTACTTAGATTACTTTATACTTGCTACTGAATTCGATACAGGGCATCATGGTATCCTAAGGTTTTAGAAACATGGGACAAAGTTTTGAAAGCCTCTCAACGATAAGACTAATCCCTGTGTTGTAATCCACGTAGCATGTCCAACATCTGCAATATCCAAAGCATCAGCTCTGTACTCTGCTCAGCTTAGTCAAAGTGTTTTAGAGATCACCAGATTACAGATGCTTATGTCTCGATGGGTTTTATAACTGAAATTTACATCCAGTGTGCACTTGCAGGTTTTATACCCAAAGACCTGCTTAAAGCCTTGCGACACCGCCAGAAAATCCGCAATATCCAAAGCATCAGCTCTGTACTCTGCTCAGCTTAGGCAAAGTGTTTTAGAGATCACCAGATTACAGATGCTTATGTCTCGATGGGTTTTATAACTGAAATTTACATCCAGTGTGCACTTGCAGGTTTTATACCCAAAGACCTGCTTAAAGCCTTGCGACACCGCCAGAAAATCCGCAGCTATTATTTACTATTTTCTTTCTTAAATTTATCCCAGATTTGGATGTTTGCAGACAGTTTCAGAGTTACCAACTTTAATATCGAAAGTGTGATACATCTCTGGTGTGTCCTACGCTGTTTGAATTAACAGATAGCAGACACCAGGTGTCTATCAGTTTCACATCAAATTAGATTTTCTTACAAATTGTTGCGCAAACATCATCCCCAAAGCCTATTAAAGGCATCCTCTACTGATTTCAACTATGACCTTTGTGTTCCACTGACTTTTAGAGCTCTAGTACATACGCCTCAGCCTCAGCTCTCATAGAAGCAATGTCAAAATCCCCCTCTAGAACCTTCTCGATTTTTTTAAGCAATCTTTAAAACTGGCTCACCCTTTTACACCAAAGATGTTCCCAATTAAGAGGA
Source organism: Eustalomyia histrio (assembly GCA_949748255.1). Taxonomy (NCBI): domain Eukaryota; kingdom Metazoa; phylum Arthropoda; class Insecta; order Diptera; family Anthomyiidae; genus Eustalomyia; species Eustalomyia histrio. The sequence continues at coordinate 36,743,373 of OX456527.1, forward strand.
CTTCGGATCAATATTTCTAATCGAATGAATTTATCTAGTATAAAACCAAGAAGAGTGCTCGTTATCTTTTGGTCAGGCAACAACTATAGGGTTTTAAAAGTAGTCCTCAGAAGTAGTCCAGGCCGCCAACATTCCTATCCGATATGTTTCCAATCACACCGAACTAGCTACATTAGAGCGATGAGAATTGCTATTCTCTAACGACGAAGTATACTAACTTTTTTTACTACTTTCACTTTACTAAAAATTACATTCTATAAATTTTTATATAACTTTTACAGATTTTTCTGTAACTTTTTTTTTTTTAAAGATTTTTGTGTAACTTTTACTGATTTTTTTATTTAAGTATGAGAGTATACAGTTGGTAAGATGAGGATATCATAATAAATCTTAATTAGAAATAAATTTGTGTTTAATGACAGCGGAATTTCCGATTTTGTCCAATTTAATTCTTAAAGGAAATAAGAATTTCCTTTTTCCCTTCGTCAATATTACACATTTGTATTGACAAGCTGTCATGTCAGCCAGCTGTGTTTGTATCCAATTCTAGATGCTGCTGTTGTTGTTGTTGTAAATTACACACAAATATAATTTTAATTCTTAAGGCTAAAATATGTACAACAACCACTTTTCCACAAAACTACTTACACATCTTGGTTTGTCCATACGTCTTTTAGAATTATGACCTCAAATTTGTTGTATATAAATTTCCGGTGGAAGTATAAGATAAAATAAAATTGAAATAATAGAATAAAAAATAATAATTTTATTATTATTATTATTATTTTCTGCCTCTTCTTAGAGTTTTTCTTTTTATTCTTGATTTGAATTTGCAAAGAAAAAAATATACATAGTATTGTTGCTGTTTTCATTATTGGAAAATTCATAGATGAAAAGTAATTTATTCTAGTTTTTCTTTAATGCGGATGTTTATGTTTATTTTCTAGTGTTTAAGCTTAGCCCGTCTTTATTTAAATCATACCATTTTTCTTTAATATTAATTTTAGTTTTATGCAAAATAATTTATCCTGATCTTTTGGGGTCATACTATTCTTTGACTTTTGAAAAAAAAAATAAAAAAAAAATAAAAACTATTCAAAGTTTAAAAATTAATAAAGGTCTTTTTTGTTGCTGTTGTCTTTTTGTGTTGTTTAATTTTTCTTCTCTTTTTTTGAAAGTTTAAATTATAATGTTCATTTTTCTAAAAACTTAACATATAAAGCAAGTAATTTTTCTTTTAGTTTTTTTTTTCCTCCAGTCTATTTGTTTGTCCGTCTGTCTTTAAATGTTAACTCAAGTTAAATAACCTACTTTTACTAGTATATGTTTTGTTGTTGTTTCTTTTTTTTTAAGTATTCACTTGTGTTGTTGTAAACTTAGTTCAGAGATTAGCAAACTTTAGCGCTTTGGAGGAATTAGGAAAAACGATTAAAAACTGAAAATTTTTAAGATAAATATATATAAGAATGTGGGGGGGGGGGGGGGGGAGGGGAACCAATAGAATGTAAAACATCTTTTCAAGAATTTCTTCATACTAATTATTGTGTTGCTTTCTTTGGAAAAGGAATACAGAAAAGATCAAAGGCGTTGAAGGCTGAACATAGCAACACAATAATTGCGCGAGATGATAAATCTTAGAATAGTTGTTGCCCACCATATGATGGCGAAATTGTTGAAGATTTTTAGTTCCTGTTGTGTTATTTTACTTCGGTCTATATGTATGAGTGATAGAAAACTCTATTTCTAAATTAGTGCTTTCGAACCCAAAACATTCTGTGTAACAGTTCAACGCGCTAATCACAACACCTTCAAATGTGAGTGTAGACTACAAGTAATTGTAAAATGTACTTAAGATCGCCCAGGTCTGATTTGTGTTTGCGATTTTCCACTTGGTAGGTCTCTTTTTCTCAGGAAAAATGTGCTTCTTTCATGGCACACAATATGCAATAAAATCAGGACTTTGTAGGAAGTGAAATGTCCCTTTTTCAGAGCTACAGGTTGGTTGAAAAGTTCCTGCGCTCTCCAAGAGATGGCACTGCTAGCTCCAAACTTTTTTTTCTCAAGTTGGTATAACTGTCCTGAGAACACATGCAAAGTTGCAAGTCATTCTGTCAATTCTTTCTTTGTTTACAAGCCATTTGAAGTTGACGTGTCATTGATTTTTTTTAATATGGAAAAAATTTAATATCGTGCAGTCATTAGATTCTTTGTTTTGAAGGGTTTAAAAGCAAAGGAAATTTATGAACAATTGTTAGAAGTGTATAAGGAGTCCTCACCTTCAAAACGCACCATTGAATTTTGGGCTGGTGAATTTAAACGTGGTCGTACCAGCCTTAAAGGCGATCCACGCGAAGGACGACCAAAAACTGCAACCACAGCAGAAATCATTGAACAGATACATAATATGGTTAGTGAAGATCCAAGTTTGACTAAGCGTGAAATTGCTAATGCCATAGGCATCTCAGACGAACGATTACTCCATGCGTCATGCGTCCTTTTATAACTATGGATGAGACTTGGATCTACCACCATGATCCTAAATTGAAACAAGAACGTTTACAGTGGACTGAAGCTTGTTGTTCAGCTCCAAAGCAGGTGAAGTCACAACGATCAGCAAACAAGGTTATGGCATCAGTTTTTTAGGATGCAAAAGGAATTTTGTTGATTGATTATCTTGAGAAAGATAAAACAATCAACTATGAATATTATTGCAGCCTTTTGGATCAGTTGGATGAAAAAATTCGTGAGAAAAGACCTGGTTTAAAGAAGAAAAAAAATCATTTTTCATCAAGACAATGCACCTGCTCACAAAAGTGTTTTGACGATGGCTAAATTCAAAGAATTAAAGTACGAATTGCTTGAACATCCACCGTATTCACCAGATTTGGCTCCCAGTGACTACTATCTCTTCAGAAATCTCAAACGATTCCTTCGTGGAAAGCATTTTTCGTCGAATGAAGAGGCCATAGCAGCCGTAGACGGTTATTTGGCAGAGCTTCCGGAAAACCATTATAAGGATGGGATAAAATTATTGTAAGATCATTGGAACAAGTGTATTAAGCTTCTAGGAGATTGTATTGAATAAAAAAAGTATATTTCGTAACAAAAACAGTATTCCCTCATTTCGAGCGCAGGAACTTTTCAACCAACCTGTAAATTCACCCAAAGAATCACTAAAATATTTGCTTCAATAATGCGCTAATAAAAGGCATCATTTTCATTTACATTTCCAAACTTTTAGGACTGTTAAATAATTAATTTGAAAATTTTATAACTTTATTCGATCTTATTTCAATATTAATGTTCAATTTTTTAAGCTAAAGATCTTTTTTTTCTTATAAAATTTCTTATTTTATTTTCGATATTTCGCTAACAATATGTTAGCATCTTCAGGAAAACAAAATTTTAATATAAAAAAAGATCTTTAGCTTAAAAAATTGAATATTAATAATTAATTTGCATCTTAAGATTTTAATGGTGGAACAAAGTAATTCTGGGAAAATTTCTGATAACAAGTTTTTAGCTACTTTTTTATAAAATTTTTGCAAGAAGATCGCTTTAATAGCCGTCTTTTTTTAACGCAAAAATTAAACACAAAAAAGCGAAATAGAGCCAAATGTATTCCTAATAATAGATGTAGGCCAGTCCTGAGTCTGATTTCGAGAATCCAGAAACTGAAATGTAAATTAACTTTAGTAAAAATGTTGGTTATATCAGGAAAAAGTTATGTTAAATTAGTTCTATTGATTTTCTAAAAAGGCGATTCTTAAATTCATTGCTGCTGGCGCAATTAGTAAACTTATTTTTATAGGATTTAGATATCTTTAAGGCTCCGCTATTGGGTTTCAGTAATATCTTGGATGAAGATAAGTTAAAAGCTCATAAAAATCCCAGATTATTTTTCAACAACATCGATTGTTGGGGTTCAAAATACGAGGACGGGTCAATAAATCCGTGACTTTTTGAATTTACCGCCTCTTAACTGAAAGGGAAATACGGCTACTGTCAACTATCATCTGTCAGTTGGCTCCTGTTAAAATTTGAACAAGCTGCACCATTTAATTTGTGTTTGACAGCCGTTGATAGCAGACTACCGCGTGATTTGATTTGAGGTTTTTTGAATTGGAGAGAAAATGAATTGCTCCCTCATTTTCCCCATTCTCTGGCGAGAGACTATTTCTTGTTATCAAACCTAAAAAATGGTTCGCCGGAAAGAAATTTGACTCCTATTTTGATGCAAAAGGGGAAATTGAAAGAAATTTCGCAGATTTCCCATGTTGCCGAAAAAAGCGAGGTTAGAAACGTCCACATATTTTTCACCGCAACATGTTTCCATTTGGTCGACCGAGAAGATTCAAAAACAAAGATTATCATGGAATATGTAGTCATTCGAGAGAATGTGTATTCATTCAAGCAAAGTATATCGAGGTCCTATAATCTTCTAAAATATTTTTGAAAAATTTCTACTAATTCCTACATACAGGGTTTCTCAAAAACAATCATCCATTTTTTTTTTAAATTATTTTCAAGTTTGAGTTTTTTCCCATTAAATTTTGATGGTTTTATCCGACAAGTAGGCTCTGGCCTTGTTGATGGTCATTTGGGTTCTTGGGATCATGTATTTTCCATCGTTTTGAAGATAAGAGTGCGGGAATCTTATCGAATATTATCTTTGGGACTTCCAGAGTCTGTGCCTTGTTCACATTGAACCGCGGCTTCAAAAAACCGCAAAAGAAAAATATCTGGAGAGATTAAATTGGTCGATCTTGCTTATCACTGCGAATCGCTACGCAACCCGGAAACGCATCCTTCAAAATGTTTATTGCTGCGCGAGCTGTGCATGCGTTCATCATAGTTGTGTATCGCTTACTAGTCACGGTAACCGTGTTACCTTCGGCGTCTTCGACAAAATAACGCACGGCCGGATAACACTTTTGGCACCATACAGTGACTGAGGGGATGTAATGACTCTTCGTGAATGACAGGTGGATTTTTAGTGGATCTCGATTTTTATATGGCTCTCGACGGTCATACAAATTTGCACAGAAAATCATCCACTGCAAAATACTTACGCGTTCTTGAGGAGTATAGCATGGCATGTTGACGTGTATTCTGAATTTGTTTACTTCACAAATATTAAAACAAAACTTATAGATGCCGCCACTTGCAAAAGGTATAGCATCTTCCGTTAGGGTGACATATTTTGGACCACCTTGTAGCACAAAGCTTGTACTTCTCTGCTGTTAAGCTTAAGGCTAAAAAATACAAAAAATAATTGCCGTTTAGTTTTTTTTTTTTCCTCTTTTCCTTATATTATGAAGAGCCTCTCTAACTTTTTACTAACACTGTTGTTGATGTTATTTTTGTTACTTCTAACATGGAAGGTATGTCAAGTGCTACACCAGGCACTTGATGAAATTTCAATAGTATGTTATAAAAGGAAATATTTGAGAAAATGTGGTTGTAATTTAGCAGAGATTTACATACGTTGAAAATTGTACAATTTTGATTATTTCACCTTTATCACTTGGCATACCTTCTCTGCGTTAGTTTCTTTTTAGGCATAGATAAAATTTTGTGCATATTCATATAAATATTTGCAGTGCTGCTGTGCCTGCACATATGAACTCGTATTTCTGCGCTGATAAACCTACAGTTACTCAGTCAGCCAACCAACGAAGAAACAGCCCAGTCATTCATTCATTCAGTCAGTCAGGCAGTCAGTCAGTCTTCTTGGAGTTGCTGTAGACATGTTTAAGTTTTTGTTACTCAACCATTCATGTACTCACGCACATTTTATTTTGTATTTTTAATAATATTTTTCTAAAAGAACTTGTTTACTTTTTCATAAAGATTTGAAGATAAATGAGGAACACAAAAGTTTTTCCTACTTATTAAAAATTTTTCACCAGTTCTTTTTCTTAACATGTACTTATTGTTTTATAAAATGTAAATAGTTTTTCTTGCAACATAGATTTTCTGTATGTATTTCTGCTTTCTTTAAACATTTTCACAAGTTTTTTTTTCTGTATAAATTGTCTATAGTTTTATTTTTCCATTGAAATGCCACATGTTTTCAGGATTTATTTTAGGTTTTTAAGTTTTTCTGCACTGATAGAATAATTGCGTAATATTTATAAAGTTTTAATGTAAAAGTAGTCAAATATTAGTTTTTCTTTCGAAACAATTAAGAAAATTTACTTTATTACGAGATGGAAGCATTGTGGTTTTCTGTATCATAATAATAACGATATTGACACACTGACTAACTAATTCAACATCTCACGGCCCAAATCGCTGGAGCTAGGAAGCTGATATTTGGCACGTAGGTTCCCGCTCATAGACATTCGCAGAGACGGAATTTTTGGAAATCCGCCTTTGAAACCCCTTTGAATAGAAACCTGAAATTTAAAATCTGTGTTCCCTCGAGTAGGGGATAACTCACTTATAAGGTATGTTTTGAAGTTTTCTCCAGGAACGTTGGAAAAATTGGGGGTTAAAGGGCAAAAAGCCTCACCCTTGACGGCCTTAACTGCTGGAACAAACAAGTTTAAATTTGGTAGGTAGAAGGGACCTACCTAGACATCAGCTAGTTAGACATCAGAAAACGTATTCATTGATGCAACCGAATTTCTTGCCAACTGAATTATTTGGTTGTGGTAATCAAATATATTTCTGACACAGTTAAAATATTTTTCTTTATCCGAAATTCTATTGTATTAAAAGAATTTCTATTGTGTTAACCGAATTTCTGTTACCACAAACAAATATATCGGGGGCCAAACCATTCGGCTGGCATAAAAATTGGTTGTCACAAAGAATCTGTTTTCTCTGTGTACACGTAATATCTGCCAACTGAACAACCGAATTTCTTGCTAACTAAATATTTCGGAAGAAATTCGGTCGTCACAATGAATCTTTTTTCTATGTGTAGGTTTCTCCACCGGCGCAGAAAGGTATCCCCTTTGGCGCCTTCCTTGGCAAAACCATAGAATTTTTCCTCTCAGACGGATTTTTTGATAATTCCTACAGGAAGGTGTGAAAATGGGAAAAGCCTCCCCGTTGATGGCCTGCCCAATCCGCTGGAGCTAGGAAGTTAAAATTGAGGATTCCTCTTCCCCTTGACGGTCGGCCAAAACCTCAGATACTATAAAGGCGAAATTTGATATGTAGGTTCCTCCTCCGGCCTAGACATTCCCGCAGACGGTATTTTTAGTAACTCCTACGGTGAGGTTAAAAATGGAAAAGTTTCCTCTTTAACGGCCTGTCCAAACCTCATTGTCTGGAAACCTGAAAATTTAAATATGTGCTAACTCATAAAGCTTCCCTCCGTCCAGCACAAACCGCTAAAGCTAGGAAGTTGAAATTTAATATGAAGGTCATTCTTTCGGTATAGACACCAGCTAAGACAGAATCTTTAAAAAATCTTGCAGAGTGGCCAAAAAAAGGGAAAATTATCCCCTTGGCGGACTGTCAAAACAGCTGGAAATTTTGCAATTAGGGGACTCTTCCTGCGTAGACAGCTCATCAGACGAAATGTTTGAAAATTCCTAGGTGGAGGGGCAAAAAGACGAAAGTCTCCCCCTGAAAGCCTGCCGAAATCTATTTGGCTGGAAACTTGAAATTTGATGTACAAGTTCGCTAGAGTTGGCCCATGCTCATATATCCATATGAGGGAGTACCAAAAAGGGGAATATTCTCCTCTGGCTACAAGCCTAACTCTTCATTTTTGTTGGCAATTTCTATGAGGAAACTATTTTGGTAAAACTCTTTTGGCTAGAAGCCTGTAATTTTAATTTTAATGCTCTAAAATACTTTTTGAACCATTTTCATCTAGGAACTCCGGCAATCCTTAGCTTTAGCCCGGGCAATATTAATTCTACGCTAAAAACGTGGCGGGCTTTACCCGCTAATAATGATGTAACGAAATTTCCATGTATCTATAACATTTTATGAAAAATTTCTTTGGCTGCTCGCTGATAAAAAAGTTCTAGTAATGTAACCCACAAAAATGTTTTCAATGTAGTTATAGGTTTTAAGTAAACTTTTTATTTTGCTGTTATTTTAATTATCTAACAAATGTTAAACTAAACAAAGAACTGTTGTAAGTTACAGATATCAGTTAAAGTTCAACAAACCTTTTAATATCAACAAAATGTAGTCGTTGTTTTTTTTTTTATAGTTTTACAAAACAACATGTTGTTTTCAATTAGTATTTTGTTTTTCTATAGTTTGTTAACATTTAGTTACAAAAGTATGGCATTGTTGAAAGATTATAAATCAAATTAAAAAAGTTTTTTTTTATCCAATGGCAAAATGTAATCAAATGGGGTGTCGGCTATTGACAGTTTTATTAATGATTTTAGAAAATGGCTACTATAAGTATGCACTTAAAACAAATTCACATATCCTCCTAAAAGTAGACTTTAAATGTGCATAATTTACTAATAATTTTTTTAAAATAAATTCAACTCTACAAAGAGCTATAAATTTGATTGGAAACAAAATAATTGGATTCTTTAAATTAACGGAAATGTCAAAACAAAGATATCATATAATGTAAATATTATTATATAAATCCAATCGTATTCGAAGTGCATTATATATTTTTGGGATTATTATTGTGCCAACCATTGTCATACTATAATATAGTTATCATATTATGATAATAAAATAACCATAATTTTACCACAATATGGTCCTTACAGTCATATTATGATTCGGAACTATAAAAGAGTCCTCTAAATTTAAGAATATTTCTTAAAGAAATTTTTTTCTAAAAATACTCGTAATTTTGATATTGAGGACTTTTTCAAGAAAAATACTTAAAAAAAATTTTTAAATTTTAAGGACTTTTTTTTAAATAAAAAACAAAGATTCTATGGACTTTCTTTAATAGAAAAATTCTTAGATTTTAAGGAAATTGCTAAGATTTTTTTTAAATAGTCCTTAGAGTCTCAGATTTTGTTTTTTAGAAAAAGTCCTTAGAATCAAAGTATTTTTCATGATGAAAAGTCCACAGAAGATTTTTTAGAATCTAAGTTTTTTTTTTAAATATATGAATTTTTATCTTGAAAACAGTTTGCAGTATATGAGAACTTTACTTTAAGGAAAGATCCATGGAACTAAAAATGTTTCTTAAAGAAAAATTTGTAAAAATCTAGTATTTTGTAAAGCGTGGTTAAATTTCAAGGGGCGATGTTGAATGTGAACCACACCTAAACGTCAAGTTTTTTCTGCATTTCATTTGACATTTCTCAATTTCGGACTAAGTCAATGGGCGTTCAAATCAAAATGCATTTCGTGCACTTCGTGATCTTTTTTGATCAGCATAATCGACCAACTGTGTCCACAATCGGGAGAATTGTGGGCAAATTTCAGCAAACGGGGTATGTGAAAACAACTGTGCATGCTCGCCCAGTTCGTTCTGCGGAAAACATTGCTGTTGTTCGCGATAGTGTGTCATGAGGTCAGCCAAGCATTTACCGTGAATGGTGTTCGCTATCGCAAGATGATAACAAAGTTATTGTGGCCAGGAATTGAGAATATGACCTGGACGATATGTGGTTTCAACAGGACAGTGCCACTGGCCACATAGCTAACGAAGCAATGGCTCTTTTGCGCGACAAATTCAATGGCCGTGATATCTCACGTGGTGGCGGTGTCAATTGGCCGCCAAGATCATGTGATTTGACACCGTTGGACTTCTTTTTTTGGGGTTATTTGAAAAAAAGGTGTACGTCGATAAACCAGCAACAATTCCAGAGCCAAAGGATGAGATAATTCGGCACATTAACGGCATAGAACCTCAATTATGCCTCAGCGTCATCGAAAATTTGGACCATCGGATGGAGGTGTGCCGCCGAGGTCGTGGCGGCCATTTGGCCGATATTTTGTTCCATACATAATTGAACCATACCATATTATCATAATACAAATAAAATGACAATAATTTCCTTAATAATTTGTGTTTTATTCAAAATCAACATCGGCCCTTAAAATTTAACCACCCTTTATAAGAAACCATTTCGAACAAAGCAACTCTTGGGTTCTACAGACTTTTTTTTATAAAAAATTATTTTATTTATATTCTGAGTACATTTTTCACAAGAAAGTCGTTATTTTACAAGAAGTGAATTGATAATCATATTTAAAAAAAAATATTATTGTTTTTTGAAAAGAATAATGTTTTTGACAATGTAAATTATAATGTTATATGTATAAGGCATTTTCGAAAATAAAACCCCCCAGGTGAAAATGCATTAATACATTTTTTTTATGAAATCAATACAGTATTATGACTGTAAATTTCAATGTCATGTTTTATTTGATTTATACTTACACTCACAATATATTTTCGTTACCGACTGTAGTTTGTTTTTAAATGAAGAATCAATTGAAATTTTGAATCAGTCATTCAAAAACAAACTATACAAATTTACAGACATTCAGTAGGAGTTGATATTTTCTGTTAAATCTAAAATTTTATATTTATATAATTCTTTTTTGTTTTTTTTTTACCAAAATAGTTTGTTTATATACAAAATTATTTCAATAAAAATTACAAGAAATTATTCAAATATAGATACACACATAGAAAATAAAAATATGTACATCTGTGTGTGTTGTGTTTTGTAAAATTACATACAAATAAAAAAATTTCAATTTGAAAAACAAACCACAAAAATCGTTTTTTTTTCTACGTTTTGTCAGTTAAAAATTTATGGTTATTTTAGACGACTTTCGATTGCTTTTACTACTTTTGTCGATTAGTAAACAATGATTGAAAATAAACCCCAAAATGGGTTGAATATTATAAAAAATTAGTAGTCTTCTTTTTGATTATATTTTTGATTAATTTAATATATATTTTAGATTATTTTTAACGAAATAATATTGTAGAGTGCATGCATTCATTGTTGTCAGGATTTTATAGTTCCATTGTTATCATATTTTTTTCATAGTCGGAATTTTTGTTACCACATTATGGTTACAGCCAATCATGTTATAAAAAAAAGTGACAATCATGAAATAATAAAATATTTACTATAATAATGAAGGTAGCGAATATGTTGATAGTTAGAACCTATTTGTAAACCCATAACTTTATTGTGATAACCATACCCTAATGCAGCAAGCATAATATAGTAGCTGTGATCATGGAGCAACCATTCCTCTTCTTGTAATTTCAAATTTATACACATGCTTTTTTATAAATATCAGATTCTGAGGACTTTATCGATAAAAAAAAAACATTTTTATATTCTGAGAACTGCTTTCCAAAGAATTATCACTTTTATGAGTCAGGTATTTTTTGTGTAGAAAAACTCTCTCACATTAACATTTCTACAACCACAATTTTACAGGTTTTTTTAATAACACTCAATTTTCAAAAAGGTTTTAGAGCACTCTCACATTCTAAGAGATTTTTTGTAAAAAAATCCAGAATCTAAAAAACTCCCTGCAACTTTCTAATTTAAAAATAAAAGATTTGTTATCCTCTGATTCTAAGGTAAGCAGAATTTTTCCGAAAAGAAAAACTTCAGGAAATTCAAGTGTAGCTCAGAAATTTTTGAAATAAATAGTTTTAAGGATTGTGCTCGTTTATTTTTGAACAATACTGTTTGCAGTGGATCAACTATTCGAAAAAAAAGGTTTGGTTTAAGAATCAAAATATTCAAATAGGAAACTGATAGAAAAGCGCCCCTGCGGGAAATAAGGGGTCAGTTGAGAATCGGGACCTGCCCATTGATAGGTGAAAACTGGACCGGTTCCGAAAAAACATATCACGAGATAGGTGAAAAGAGGGCCGGTTCCTAAAGTACCTACCTCTTGAACGGTTTAAAATTCATGACATGTCCTGTGACATGTCACAGAGGGAATTTGACCCTCTACTAGGCTAAGCCCATATTGAAGAGACCGGTCCCGTGACCGTTCCCTATCACAATAAACTGGTCACGTGACATGCCCTGGGATAGTTCCTTTTGCCGCAGGGACAGTAAACAGCATAAGATAGTATAATAACAGCAAATTCAAAAAAGCCAAAAAGTACAAAAAAGGTACCACTAAAAAACTCTTAAAAATTCCTTTCCACTTTTTTTTAATCAGCAAAGTTTGTTATTTAGATAGTAGCTTTAATTTACCACATAATGCCTCGGTTTTGTAAATGAAGAATTAATAAAAAAAAATTAAAAAAATCAAAAAGGTACCACTAAAAAGCCACAAAAAGTACCTTTCTATGTGGTTTCTTCAGTTGATATACCTTAAAATGCTAAAAAACGAAAAAGGCCGGTCTTACATTTTATTTCAATCACGTATTCAAGTTTGATCTAAATCAGCGTATTTAAGGGGTACTTCCCTTGTAAGTACGATTTTTTTTCTACAATTTTACTAAATGGAAACATATTCAGACATAGTTTCTTACCTAACCATTCAACTGCGTAGTCAAGATTCTGATTCGCTTATTGCATCGAAATAAAAAATAATATCATCAAAACGAGGAGTTTCGAAAAGATATATAATATTTAAAACTAAAATCGTATTTTATTCTGACTATAAAATTGGCCCCTAGTTCCAAAAGCATGCTGTTAAAAGCAAATTTCTAGGAGATCCTAAAAGTATACTTTAAATTTTGCTCAAAATTTCTATTCTCTTCACTACAATACAGTAAATTACGTCATGCTAAAACCCACAATGTAAAACTTTCGAAAAATAGCAAATATATACAAAAACTTTATACTTTTGACAAATAAAAAAAAAAAAAAAACTAAATTCCTAATAGAAAATACTAAAGTACTAGTGCACCTCTAAATAAATACATTGAGGAAGTTTATAATCACATAAAGAGCATTTTTGTATAGAAAAAAAAAAAACAAAACAAATCCAAACGAACCTTAGCAAACTTGCACAAATATATTAAAGAAAACTTAAAATGAATTGTTTAAATATAGCAATTGTATGAAAAATACAAAAAAAAATAATATATTAAGGGGGAAGTTCATGTATGCATTTAGAATATTTTAAAATTAAATTAAACAACAAGAGTTGTAAGGAAAAACTTAAATAACAAAACCTAAAACTGATTGCTGCACTGCCAAAACGTATTTGTCGTTATTGTTACCAGACAGAAACAGCAGAAAACACACAACATGACAGACGATTTGTGCACACAAAAATCCATTCGTTTAAGAAACGTGATGACCCATTTTAGGGTTTTTAATTTTGTTATGCCACCAATACAGTATTTTTTTCTACCAATAACAGAAAACAGTAGTTTGATGAATGGCATCGCTTTAAAACTATATTGATAGACATTACCTAAAATATTTTTTTTAACGATTTCAATATAAATATAAATACCGTTTGTCCTTAAATACTGGCAAGAATTATTTAAATGTTTTTAGCGTTAGCCATTTTGATAGTTGATTTGCCGTTTCATCCTGAACAACGCTTGCAAATTGCGCATATTTATTTAGAAAAATATGGTTTTCTTGACCCCGATTTTTACAATAAAATTTTATTAACCCTTTAACCACTAAGACCGTCTACAGAAGGTCATCACTAAAGTCCAATTATATCCAAAGCAATATTTTTGGTGCAATAATCGCCAACGACATTTTTGTCTGTTTGAACTTACCTTTCAAACAATGCCGGTTTGAACACGCTCAGTTAAATAGTTTGATAGATACACCCATTTCTGTCAAAATAGATTGTTGTCAAAATAGACACGAAAATTTATTATGATTTTGGTGCAAAATTAAAACTAAAAAAAAAATACTTTGCAACAGCTCAATCGAGTCGAAATTTTTTTGGAAAGTAGCTTGAAGCTGTATTTTGATAATTTGTTGCGTGTTTGATTTGTGAAACAAATATTTTTGTTTGAGTCGAGCTTTTTGTCTTCAGGTTGTCTTTCATTTTTTCCACCTGGCGCTTTCAGGTTATTTTTTTTTACAAATGGACTTCACATTCGTGCTTTTTAGTCCAAAATGATACTAGAACCAAAATTTCATAACAAAATATCTCGTATTTCGACTCCAGTGGTTAAAGGGTTAAGCGATCAAGCTCATTTTTGATTAAATGGCTACGTCAGTCAATAAGTGAAATTGTCGCATTTCAAGTGAGCCTTTGTTGTGAGGCGCCGTTGCATTCAGAAAAAGTGACTGTAAAGTGAAGAAGGCTTAAGTTTCAGGAGAAGCAAAATTCATCGGACATTTGAGAATTTATAGTTTTATTTTTACTTTTAAATTATTTTCACCAATAGGTCGGTCTTTTTCCCCTGTGTCAATTTAGTATTTTGAATGCAGATGCACAGAGAAAACATATTCATTTTAACAACCGAAGTTTTTGCTAACCGCATGGTTCTGTTGCAGCCAATTCTACAGAATTACTGTTGGAACATTAAATATCAAATTGTACCTGAAATAAATTTGATTGCAATAAGTAAAAAAATTGGTTGCTGCAACCAAACCATTTAGTTGGCAAGTAATTTGGATGTTACAATTAATCTGTTTTCTCAGTGTGCAAAACAGTCGATGTCCGATGTCGTTTCCTATATCTTGTTCGATAATGATTGCATTTCCTAAATTTAAATTTTCCTTAATTTGATGTGTTAACTTCTTTCACACATTGGCGGACAAGACGGCATATTCTGTCAAATTCAGAGCAAAATGTTGGGACAAGACGGCATATACCTTCAAGACAGGATTTCCCGACGAGTCCTGTATTACCAATTTTTGTTTAACTACAAAATTATATTGTTAAAAAACTACACATAATTAAATTTGTTTTTTTATTCTAATAATTTTTCTCCAGTCCTGGATTAATTATCTTCGGTAATTCCGAAGATATAACTCACAGACTACACCGACAGGCTACCGATGGCATATGTCAAACAAGAATTCTCGAACCCTATGGTTATTTTGACGTTGGATTAATTTGCAAAATGAGATAGAAAAAATAAACTCCATATAAATTGTGTGGTACATATTTTTTTTATATGTATATCTTATCTATCCCTTTCTGTGTTACACTGCAATTTTGACATTTCCTTTTACTCACTTTCTAGTCACCATTTTGATTCAATCAGCTGTTTCCTGTCTGGGTAGTCTGTAATATACCTATATAGTGTTAATGGTGACCATTATAGAATTATGCTCAATGACTTCCTTGTTCTTGATATGAAATGCCTTGATGTTGGAGAGCTTTGGTTGCAATATGACTGGGCAACATTTCATATATCGCGTGTTGTAATCGATTTATTTAAAGAAACGTTTGGTGAGTGAACAATTTCGCGTTATGGACCTGTCAATTGGCTTTCAATCAGAGATATAAGCTGGCCCAAAATTGGGGCGGCGGCAAATTAAGACTAAACCTTTTGACGGTGGTGGCTTAGCTGAGCCAAAAATTTATTTAAGATTTAAAAGATAATTTTTAAAAAAATCTTATTTATTGTCTGTTTGTATTTCTTATGTGGCTAAGTCGCCAGTCTGTTCAAACCGATGGTGTCGGCGAGGGCTGAAACTAAAAAAAAATTAACTCGGCTGCGGCAGTTCTGTCACCTTTAGCCGACAGCTTGCATCTCAGCCTCCAGTATCGTGCAATTTAAGAACGCTGGATTATTTTCGGTGCGCTAAACTACATCGAGAAGCCAGAGACGATTGACGATTTGGAAGACATTATTCGCCGCGTTATTACCGATAAATGGTCCCAATTGTTACAATACAAACGTGTAAGAAAATTGGTCTCTACACCCAAAACAATTGAAAAAAATTTACGATATGGTGTTGGCCGATCGGAGATTAAATGTGGGATAGATTGTGAAAGACATTGGCATCTCACATGGCTCAGTGGTTTCAATTTTGAACGATCACTTGGGTATGAGAAAGCTTTTCGCAAGATGGCTGGCGCGTTTGTTCACAATCGACCACCAACGGAAACGTGTGGCAGCTTAGTTTCCATTGCAAAAATCCACAAAGTAGATTACGAATTGCCCCCTCATTCGCCTTATACTCCGGACTTAGCCCCCCAGTGACTATTTCATGTTTCCAAACCTAAAGAAATGGTTCGTTGGAAAGAGATTTATCTCCAACGAAGAAATTATTGATCAAACAAATGCCTATTTTATGGACCTCGAAAAATCCTACTGTTAAACGCTAAGTAAATGACGGAACTTGCTCAAAATTTAACAGTAGTCTATTAAAAGGTGGTACTTGATGGGAGCAGTGTTGAACTTCATATAGCTACGAGGGAAGTGCGAAAAGTCACGGACTTATTGTTCCGCCCTCGTAATTTTATCACATTTGAAGCAAAAATGTTTTAGAAATCTTGCACGCATTTTCAGTATTTATAGTAGTGACAAATTTTGCGCGATTTTCTCGTCAGACCTCGGTTTTAATATGTCTCTAGCTGGAAAAAATGTCCGAAAATAGATAATACTGAACAAATTCAAAAAATTACTTCAGTAATATATATATTGCTTCCATTTGACAGTTTATTCGTATTACAAAATTAGATCAGTAGACAAAATTACGCCATTTACAGTCGAAAAAAAACATAAAAATTTTCACCACTTTTGTTCATATATTTATCGCTACAAGAGAATGAATTTTAATGATAATACTTTCAATTAGAAAAAAGTTTTTTTTTATTTCCAAAACAATAAAGTTGGCAGCTACATTAAGATTTTTAGCCCAGGGGTCGTACCAGCTCAGTGTTGGAAACGACTTTAACTTAAGGTTCAGCTGTTTCTGAAACTGTAGAAGATTTACCACAGCTTCCTCCAGCGGGCTCAATATAAATTGCTTGAATCTTCCGCCACCTGTAGCATTACACTCGGCTTTGTTGGCTACCATTTTCTTTCTAACTTTAAATTTTAAGTCTCGCCAAACCTATAAATAAATTTTGTTATATTTTTATAATGCACTTTATATGATCATGCTTTCTTTACCTTCTGCCAGCCATCTCACATTATTCTCGGTGGGCCAAGTGCATTTAATAAATTTGATATTTCTTCCCATTTTTTCCGTTTTTTTTTCAGTCATTACTTTTCCTCAAGTCGTTACTAAAAATTGTGTCGACAAAATCAGAGTCGTTTCAAGACAATACCAAATATTTGTCGACAGTTATCAATTATTTTCGATAACGAAAACGGGAATACCAATTTCAAAAAAAATCCCATGAGGACATTGTCTTGTGTCGATGACGACAACTAGAATAAGGGTGAATATTTGTGTGTTTATTTTGACAACCAATGAATAAATTCTTTAAAATTTCTGTCCTCAACAGTGGACAACCATAATATTTTTTTTCACGCTTTTCAAATGCAATTAACAAGTTAAAGTGTATGGTCAAGTTTTTCTTCCAAGTCATAAAAGGTAAAAACAAATATGGTCAGTAGTGTTTAAATTTGATAAAAAAATTATTTAATAATAATTGTATTTTTTTTATATTATTTTGGATACTTACAATTCATTCACAATAAATTCTTGTTTTTTTTTCGTAATTTATATATTTTTCATACAAGGTCATATTTGTGTTATATAAAAAATGCGTTACAATTAAAATCACATTGAAAAATCTTTATGTATTTGGTTTTTTTTTTTTAAAGTCATTAACAATAGAAACGTTTAGGAAGTTTCTTTTGTTAATATGGTATCTGTATAAAAGGTTTGTTAAGATTGTAACATGGTGTTTAATAAATGTTAACACTGAAATTAAATAAAAATATCTGAAACAATTAGAAGGCCTTAACAAAATTATAACTTTTTGAAATTTGATTGAAAATGTCATTGAAAATAGTTTAGTAACAGTTCAAGTTAATTAAAAAATTTAAAATTTCAAAAATATTATTTTAAATGTTAGGTACTACAGTAAATTCCCACTAAGACGGAGACCAAAATTCGCAAAACCAGCAATTTGAGTAATAAAAAAAATACGAGATGCCGGTTATAGTCCGTTGAAATCTCTTTTCATTAATACACTTTAACTGGCTTGAAAGTTAAAATAACAGAAAATGTCATTTAAAAGAAATGATATTTCATTTTAAAGCCGGTCTACTTACATTTCATTTAAATCAAATGGGTTTTGTTTTTTATTTTTGAATGTTGTTTAAACAACTGACACATTAGTAAAAATAAATGATTAATCAGTTAAAAATAAATGTTAAAATTTTTCCTACCAATTCCGTAAAAAATAACTCATTATTCATTTATTTGAAGTTGTTTCAATTTTTTTTTTGTATTTTTGTTTGTTTTTTATTCTACAAAATTTATACTCACGCAGTCTATAGACATTTTTTTGTGTGAATGACCATGTGTGTGTGCTTATGATTTGTAATTTAAATTGAAATAATTTAGTATATAAAGAAAAAAATTTAAATAAAAATCAAATTGTAATATTTTCTTGGAATCAGACTGCAAACAAAATTTAAATTTGTAATAACTGTAACGAAAACAAATAAACCACAAATTTCCTTTTGTGGGTAAATTTTTGTTAAATTTCAAACAAATGAAAAGAAAATAAAACTGAAAAACAACTTTTATTAAACTACAAACAATAAACTACATAATATTCCAAGTGGAAAAATTTTTGCACAGTTTCTTTTTTACAAAAAAAACCGATAAATCTTTGATTTATATTTTCAATCATATAATCGAGTTTTAAGATTACCTTGTAAATGTGCATCTTGTGCCTCAGACGCAATTGCACTTTTAAAATGGCCCGTTAAAATGTATAATATGGTCTAGCAGCCGCAGTATAACTTGTAAGCCAACCAGATACTCGATCTAACCCCACTCACCTCTCGATTATTCTCGTGAGTCACGTAAACGTATTTAGAACCGATTCAACCCGACTCACCTGCCGATTATTCTCGTAAGTTACTTAGAGTTATCTACTAACCATAGAGCCCTTTCCCGAACTTACCCGACTCACCTGCCGATTATTCTCGTGAGTTAAAAATATTTGCCAAACCTTTTCGTTCGTATTTCACGACTTAACCCTACTCACCTCGGGTTACTTCAGACCCCCTGTCGTACTCCGAGTTAGGGAATAGTGTCGCTATAACTTAAAGAAACTTGTCTATGCCATAAATCGTTTTCCCTCCTCGCCACCTACAAAAAGGATTATACTGATTCCACCCCTGAGTTTTCCCTGGCTGGAAAACAAAACTGCATTACAATCGAAAGATTATAGTGAGTGAGATTGCTGGCATCCTAGAGATATCAACAGAGCGAGTTCGGCTGCCGCATTTTTAACAGCTGAACAAAGACTGAAACGTGTTCATGACTTAAGGTACGTTTAGGAGATGCTTGAAGTAAATTCAATTGAATTTTCATTATTATACATCGGAGTCCAATAGACAGTCCAATAGACAGTGAGAGAAAGCCGACTAAAGCGGTCAAGGCTCAACAATCGGCTGGAAAGTATTAGCCAGGGTTTTTTGGGATGCACGTGGTAAAATATTTATTTATTACTTGGAGAAAGGATATAACTGTTGAACTGTGAAGAAATTAAGAAAAAAACGACCCATTTAAATAAGAAAAAAAATCTTGTACCATCATTACAATACACCGGAACATTCATCTGCATTGGCTTTAAAAAAATTGAATTTTTTACATTACGAATTGCTTCCCTACTGCTCGTACTCTATAGATCTGGCCCCCAGCGATTATTATTATTTATTTTTTTTCAAACTTTGGAAAGATGGCTCCAAGGAAAGAGATTTTCCACAAATGAAGAAGTCATATCAGAGCCGGAGGCCTATTTCAATGATTTTGACAAAACGTATTTTGATACCCTTATCGAGATGTTACAGTATCGTTGGAAGAAGTGCATTTCACTTAACGGAGATTACGTTGAAGAATAAAATTGATTTCAAATCCAAAAAACTGGTTTTTCATTGTTAGGCCTCAGAATTTTCACTCCATGTAGTATACGAATTCAAGTACAGGTTGGTTGAAAAGTTCCTGCGCTCACCAAGAGATGGCACTGTTAGCTCCAAACTTTTTTTCTCAAGTTGGTATAACTGTCCTGAGAACACATGCAAAGTTTCAAGTCATTATGTCAATTCTTTCTTTGTTTACAAGCCATTTGAAGTTGACGTGTCATTGATTTTTTTTTAATAAGGAAAAAATTGAATATCGTGCAGTCAATAGATTCTTTGTTTTGAAGGGTTTAAAAGCAAAGGAAATTTATGAACAATTGTTAGAAGTGTATAAGGAGTCCTCACCTTCAAAACGCACCGTTGAATTTTGGGCTGGTGAATTTAAACGTGGTCATACCAGCCTTAAAGACGATCCACGCAAAGAACGACCAAAAACTGCAACCACAGGATAATATGGTAAGTGAAGATCCAAGTTTGACTAAGCGTGAAATTGCTAATGCCATAGGCATCTCAGACGAACGAGTACTCCATATTTTACATGAAGAATTACGTATGAAAAAACTGTTTGGAAAGTTAGTGCCGCACGCACACATTAACAATTCAACAAAAACTGGATCGAAAACAAATTTCTCAGCGTAATTTGGAGCGTTTTAAGCTGAATAAAACCGACTTCTTCAGAAAGGTAAAACAATCAACTCTGAATATTATTGCAGCCTTTTAGATCAGCTGGATGAAAAAATTCGTGAGAAAAGACCTGGTTTAAAGAAAAAAAAATCATTTTTCATCAAGACAATGCACCTGCTCACAAAAGTGTTTTTACGAATTGCTTGAACATCCACCGTATTCACCAGATTTGGCTCCCAGTGACTACTATCTCTTCAGAAATCTCAAACAATTCCTTCGTTGAAAGCATTTTTCGTCGAATGAAGAGGCCATAGCAGCCGTAGACGGGATAAAATTATTGGAAGATCATTGTAACAAGTGTATTGAGCTTCTAGGAAATTATATTGAATAAAAAAATATATTTCGTAACAAAAACAGTATTCTTTAATTTCGAGCGCAGGAACTTTTTAACCAAGATTTTAATGTAAAAATATGCTAAATTTTATTAAATACTAGGTGTTTGGACAAGTTCGGTTTTAGTTTAGACCAAACTGAAGCCGAATACTTGAATTAATAAAATATTGGATTTAATTTAAATAATTTATCCAACTGATACCAGGAATTATGTTACTTTGGCCCAGTGTGCGATGTCTTGCTGAGAATTTCCATATTTGAAAATGAAACTTTTCTCTGTGAAAGTCAATTAAAATATTGAATAATTTCGAAATCTTTATAACCACATATGATGTCGTTTTATATTCCATAAATGGCTTATAATTATGTTAATAAATTTATGAGCTCTTGCATTGTGTGGTGCTACGGAAATTATTAATTAATTATTTATTAAACAATAACCATAACAAGATAAATTCTGTTAAATTTACCATATGTATTGATTTAATTTTGTGGGTAATTAATTAAACATAAAATTTATTTAATTTTGGGAAGCGTAAGCATTTAATCGACTGAAATATTGACACGCAGTTTAATTTTGTTTATATGTTCACAATTGTGGCATGAAAATATATGAGTGAGTGATGATGCATTTATATTATTTATCAATATAAAAGCATACAATACAATACAGTTCATATTCATATTATTAGTTACTTTATTTATGATATAGTCACACATTTTTCATATTTAAAAACAAAAAAAAAGAATAGTTTTGCTGCTGTTACAAGTCTTTGTAATGCATTTTTCCGTTTGTTCTATTTTGTCCGTCTGTCGATTGGTCGTTTCATGACCTAAATTTGATATTGTGCTGCTGCTGCATATGAATTGTTTGTATGATAAGTATAAATTTAAATAATTTAAAATTTACTTAAATGCTGATATTAAAATAAATGTCATAATAACAATTTATATAAAATTTAAAAGAAATTGTAATTTATCTATTTTTTTAAATTTATTTTCTTCTTAACTAATTATATTTTTTCTTCTTCCTTTTCAGATCGAATAATATTAAAAAAAAAGAACAACCACTCAGTTTTAAATTTTCCCCTAAAATAGACTTATTTAAAAAAAAAAACTCAATTACAAAAATGTCTCGTCAATTTTTAATACAATTTTTTTATAATCAAACGACTTAAGAAGTTCGAAATTAAAACTTCTTGTGAAAAGTTTAAAATACGAAAGTGATAATTTACTTAAAATATACTAACAAAGTGTTTGTCAATTTTTGTTCATACATTTTGTTTTTAATTTTAACAAAAACCTACAATAATATTGAAATTAAATAGTCTGTTACTTGAAAATATTTATGTCAATTATTAATTAAAAACAAAATCGTTAAAAAAAAACATTAAAAAAAATGGAGATGAGTATGGAAAGGGATAGCTCCGCTTTGGGGAGTCTATTTCAACAGATTATCAATGATATGAAGGTAAGTCAGTATAAATTAAAAAAAGACTGTAAACTGTAGTTATGTTAAGACATATTTATGGTAGGACAAAATAAAAAGGAATTATTGAATGACATTTTTATGTCAAAAATCTTGGCATCAGTAACTGAATACAACATATTAGACAGGCAACATCAAAATAACATGGCAGTCACAGGACGCCAGCATTTATCTACCTGCGCCAATTGCAAAATTCAATATATTTATGTTTAGACATATTTTTGTTATGACATACAAATATCCATAAATATGTATCGTAACATAACATACATTATTAATTTTTTGTATAAACCTAAAATTTCACATAATTAATTTTTAATTTTTCATATTAAAAATTGTATTTTTGTAAGACATAAATAAACTACTTCTCAAAAATATAGCGCACTTCTACCTACATTTTATGGCTAATAACATTGTCCAACATCATTTTGGGAACAGAATAGCGACCCTATAATTCTGAAAGGGTATGTTGAGTAGATCATTTTTGTAGAACAAACTTATGATCCAGCACGTCTGAGTATTTTTTTTACAGTGGGTCAAAGTTTTCATTTTTTGGTCGAAGGGAGCATTATACTATATGAAAAAAATGCTGTAAGTTGATGTCTGAGAGAATTCTTATGGTCAGAGTTGTATTGTGGAATTGTACGAGGATTATTTTTGTGAAAGATCTTAACCCTCTAACTGGTCTCTTTATGGGTCAATTTGACCCTTTTTTCGAGATAAACAAAAAATATCCTTTAAAAAAAGACATTTAAGGATTAAAATATTCTACGAAAATGTTTGCCGGAAAATTTCAGTGGGGGTCACCAAAGACAGAAATGTTGTAAATAAAGCTCTTTACGCCTAATTAGTAAAATTATACACCAACATATACAAAACAGGTAAAAACGGCGTCAAGTTCGGCCGGGCCAAACACTGAGTTCTCGCGTCTAGTCAGCTGTGACTTACAAATCGGGTGTGATATTTATTAAAATTAATAATAAAAAAAAAAAAAAAATTCAAGCATAATTGAGCTACTAAGCAGTACATATCGGGTGTGATTTTTACTAAAATTAATATAAAAAAAGAAAAATTAAAGCTTAAATAAGCATGGCGGATTCTGTTTGCAAATTAAGAGATTGGTTTTGTTTTATTTGTGGACATTTTACGCACCATCAAAGCAGAAGAAAGATATTCCCTACAATTGAAGAACCATATTTTCTTTTCTTTGGAATACGATTTTTATCTGAAGCTTGGATACCAAAAACCGTATATACTACTTGCGAAAGTGGTCTTTTGACCAGGCGGTACTAAGCCGCTGCCATTTTCTGCGCCTATTCTGTTCCATTCAAAAAGTCTTAATTTATTGGACAGTGTAATTTATCCTTTTAAAAAAATAAAAAATTGATGTGTTTTTTTTTTTGTACTAACAAATCAAATTTATTAAAAATTATAAAATATAACAGTTAGAAACATAAAAAATTAAAATAATATTTCTTATTCTCTAAAACAAATCAAAAAATTGTGGTTCAAAATTATAGCGCACATACAATGGAAAGAACACTTTTTTTACCAATATTTAATAAAATTTTCCTTAAAATTTGGTCAAAATTTCTAAATTATAGAAAAATTTTACTACTGAGAAGTAAATTTTTATTAGAAAACAGTAAAATTTTCTCCTAATTAGTTCATACATCATCTAAAATTGTACTGTTAGTTAGGAAATGTTTCCTTGGTTTTAAGAACAAGTTTATTTTATTTAAGTTCATTAGATAATTTTGTTACTAAAAACTAGGACTTAAATCCCTAAAATAAGAAAATATTTTCTAACATCATCATTCTAACATTATCCTGTTTCTATGGTAAAGGTAATATAATTTACCATATATTTTAAAGTACTTTACACTTATTGAGTATTTTCCCACTTTCGGAGGGCTTCCGCTTTGTGAGGACACTGCTCTTAACATTTTTAAATTTTTGTCTTTAAATTAAATTGAATTATACTAAATTCATGTATTTAAAATATATAAAAGGTAAACAAATTAAAAAAAAATGTACTGCAACATATCCAGAAACTTGATAAATTGTGATCAAGCCAGAGAACTATAATAAGGGACGCCCTAAGTCATCTGTGGCTAAGGAGCACTGGGGGTCCTTTGTCTTCTTAAATTAACTAATTTAAAAAAATTGTTGCAGTTACATTTCTTGTTATTATTGGAAAATGAAAAAATTTAACAAGTTTATTTTATGACATTTTTAGCTTAAACTTTAATTGACATATGCAAATTTTAACTTTTTTCATTATTAAGTGAAAAAAAAAAAATAATTTTAGAGCCTTCAATAAATATAATGTCTACTAGGCGCAACGTCAATTATAGGGCAGCCATTAAGCCGTAATGTATAAAATTTATGTATTTTGTATTGTAGTCAGCAAACAAAATTATTACATAAAAGCGCAAATTTGAAATTTTTTACCTTTTGCTAACAAAATTTTAAAATATAATTTAAGTTCAATATTTAAGACTGTTAAGATGGGCAGTTGAGCCATTTTTGACTCACGCTCACGCACGAACCAAAAATAATTTTCTTTAAATATATTTTTTCTTGAAATTAGTTTAAAAATAAACTAATTAGTTTTTTTTTTTTTTTGAAAAGAATATTGAAAATAATTTAAACGTTTTCCAACAAAAAAAATCGTATACCTAAGTTTATTATTTTTCAAAAATTAGAAATTACTTAAAAAAAAATTATCAACATTTTTAGAATTTTTCTGAACTAAGTAGCATGAAAATTGTCCTTTCATCAGTTTCTAAAAACATATAAATTTTTATAATTACATAGGAAAAAATGTATTACTTTTTGTTTTTAATTGTCTGAACTAATTTTTAGAAAACAATTTAAAAAAATTAGAAAGTGGTAGACTTAAAAACTGAACTTAGAAATGGCTTTCTAAAAATAAATAAATTTTACTACTCGCGAAAAAAATGAACACACATTAAGTTCACGTACTTTCTCATTTTAGTTAGACACATTTTTTGAACTAAATGGTAGTAAATTATGTACTAAATTTTTTTTAACTTAACTTAATTTTATTACATTTAAGTAAACAAATTCTTTAAAACTGAGATGTTTTTCTTAAATATTTATAATTTTTTATTTAATATACTTGTTTTTTTTTTCCTAAAATTAAGAAATATTTCTAAAGAAAAGTATGAACTATTTCTGAGTATATAAACTATATCGTTTTTACCCAAACTTAGGAATTTTTATTCATTTTAAGAAAATTTTTTTAAGTTTTAAAAAATTTTTTCTTAAATTGAGTTAAATTTTTAAACTATTTTAATGGAAATTTTGAATTAATTTTTAGTTCATGTATTTTTTTTACTGTTGGCTTTAATAATGTATTTGATTCTATTTGGAATTGATTTTATCAATTTATTGCACTCATCCACGGTAATTTTTAATATTTTATACATTTGTTGATGTTTTTTAAGTTTTGATATCACAATCAATAATATGTAGACCAAATATTTTCGATCAGATTAAGATCAGGAGATGTTCGGGGCCAATCTAGTAAGGCTATATTGTTGTTTTGGAACCATGCCTTATGACACGGGGCATTATCTTGCTAAAAATAGCTTTATGCCGTACCAGACGGAAACTATTCAATATAGCTTCTAGTATTTACTCGTCCTTCATAAAAGAATAATAAGCCAGTTCCATGTGCCGTCAAACACCTCCATACGCTGACAAGTCCACCAAAACCCTATATACTTGGTTTAAAGCAAAATGGTGGATCCTCCTCTGTACGCCAGACAAATGATCGATTTTTCCGATTGATCAACTCGAAGTGGGATTCCGCACAAAAAACAACACGATTGCATTCTCTTTGAGTCCAATTCATATATATTTTTTTTTGCACCAATCTAAGCTCTTTTGTCGTTGGCACTTGTTACAGAATGGGTGACGTTTTTAAGTATAGCTTTTGAGGCCATGGTTGTTAAGACGGCGAAGGGTCGTACTAGCGCTTATCCACTCAGACGCTAATTGACGACTGCTAGCGGAGCGGTTTCGCTTACACAGTTGTATTTAATGGCGATCTTGCACATGCGTTGTGCACTTTGAACGTCCTTGACCTGGCTAATTTGTGAGAGGTTCTTCAAAAAAAAAAAAAACTTTTTTGGCTACATTATAAACACATTTTCGTGAAAGTCCAAGTCTCTTAGGAATTTCTGTATAATACAGATTTTCTGAAAGTAACGTCTTTAAAACGTCTTTCAAAAAATGTTAAAAAATCACGATCGCGATATAAAAATGTAACTCACGCCATGTGTTTTTAAGTTGAACTAAATGTAATTTATTGTTTAAACATAAGTTATAAGACCAAAAAGTACAGTTATAATTTTAACAGAGATTAGTAAAAAAATTTGTAAACTTTTTTCAATCACACTTTACTATTTTTGTACTGACTTTTAGTACAAAAATTATTATTTAGCAAATCTTTTCGCTACTTACATTTTACAAATTACAGATTTTTTTACAGAACATTTACAAATTTTTGTTGCTAATTTTACAAATAATTTTACAAATTTTTGAAAACCGATTTGCTAAAGTTAACAAAAAAATTACTAATTTTAAATAAGAGGATATTGAAGGAAATGATATTTCTAATTAAAACTTACACCTACTAATACTAATGTTACATAGATCGGAAGTGAATATACCGTCTCATGTCTAAAAAAGGACATCCATTTAAAAAAATAGCACTAATAAGTTTTTAGTTCTAAAAATCAGCCCTAAAAACAATTAAAATTTGATGTTAAAAGTAAAAAAAAAATTGACTAAAATATTTTTCAAAACAGAAATTACCAAATTAAAACAAAATGATAAATTCGTTTATGTTTTTTACAGTTTTTAAGCCTTTGATTTTTTTTTTAATTTTGTATAAAATATTTTTTTTTTAAAAAATAAATAAAATAAAAAAATTTTGTTGCTCGATAAAAAAATAAATATAAAATTTTGTACAAATATTAATAATATTTAGTAATTTTTTTTGTTGCTGATTTTAGCAAAAAGATTTTAAATTCCACTTTACAAATAAGTTTACTAAAATTTAGTAGGGGCTACTAATTTGTCTACTAATTTCATTGTACTACACGTCAGCAGACATGTGTTGCTAAAATTAGCAAAAAATAACGCTGGGCTCAAATTAGCAAAATTTCCCGTAATAACAGCAAAATTTTCAGTTGCCATTACAGACATTTTTTTGGTGAGTGTATAATTTTGACACATTCAATTATGACATCCCATTTTATATAAATTTGCAATATAGTTAAGTATATCAATAAAATTGAAAAAAATATTTCCTACGTAAATGTTTTAGAAAATTCATGTTAAACTTTATATATAAAAGTGCGCTATAATTTTGAGCAGTGCTTTATATTTGAGATATTATAATTATGTATAATATATTTCCAAATTATGAAAAATTTTTCGAATTTAAAAGTTTTTTCAGTTTTCTAATTCAACGCAGTTTAAAAAATTGTTTGGGATTTTACCTAAGTTTTTATTAGGAAATTTTTTTAAGATTCTTTGAAATAATGGATTTAAATAAATCCAAAAATATTATTAACTTTTTTTCATGTATTCTCCATGATTAATAAATCAACAATTTTTTTTTTATTGGAAAAATTCAATATAAATCCAAAAATTTTTAATTTTTGTCTAAAATTTGTTTAATCTATTTCCCAAATTTATAATACTCTCATGCCTTATTTAAAGAATACACAATTATTTGATTAATAATTTAGAATACAATCCTACACATCAGTTAAATTCAAAAAAGTCATTGACATTTATCTACAACAAAAAAAAAAAAAAATATAAATATGCCACCCCCGCTTATAAAATCATTAATTAATAACAACAACAAAATGACGTAGTATAAATAATAAAGAGAAAGAAAGAGGAAAAGATTTAAAACAAGAAATAAGAAAACAAAAACCTAAAATTTCATACTTGACTTAAATTTCTTGTAACGTAATAAACACCTGTTTTAAGAAATTTAAATAAAAATAAAAAAAAATATTTTTTTTTTTAAATCATAAAATTGCTGTGCGCATGCGTATTTACAAAAAACACCCTGAATTTAGTTTTTTTTCTATATACAAAATGTTTGAAATGAATCTTTACACAGAAATAAAAATAAAAAAAAATAAAATATCAAATAACCCCACATATTAAAATAAAAAGATTTTGAATTTTGTGTTTAATATCCACAATAAATGTAAACAATATGTTCTACTTTAAACCCCATATTCCATACAGAGTATGTCAAGAACTCTTCATACAACTTAAAACTGTATATTGACCATGTGAAAATTGTTTATATATCGTCACCTGCAATACAAAAGGGCTGCCGTGTAAAAAATATCAGATCTGACCAGATCCCATTAGGTCTTGATTGTACCAGATGTAATTAGATCTCAAAATTGGAAACAAATTTGGGATGTAATTAGATCTGACTAAATCTAGGCAGATCTGTTTATAAAGTGTGTCACATATACCATATCTTATCATGCATTATCTGATCTGGGGCCAGATTTTATAAGAGGTCAATTGGCACATCATTCCCTGTAGGGTAATTTAAAATTAATAAACTAAATGTACAGTAGTGGTCAAAAAATTTGGAACTGAGATCGCATTTTAACTTAACATTGATTAATTTTCTTCAAATCACATTTCGTTACTAAAATTTATTTTTTTTCATGTCATCATACATTGTTTTTGTTAAAAATATATAAAAAAAAACAAATTTTGTTAAAGTAAAACAACAAAAAATTAATTTTTAAAGATGTATTCAAAATTCAGGTGTTCAAAACATTTGCAACTTTTTAAGAAATTATAATACGAATCTAAAAATTGACTTCAATATTCAGTATTTTGTAGCATAGCCGTTTTTTTTATTACCTCAGAACATCTTTTAGGCATTGAGGCTATGAGCTTTTTAATATAATCTTCGGGGATTTCATTCCGCTGGTTTTCCAACTCGGCGAAAAGTTTATTACCATTTCAGAATACTGTATTACCAATATTCCATTTTGCAATCATCCACATGTTCTCAATTGGGTTGATATCGGGAGACTGTGGCGGCCACGACATGACACTAATATTATTTTCCCCCAACCATACATTTACAACCCCTGCTGTATGTTTAGGGTCGATATCGTGCTGGTATGTTCATGAAAGTGCCATTTCCCATTTAGCATATTGAAGCATAACTGATCTTGAAAGGTCTCTATATATTATGGCCGTCATTGCATTAGTAATCCGGTGAGTTGGGCCAATCCTATTTCCACCACACTACAATGTTTCCACCTCCGTGTTTCACTGGGGCGGTTGTGTATCTGGCATTAAACTTACGCCTCGCGGTCGTCGAATGTATGCTCTTTTTTTATCTAAAACCCGGAGGTTGAATTTGGACTCATTGGCCCATAATACGTTCTTCCATTGCTGTTGAGTCCAATTGTAATGGGTACGAGCAAAATTAAGCCGAGCTTTTCTATTTTTATTGACACAAAGAGTTTTTTTGTGTATCTAAAACTTCTAAGACCATATTCTCGGGCTCTAATTTTAATTGTGGAAAGACTGGCATCTATGGAAAGTTCAGTTTTAACTTCTCTAGGAACTGCTTTAGGATATTTCGTGAAAAAATTCTTAATTTTTCTGTTAGGAGAGTCTTCCCCCTTTGTGAGTTGTATGGATGTTACCACTATTAATAATGCGACAAATTGTTGATTTTGGAACGGAATATTTTAAGGAAATGTTTTTTGAGGACGTCCATTTTTCAAGTCATTTAAAACTTTGACCTTGTAATCCGAATTGCATTTGTTTCCTGCTATTTTTCACAAAAGTAATTCTTACGATGTTAATGCTTCCAATATCTTATTAAAAATCTTCTAGCAAAATAATTATGATGAGTTTTTTTTTCGAAAAATGCAAAGATCTAAATCACGAGTTAATAAAAGGAATGTGATTACCGTTATTTCCTACCATTTGTTAGTGTTAGTATGTAGTATAGTTAAAAGTAAGAGTAATAAAAATTGCAAATGTTTTGAACAGCAAAAAAAAAATCAAACATTTAATCAACGCTCAAACAAAAAAGTGAAATTGCACATATTCTTAAAAATAATACATCAACAGTGGGCAAATGTGATCCTTAAGTCTCTGTATTTTTACTGAGGATTAAAATCCATAAAACCGGTTGTGGCTATTTCGGAGTTCATTTGATTTTTAACTGCGTCTGATTATTCTGGGGATGCAGTCATCTTTACTAATAGTCAGGCTGGGGTTAGGGCTCTGTCAGAGGAGTCTGTGAAATCGAAGACGGGTTTGGTTTTCCGGAGGGGAATGAGAGGGCCAGGGATGGATCGAACCTGAGTGCTGTTAACCTTCAAAATCCGAGACATTTGCGGATGACACAAACTGAGCTTGGACAATGGGCCACAAACATACACAAGGAGATCTGGAATAGGGATAATTTTGATGTGACCACAAAATTCTTGTGGGATGACCCGGATGTGAACAGGACAAGGGTTATTTTAAGGCTGGGGAAACTTGAACTGGCCAATATGATGGAAATTTTCACATTCCACTTTCCACTACGATCCCACCTTTCCTTTGTTTTTGCCCGGCTTTCGCAAGAAGTAGGGTAAGGCACTGGCACGGGGTTGTTTTACCGTCTTTGATGTGCTTGCGGGGGGTTGATTTGGGAAAACTAAAGGAATACCTGAGGGATACTTTTTGGAGAGCGCACAACATGCCGATTCTCTGGTATTGGTGCATCTCACCCATTTTTAAGTGATCATAAAGGGCGAATAGCCCTTCCTCTTTTCGACCTAACCTAAAATAAAGTGTTTTTAAATTTTGACATTTCAATGCATCAAAAACGTTTTCTTAAGCATATTTGTACCACTTTACTGAGATGTGCTGAATCTGTCCTGAAAACAGGACTGGTAGGTTTTTTTAGACCAGTGTTCTTCTCACCGGTCACGGAACAGGTCAGAACTCTTCTAGTTCACCAGTCATGGGGAAGGTACTTTCAGACCGGTTTTGTTTTCACTAATCACGGGACAGATCATATGATGGGTCCTTTAGACCCGTGCTGTATCCTCCGGTCACGAGACGTGAGTTCGAACCTAAACTGACCCCTTTTTCCCCCATAAGATACTTTCATTAGCTATAGCAAAGCCATATATGACAAGTATGTTTTACGTGTCCAAACAACTTTTCTAGTTTGCAACGTTTTTGTTTCTTTATCTGTAAAATAATGGAAATGTTGGTTACGATCTTTTGTATTTTAGCTGACGATATATACCTACTCTTTAAATTTTTATATATACAAGGTCGAAAGTTTTAAATATACTAAACCAAATATGGTAAAACTATCTATAACCAGCATAATTTATATTATTTTTAATATAGATTTTTTTTTTCAAAATCATTTTAGAAATCATTTAATAGAGATACTGGTATTAGAATGAAAACATCCGTTACAAATGGAACACAATTTAATTAACCTCTTAAAACTTATGCAACACCATTTACGAGTTTTTAGGAGCTTAAAAGACTTGTGATATTGTAACATTTTAAAAATTATTTTCTGAAAATTTCTTAAAATTAGCTTTGTTTACCTAAATTTCAAAACTAATTTCTTAAAATTCCCTTTGTTTGCCTAAATTTGAAAATTAATTGAAAAAATTATTAGCGGTTGTATAAAGACTTGGAAAAAAACTCGAAAAAATTTGCATTTTTTTTTGTTCATATTATTGAAATATTTAATTTTTATTACTGATATTCAAATAAAATAAAAATTTAGAATAAAAACATCGATAAAAAATTAAATCCGATTTCCACGATATCATTTACAAATTTCTGAACTTAAACTAGTGATAGAGGAGGAAGAAATGATGACCACACATTTTTAAGTGATCCCATCTGCATGTGTAAGGATCAAAAGGGTAACGAACAAACGTTGAATTGATTGTATAGGGGAATATGTCGGAAATTTAGGAAATTCGAATTTAATTATACAGATATGAAACATTTTAATACCCTTATTGCCTATGATTTGGATCCGGAGCTGACACCTGTTTACCTCTTGGTACATACTTTTAAATTTATTATTTTTGAAATTTTTTTAATTCAAAATATATATAAAACTGGAAATGGTATCATTTTTTTTGGTAAATATTATTTTTTTTTTTTTGTTCATTTTCAAAATTTCACATGTACTCTCATAATCAATTCATTAATTACATTTGAATATCTGTTCATTAAATCGTATTTATCTTCCCATGTGAAAATTTCTTAAAAAGATTCTCAATCTTGTGGTGTCTTTAACAACCCAATTGTTTTTACACGTAAAAAAAAACTTTTTCATCATTAATTACGCTGTTACTTGTGCGTGTGTTTGTCTGTTTTAGGTTCTTTATATTTTTAATTTTTGTTTAAGTTTTCATTTTTGCCGGCTTGTTATTAAGTGGAGTATTTTTTTTTTTGTATAAAAATATAAACACTGAGAGAATAGGGTGTGAAGTTTGAGAAATATTTGAACTATTAATGGTTGACTTAAAGACTTAAACAAAATCATCTGCAAATACTTTGTTTAGGTAAGCAAAGAAAATCTTCTTAAATTTATATAAAAATTTTTTAAAATTTGTCAACTTCCTTGTTATGTTTACCTAAGTATTAGCCTAAATTATGCAAAAAAATAATTATTGGCGAATATATTTTGTACAATTCTTAGACAAATTTTATATATTATTTTGAAAGTATTCGCGGTTGTATTTTGTTCAATTCTTAGTCAATTTTTATATTTTTAATTAAACGATAGCATTTTTAACATTTAGTTTTATTTTTAATACAATTTTTATTTGGCAACCCTAAACTTACGGCAAAATTGATTTTTTGTTGTTTGCGTTTGTAATTTGTTTTGTTGCTACAACTTTTTCTTTCAGTGTAAACGACTTGTTGCGGCCAAAGTTACCAATTCAGCCATTTTTCAGCAAGTTTTAGCGATTTTTTTATCTATCTACGGAAAATTTTACTTTTTTTTTATATCTAGCCATTTGCATCAATGGTATTTCTACTTTAAATAAGTGTTTTATTAACCCATTTTACACGGCCTTTGCTTTAAAGTAACACCTACTTTAAGGCCCGATCAATAATTAATTCGACAAATTATCAATATAATTGTTCCAAGGTAGTCATATGGAGATTAGGAAAAAATCAGGGATGGCGTTTCATACGTTTCACGGACAAATCAATTTTTTACATTCTTTAGAACACTTAAAAAAAAAAACAAAATTTCAATATTTAAAAAATGAAACCGACCGACGCCAGCAACCTGAATTTTGGCCAAAACTAAAATACGGAGGATAAAAGTCTAAAAGGCATCCTAAAGGGGGTTTAAGGGGTTGCTGGCCACAAATCTGAAATCAGAATTCAAAAATTCAAAATGGCGGATCCAATATGGCAACCATTATTTTTAAAATTTTAATATAGTGAATTTTAATCAATTGTTTTTAAAGGATTTGGATTTGCTGATTCCGAATCTAGAACAAAAAATTTAAAATCAAAATGGCGCATCCAATATGGCGATTTATTAATTTTTATAAAATTGTTTGTTCTGTTTGATTTGAATAAAATTGAAATGTAGGTTATTTAACGAATCTGAAATCAAAAATTCTTATTTCCAAATGGCGAATGCAAAATGGCGCTTATAAATTTAATTTTTTTTTTTGTATTTTTTGGTTATTTTTTATTTTTTTTTAAAGTAGAAATAAAGGTTTGTTGCTAAAAATTTGGCAAAGCATATACATATTATGAATAAAATGACCCAAAAGCTTGAGAAATTTAATGGTTTTCAGATAGGTTTAGATGTAAAAAATTTACTAAATATGTACTACTACACTTAAAAAAGTTTGTAAGTTAAAATAACTGAAAATATCATTTAAAAGAAATGATATTTCATTTAAAACCGGTCTACTTAATTTTCATTTAAATTAAATGCCATTTGTTATTTATTTTTAAATGTTGATTAATCAACTGAAACATCCGTAAGAAACAAATGATATTATCAGTTAAATTAAATGTCAAAATTTTACCTATCAATCCTTAAAAAATAAATGTTTTTTTCATTTATTTGAAATTATTTCCGTTGTTGTATTTTTTGTTTTTTTTTTTAATATACTCGTACAATACAAAATGTATGTATGCATATGAAGCTATAAACAATTTTTGTGTGAATGTATTTCTGTATGTGTGTTTGTTTATGAAGTTCTTGTAATTTGTATTGAAAATTTTTGTATATATACAACCAATTTAAATAAAGAAAGAAATGGAAATTTTTTGAAAATTTTTTTTGAAACAGACAGCAAATAAAATTTAAATTTGTATTAACTGTTACGGACACAAATAAACCACAAGTTTCCGTTTTGTGGGTAAATTTTTATTAAATTTCAAACAATTGAAAAAAATAAATGAAACTGAAAAAAATATAAAATAAATGTATAAAAAAGTTAATATAGATATTTCTTTGAAAAATAAATGTATCTTCCTTTATTTTTAAATGGAACGGAAAACTTTTTTATTAAACTACAAACAGTTAACTACATAATATTTTGAGTGTATACTTCTTAGCCGAAAATTGTTACATTGAAACCTAACGTAGCCTAGAAGTGAGATCTGGAGGACACTTTCAGTTTAAAGGGAAAAATCTCGGAATATATTGGCATTTCAGTTTTTCAAATTTATGATTTTCAAAAAAAAAAAATACATATTTTTTAGGTCAAATAAATAATTTTGTTACTTTTCAAACAAGCATATTATTTTAAATAGATTTGGCTTTGGGACTTCTCATTAGCCTTCTTCACCAAAATTAAGCATCAAAAAAAAAAAAAATAATAATTTCCAGTCATATTTGATATTATTAAATTTTTTTTTATAATTATTTCTTATGGTGTAAATTTTGTCCCGATCAGATACACTCACCAAAAAAAGTCTGTAATATCAACTGAAAATTTTGCTGTTATTACGGGAAATTCTGCTAATTTGAGCCCAGCGGTATTTTTTGCTAATCTTAGCAACACATGTCTGCTGACGTGTAGTACAATGAAATTAGTAGAAAAATTAGTAGCCGCTACTAAGTTTTAGTAGACTTTTTGTAAAGTGGAATTTAAAATCCGTTTGCTAAAATCAGCAAAAAAAATTGCTAAATACTATTAATATAAGTACAAAGTTTTAGATTTATTTTTTTTATCGAGCATCAAAAATTTTAATTATATTTTTTAAAAGATGTTTTATACAAAATGAAAAAAAAATCAAAAGCTTAAAAATCTTAAAAATTCTTAACACACAAACGAATTTATCATTTTGTTTTAATTTGGAAATTTCTGTTTTGAAAAATATTTGTCAATTTTTTTTTTACTTTTTAGGTGTAATTTAAATTGTTATTAGGGCTGATTTTTAGAAATAAAAAAACTTTTTAGTGCTATTTTAAGTGGATGTCCTATTTTTAGACATGAGTCGGTATCTTCACTTCCGATCCCTTTTTTAATCCTACGTAACATTTTAGGGCAATTTAAGTTTGTATGTATAAGTTTAAATTAATAGAAATAACATTTCCATCAATATCGACTTTTTTAAAATTAGTAATTTTTTTTGCTAATTTAGCAAATCGGTTTTCAAAAATTTGTAAAATGATTTCTGAAATTAGCAACGAAAATTTGTAGATATTCTGTAAATACTCTGTAATTTGTAAAATGTAAATAGCAAAAAGATTTGCTAAATAATAATTTTTTTACTAAAAATCAGTACAAAAATAGTAAATTGGGATTGAAAACCGTTTACACATTTTTCTACTAACTTTTTTTTCTGAGTGTAAGTAGCTTTAGAATAAATAAGAAGTTGATTGAATTCACAATTTTTTAAATCAAATTAGTTAAAAATCGGATGAATTCGCAATAAATAAACGCAGTGATTGAACAAATTGAATGATGAAAAATAAATGAAGTTTAAATCAAGCGCGAATTCTTTTAATGTATAAAATTTTAGTTTGAGAATTTAATTCATAGTCAATCAGAATTCTTTGGAAATTTTGCATTACACGATTTAAAGAATTTTTTAAACTGTTTTAACAATGACAATTTTGAACTGCAACTCTGGTTTTGTTTTATTTGCAACTGCAAAATTTAAATAATTAAATTTAAATAATTTCAATACACTTAATAGCAATCCCGAACTCCTGGAATTGTAGCAATATATTTTAAAATTTTGTTTTTTTTTTGCGGTACTTTTAAATGAACGATAATTAAGTAATTTTTTAGAAATAAAATAAGTATAAATAAAAAAATAAGTATACAAATAAATAAAAAATATTTTTCGTTTTCCCTTTTGAGAATTAAGGATTACCAAATAAAAATCGCTGTTTAGATTTTTATTTTTAAATCTGGCCATTTTTTTTTTTGTCATAGTGTTGGCAACCTTGGCTGTGTTACATGTTTGGTTTCTACATAAAGTCTGTTATTGTTGTTTATGTAGTGTATTTATTCATTTGCCAATTTGTTTTTAACGCAACCTCACACTTTACTTGTATATGATCTAATTAATTGTTCACTCTGACATTTATCTGTATGACTTTTAAGTATATATTTAATTTTTGTTGTGTGTGATTTGGGGCACCACACGTTTATCTACACTAAAAAAAAAAAAAGACATGAACTAAAATATAATCAAAAATTTCCTTCAAAATAGTTTAGAAATTGTCCTCAATTTAAGTAAAATTTTATTAAAACTTGGACAAATTTTCTTAAAAAGAATAAAATTTCCGAAGTTTGAGGAAAAACGAAATAGTTTATATACTCAGTAATAGTTCATATTTTTCCTAAGTATTATTTATTTATATATTTATTTTATTTATTAATCATATAATTACAAATTATATGTTAATACCCTAACCGAGCACTAGAAACAAAGGCCTTCGGCTCGTTGTAGCGAAAACAGACCAGAGCCTCTGGTGGAAATTAAACCCACGACCCCGCACTGATAAGCTAGCACGCTACCAACTAGCCTAAGTAATATTTCTTGATTTTAGGAAAAACACAAGTCAAATAAAAATGTGTTAATTATAAGAAAAAACATCTTAGTTTTAAAAAATTTGCATACTTAAATGTAATAAGATTAACAAAAAAAAAAAAAACATAATTTACTCCCATTTAGTTCAAAAAATGTGTAACTTAAATCGAGAAAGTAGTTGAACTTAATATGTGTGTCCATTTTTTGTTCGCTAGTAGTAAAATTCGCTAAATTTTACAAATCCATTTCTAAATTCAGTTTTTAAGTCTAGCACTTTATTATTTTTAAGACTTCTAAAAATTATTTCAGACAATTAAAAACAAAAAGTAATAAATTTTTTCCTATGTAATAATAAAAATTTACTTGACTTTAGAAACTGATGAATTTCTAAGGGAAATTTTTATGCAACTTAATTCAGATAAATTTTAAAAATTTTAGTAAAATATTCTTTGTTTCAAGTAAAAGTTAATAATAAAATTTGGTATAGGATTTTTTTTTTTGTTGGAAAACTTTTAAATTATTTTCAATATTTTATTCCAAAAAAAGCAATAAATTAAAAACAAACTAGTTAGTTTCCCTAATTTCCAAGAAAAAATATTATTAAAGGAAACAAATTAAAGTAACCATTTAAACTAATTATCGTGCATGATTGTAATTTTTGGTGCGTGATTCAAAAATGGCTCACATGACCTTCTCTAATCTTAACAGTCTTTAACATTGAACTTATAGTAGCTTTAAATATTTTTTTAAAATTTTGTTAGCAAAAGGTTAAAAATTTCGAATTTTGTTTGCTGACTACAATACAAAATATTGCAAACACATTTTTTACATTACGGCATAATGGCTTTCCTATTACTGACGTAGCGCTTAATATACTTTATATTTATCGAACTATTTTTTGACTTAATAATAAAAAAGTTTAAATTTGTATATGTCAAATAAAGTTTAAGGTAAAAATCCCATAAAATAAATTTATGACATTTTTCCATTTTCCAATAATAACAAGAAATGAAACTGTGATATTTTGTATTTTTGCAACAATTTCCTTAAATTAGTTAATTTAAGAAAACAAAGGACCCCCAGTGTTCCTTAGCCGTAGATTCCGTGTGTTACGTAGGGCGTCGCTTTTTGTAGTTCTCACAAGCAGAACCGTTAATTAACTACAAAAAGCATCTGACTTAGTCATATTTTATTACGTTTCTGGATATCCTGCAGTACATTTTTTTAATTTATTTACCTTAATGCTATTCAAATTTAATTTATATTTTAAATACATGAATTCAGTATAATTAAATTTTAGGTCAAAAACGTATAGCAAAAATCTTGTTAAGAGCAGTGTCCTCACAAAGCGAAAGTCCTCCGAAAGCGGGAAAATACTTACTTAATGAGTGTAAAGCAGCGGTCGGCAGAAAGAGAGAATATGAATGTATTGGTGTTTTACACCGTAAGAAATTATTTTATCTTTCTTGATAAATGAATGAATGAATAAATTAATAAATGAATTAATCGATAAGAGAATATTCGTATTGATTGAATCAAAATAGTTCATGTTTTTTTTCTCTATTTTAAAAAATAATTCATAAAAATGATAATAATAATTTTTTGATTGCAAACTAGGCACTCTGTCTCATTTAATATATTTAAAGAAAATCTTCCCATTCAACGTTCCACATTTTTAACAAAATGTAAAGGAAAATAAAAACCTACAATAAAAAAACCCTATAATAAAAAAAAAAGCAAATTTTTAGAGTGTACTTTATTTCTTCAACAAAACGGCATATACTTGCTCTGTTAAAAGTTAGCGTACTACTGAATGAAATAATTGTATTTTTTGTGCTCTTAGCTGTGAGATTTGTTGACATTCGTGTAGTGTACGTGTAAATTGCCGATTATGTTCGGCCCCTGAGTGCTATGAGTGCCGATCACTGGTGTAAAATACCTTTACCATAGAAGCAGGATAAGGATAATTTTCACTAACTAACTAGTTTGTTTTTAATTTATTGTTTTTTTTTTTGGAATAGAATATTGAAAATATTTTAAACATTTTCCAACAAAAAAAAATCCTATACCAAATTTTATTATTTTTTAAAAATTAGAAAACTTTTACTTAAAAAAAATATTTTATTTAAATATTAAAAATTTATCTGAACTAAGTTGCATGAAAACTTTCCTTAGAAATAGTTCATCAGTTTCTAAAATCAAATAAATTTTTATTAATTTTATTACATTTGAGTATGCAAATTTCTTAAAACTAAGATGTTTTTTCTTAAAATTAATACATTTTTATTTAATTGACTTGTTTTTTCCTAAAATCAAGAAATATTTCTGAGTATATAAACTATTTCGGTTTTCCTTAAACTTAGGAATTTTTATTCTTTTTAAGAAAATTTTTCGAAGTTTTAATAAAATTTTACTTAAATTGAGGACAATTTATAAACTATTTTGAAGGAAATTTTTCATTACATTTTAGTTCATGTGTTTTTTTTTTTGAGTGTATTTTGAAGGAAATTTTTGATTACATTTCAGTTCATGTCTTTTTATTGAGTGCAAAATGTCATATAAGTTATTGAAGACACAATAATACGCCAGCTGTTGTGAATTCCACATTTTAAGGTGTATATTTTGGTACTTTGGTACTACTGTATATTCTATTAAAAATTTAATTGTATTTGAACCAATTATGGAAGTAGTTATATGAGTTAATTTTTTTATTTTGGAAAAATCATATCAGTTCATATCTTATTTCAAATCTTTAAAATTTCAATTAAATTTTTAAATCCTATCATAGATTATGTTGAAGATTTAGCAAAAAATTTTGAAAAATCCGCCGATATTTATATAAATATTTGTAATAATAAGGAAATTTTGAAAAAAAAAAAAAATATTCAAGACGGAAAAATCAGACATTTGTAAAGCCACTTGACTATTTGCTTCAGCACATATTGGCCACGCTGCAGTAGTCTGACATTGTTTACATGGTTTTACTGTTAAAAAGTTCTTTTTATGTAATTTCTGTAATCTATCATTCTACACGACTACAACTTGCAACAAAGAATTATATAAACTTTAAATTACCCCAAATACAGAAGGTAGGAGAGAAAACAAAAATCAATGTTTTCCCAACTACCCTGGCAAAATAATGGTAAACTAAAATTTATCAACCCAGCAAAAATCAACCTTCCGACGACCGCATTACCTCTGTATATAAAATGACACAAAAACTATGCTACATTATATCTACTTTCTACACCAGTTCAAAATATATTACAGCACATTTCTATTTATGTATACGAAATTAAATACACTTTTTTTATCAATTAACAAAATTTTGTATTAAGGCTGCGTGCAGTGCGGGCTATATTGAAGCTTAAACTAAACTAATTCTTTTGTCATATTTATTAAATTTTCCCTGAACAAGTCAACCAATGTGGTGACGATATATTGGGATAAATAAATAATTATAATTTTTTCATAAAAAAGTTCTTAACCTCATTTTAAACAAAAACGTTTTTCTATTTTAAAAATTTGACTTAACAACCTGCTCGCTTGAAAATCGATCATTAAACAAAAAGAGTTTAATAAAGGCAGACAAAATTGTAAATAATGTTTTCTATCATTTAAATATAATTGATTTAATAAAAAATATTATGTAGACAAAAACTTCTTAATATCTGAAGAACGCTTTTTGGCGATCTAAAACTGCATTTACATTACGCTAGAATTCAAGTTTAAACTAGATTTCGAAATCTAGTTCGTGTATAACTAGATTTCGAGCGTACCCAGCAAAACCACACATTACCAAATAATGGGTAAAGTAATGTATAGCTATATGGGCCGATGGATTACTTTGCCCCTTACTTCATTGATGAATTTTACAGGCGATGAGCCTTAAAGTAAGGTATATACCTATTACTCTAGAGGTGAGTGGTAAGTGGTTACTTATATGGTTACGAGAATGGAAAAAGTAATGTGTCTAAAAATAGATTTTTGAAAAAGAGGAATTTTTATTGAAAAAAATTTATAACAAATATTTTATTTAAAATATTTGTAATTAAAAATAATGTGGTCAAGATGGAAATCGAACCAGGGAAATCTGGTTGCCAGCCAAGAACTCTACCCACTGAGCTATCGACGCATATAGTATTTGATTGCTTTAAACTTAAATGAATTGTTGCGTTTATTCGCTACTGTTGTCAAAACAAACATACATTACCCTTTTGCTTACAAAAAAACACAAAGTAATGTATCTAAAAATAGATTTTCAAAAATATTTCAATTATTACTTTACATTTATAAATCATATATTACGCAATCAAAAATGAGTAACTTATTACTTTATGCTTGCAAATAATGAAAAAGGTAACGAACTATCAATACAAGGTAACGCATGAAAATATCACACCCATTATCAAAGTTTTGCTGGGTAATGTAAATTCAGCTTTGTGCATTAAAGTTTAATAAAAGTTTTATTGACTTAGTGTTTATAAAATATTACAATTTTTTTTTGTTTGGAAATGGTGTATACAAAAATTATTTCGTTTAAACTTATTTTGGCTTTACCAAACTACAAACAATTTCCTACACTTTATAAATACAGTTCTTCACCACCACCCC
Organism: Eustalomyia histrio; assembly: GCA_949748255.1. Lineage (NCBI taxonomy): Eukaryota > Metazoa > Arthropoda > Insecta > Diptera > Anthomyiidae > Eustalomyia > Eustalomyia histrio. The sequence continues at coordinate 36,785,489 of OX456527.1, forward strand.
ACCTGCTCTATCATCTTCACCTTACTTCTTCTCACCAGCCATCAATCTATTTTTGTGCTACTTTAAGCACATAAACCCCCTCCCAAAAAAATGTAAAATAAATTTGAAAAGAAAAACGATACTTATCGTACTATTTTCAAAACATAAATTATCGACAATAGACGACGAAAATTTAACGAAAAAAAAATCTCAAATACATTTTTCTTTAAAGATAAAAGCAACAATAATTTGTCTGAAATGCCGCCGACATCTAACGACGACTACGGCGATGGTGGCGGTAAATGACGACGATAGTAATGGTGATGATGATGATGACGATGTTGCTGGTGCCCCTTACAACAATGCTATCAGCAACTGTAGCAACAACAACAAAATAAACTTACTACTTACCTGCGAAAGCGTAAAATGTCAACAAAATATATTCAAACGAATAAAAATTATATTTTAAGATTACAACAACAGCCAGGCAAACAAAAACAAAATCGACATTTGGTAACATTTTCTAATACCTCTCTTTCTTTGTTTGTGTTATGTTACGACTTAGTGCTTTTTTCAAAGCGTTTAAAAACGCTAAAAACTTTACATTATCTTATAGAAAATTTTAACTTTATCCTCAGTATAATTTTCCTACGGAAAATTTGATCAAGCTGTCATTGCACCCTATATCAAAAAAGAAATGGACTCCTTGTGACATATCTCATAATTAACCTTTTCCATGACACCGAACTCTTCTAAAAGAAAATGTTCAGTGATATGGCACAAGTTGGTTCTGCGATATGCCGCAGCATAGAGGAAGAATAAGTATAAAGATTGAAACGCCGGCTGCGGCCAAATAAAATTTTATTCAGAATACAAAGGTCCGGAAACTGAGAGAAAACAGGGAAAAATTCAGCAAATTTTCCTGATTTCTGCAAAAATTTGAGTAATTTTCCCTGTTTTTAAACCTTTTTTTTTAAATCCAATTGGGAAATCTGCTAAAAACTAATTGGATTTGCAAAGAAAATAAATCGGAATCGCAAAAAACCAATTTGAAAAGAATGCGAACGTTTGTAATTTCCCCATATAAAACCAAGAGAACGTTTTTTATTACGTGAGCAAGATCGACATGGTGTGGCCGCAGTTAACCAGAGGTTCTTATTTTGTCAACTTGCGAATTTTTATTGTAACTCCTGACAAAAATAAATTAAAAAAAAAATTGCCAAGTTATAGCAAATCTACTGCGACTTTGACTCATGTTCAAAAATAAGACATACGAGGGTCATTCAAAATGTGCTTAGCCTGACACAGAGATATTGGTATAAACAGCAAAATGTTAAGTGTATTGGAAACTTCCATCTGTCATATGGATACACGTTGAATTTCATTTCGAACTGGCAACTCATACTAATGGAAAATTTGAAATTCGTGGTGTCATTAAATATTTAGATAAGAAAACTTTATCGGGACAAAGAAATTTATAATGATATGGTGAATGTGTTAGGTGAAAGTGCTCCTTCATACAAGCATTGAAGATGAACCACGAAGTAGACGTTGAATGACTGCAACAACAGCAGAGCTAATGTACTTGATATGATATTTGACGGTTGAAGAATGAAAGTGCATGAAATAAAGGGTGTCCCAAGAAGAACGCAATTTTTAAATCTGGCAACATTCGAAGTGTCATTTTTTGACATTTCAACAATTGTTATTGTTTGCTAGTAGAAGGTACGAGGTTAGTAAAAATGGAGCGCTACACGAATGAACAACGCATTCTCATTGTGAAATTGTTTTACCAAAATGGTGAAAGTTTTGCGGCTACAGTTCGCAAATTGCGATCAATTTGGGGTCACAATAATGCTCCAAAAGAGTCAACTGTAAAGAGATTAATGGATAAATTTGCCGAAACTGGGTCTGTTAGTGATGTAAAGACAACAAAGCGCCATCGACCAGGTCGATCGAACGAAAATGTTGCAGCTGTACGTGATGATGTCGCTCAAACTCCATCCACCTCAATTCGACACCGAGCTCAGCAAATTGGTGTCTCCAAATCCACTTTGCAGCGAATTTTGACGAAAGATTTGCATCTTCATGCATACAAAGTTCAATTGACTCAGGAACTGAAGCCAGCTGACCATGGAAAGCGAAGGGAGTTCGTTAATTGGGTATTGGAGAGACAACATGAAAATGCTGATTTTGCCGATAAAATCTTCTTCAGTGACGAGGCCCATTTTCATCTTGATGGCTTCGTCAATAGGCAGAATTGTCGCATTTGGGGTGAGGAAAATCCTCGTGATTCACGAGAAGCAAATGCATCCTCAACGTGTCACTGTGTGGTGTGGTTTTTGGGCTGGAGGAATCATTGGACCTTTTTTTTATGAAAATGAGGCAGGTCAAGCGCAAACAGTCAATGGTGTTCGGTATCGTGAAATGATAACTAGTTTTTTCTTGCCTAGAATTGAAGAAATGAATGTGTGCGCCATGTGGTTCCAACAAAACGGCGCCACATGTCATACAGCCAGAGAAACAATTCAATTGCTGCATCAGTCATTTCCCGGTCGTGTTATTTCGCGTTTTGGAGATCAGAATTGGCCGCCTAGATCGTGCGATTTAACACCATTAGATTTTTTTCTTTGGGGTTTTTAAGGCGATGGTTTACGCGAATAAGCCGACGACGACTCAAGCCTTAAAAGAGGAAATTGGACGCTGCATTAATGAAATACCGCAGCATTCATGCAAAACGGTCATTGAAAATTTCATTAAAAGATCGCGTGCATGCCAGCAAAGCCGCGGCGGCCATCTGCACGATATATTGTTCCATACATAACCTCATTCTGTCTACTTTACGATATAATAAAGTTTCACGATTTTTTTTTAAATATCTGTGTTTTATTTAAAATTTAAAAATTGCGTTCTTCTTGGGACACCCTAGTTTATGCCATAGGTATCTCAAATGATCGAGTCCATTATATTTTGCATCAAGAATTACAAATGAAAAATCTTTCTGCAGTTGATCAAAAACGCATTCGAATGAAAATTTCTCAATATAATGGATTTTAGGTGGCGTTTAAAACAATAGACTGAAGCTGGTCGAAGCGCACCAATGAAGGCAAAAACAATTCAATCGACTGTTAAGGTTATGGCAACAGTTTTCTGGGATTACAAAGGTATTTTACTGATCGACTGTTTTCAAAAAGGTAAAATAATAAATTCAGAATATTATTATAACCTTTTAAATTAATTAAATGTTGAAATTTGAGAAAAGCGATCTCGTTCCAGCATACAAGATTGTTTTAACAATGAGAAAAAACAACGAATTGAAGTACGTATTGCTTGACCACCCCCGCTTTATTCTCCTGATTTTGCTCTCTGTGACCTACCTGTTCTCAAATCTAAAAAAAAAATCGTTGCTGGTGAGCGTTATACCTCGAATGAAGATGCAATTCCAGCTGTAAACGAATATATTGCAGATATTCAGGAAAATTATTTTAATCAGGGAATATAATTGCTAGAAAATTATTGGACTAAGAATTTTTAAGTTTTAGGAATTTATATTGAAAAATAAATATAATTTTAAAAATCTCAGATTAAGCACATTTCAAACTGACCTCGTATATAAGAAAAAGGTTTAGCACTTTTTTTGTGACTTTATAACTCACGAATGGTCGTATGCTCGTGTAGATGCTTTATGTAACGTTTGCACGAAATCGGTCGACGCTTTCGTGAGTTACGACTTTTCATGTCAACATGTGCTATTGTCCATATGAAAAAAAAAAAAAAAACAACAAATACGTAGGCGCCAATGAGCGTGGGCGGGGTATGTATACTGTGTGCTGACTTCATACACACGGTAAATACACGTTGTAGCGCATACACGCTTACACATTGACAGCTGTGAAAATTTTAAGCTTCTTTTTCATCGAACTTGCGAATCGAGAAACCAATAAACCAATGAATTTGATTCAATGTTAATATTCATGCGTAAATGCACGTTAAAATTAAACGAAAATTTCTTTGATAAATAAATAAATTTCCTATTAATAAAACATTTATACTTTTTTTAAATGTTGAACCCGAACCCTGAACCGAACCTGAACCTCAAAGTTTTATTTCGATTAACCCGAATCTGAACCCATTTTTCTCAGGGTTTCAGTCACTGCTTTATACTATTTCAAATGTCGCATTATCTCGCTCTCTTCTCCAAAAATGTAAAAAAATTTTGTGTTATACAAGCTTAAGAGTAGGGCCTCAGAGTATATTGGAAATTATTTTAGTTTTGAATGTCTGCTTTGTTTATAATTGTTACAAAAACAATCATATGTTTTTGTTTAAGTTTTTTCTTCTTTAATCTTTTACATAACAGGGATGTAGACCTGTTTTAGATTTTGCTTCAAAACACTGAACGATAATATTGATTCAATAGGTAAAGAGTCCTACTATCAGAAAATTTCGAACGAAATAATTTCAATTTCGATACGAAATAATTTTAATCATGACTGCGGGAATAAAGCTCCTACTCCCATTTCTGTCGGTTTTTAATTCTCAAAAGTTGACATCACTGTTTATGATTGTGTTGTATTTTAGTTTAGAAGAGTGTGGCATAAGAAATCAATTCTAAATGTTTACTTTGCGGTTTTTATTGTTGTTCATCAAAATGTCAACTAAACTAATCTCTACAACAGAGCTATGACATTTTAAAGTACAAGTTGTAGTCAGTCAATAAGAAAATTAACAAAAATAATAAATAAAAATTAAATCGAATACAAGACATTCATTTGTATTTTATTGTCAGTCAGCTTCACGTTTAATTTATATTTAAAAGAATTGTATAAAAAAAATTCGGGCTTGGGGAACAAAATCTGCTACACTCACCAAAAAAAGTCTGTAATGGCAACTGAAGATTTTGCTGTTATTACGGGAAATTCTGCTAATTTGAGCACAGCGGTATTTTTTGCTAATCTTAGCAACACATGTCTGCTGACGTGTAGTACAATGAAATTAGTAGAAGAATTAGTAGCCGCTACTAAATTTTAGTAGATTTTTGTAAAGTGGAATTTAAAATCTGTTTGCTAAAATCAGCAAAAATTACTAAATATTATTAATATTAGTAAAAAGCTTTGAATTTATTTTTCTTATCGAGCATCAAAAATTTTGATTATATTTTTTAAAAAACGAATTAATCATTTTGTTTTAATTTGTTAATTTCTGTTTTGAAAAATATTTTGGTAATTTTTTTTTTTACTTTTAAGGTTAAATATTAATTGTTTTTAGGGCGGATTTTTAGAACTAAAAAACCTTTTTAGTGCTATTTTAAGTGGATTGTCATCTTTTTAGACATGAGTCGGTATCTTCACTTCCGATCCCTTTTTAAATATATGTAACATTTTAAGGAAATTTAAGTTTGTAGATGTAAGTTTTAATTAGAAATAACATTTCCTTCAATATCCACTTTTTTAAAAATAGTAAAATTGTTTGCTAATTTTAGCAAATCGGTTTTCAAAAATTTGTAAAATGATTTCTGAAATTAGCAACAAAAATTTGTAAATATTCTGTAAAAATTCTGTAATTTGTAAAATGTAAATAGCAAAAAGATTTGCTAAATAATATTTTTTTACTTAAAATCTGTACAAAAATAGTAGAGTGGGATTGAAAACCGTTTACAAATTTTTCTACTAACTTTTTTTTCTGAGTGTAGTGACTTTGATTTCCATGGATTCTTTTATGTAAATTTGTTTTTTGTTACAAATAATAGCGCTAAGTGAGGCGTTAGCTTTTTTTAAGAAATAACTCAGTGTATCTTTGGTAAGTCCTTGTTTACCAATTTAGAAATTAAACCTGTAACTCCGCACTGCTTTGTAGTGATTTAATTCTTTTACAACTTGCTCTGTCAATCTTTGTATTATTTAGCTTATTGTGTTGTTGTTCTCATCTACTTGTGGATTATCGTGGCAATTGTTGAGGTTGGCTTTTTTTTTATTGTCATTTTAAAGTCTTCAGAATAGTTATTAAGAAATTGTAATAAATCATAATACTGTAGACTTTAATAAAAAGTATATGCAAATATAAAATATAGTCGTATCATAGTAACTATTGTGTTGTTACAATGATAAATACATAGTGGTTGCAGCATTTTTATTGCAACAATTGTTGTTGTTGTTGTTATTTGCTAAATTGGTTGGAATTGTAATATTATAGTTTGACGTCGGTTAAGAAATTTTATACATATTGTTTTTGCAAATGTGTTGTTTTTTGTACTCAAAATTTATTTGCAACAAATATTAAATAAAATTTCCGATTCTATTTTTATTTATTGAAAATAAATATTGGTCTAAAAATGAGGTTAGGAAATTTTAGAGTCAGTTTAACTTGGAGAAAAAATTTTTTAACATTGCTTTTAATGAAAGTTTTTCATTAAATATATACAACTTTTTAACATAAATTGACAATTTTATTAATATAAATTTAATAAAAAGTTTAATTGTCTAAATTTTAAGAAATTTCGTGGATTTTATTAAAAAAAAAGTCTAATTTATAATATCAGGACATTGAAATAAGTTAATTCGCAGTTGTTTGAACTTTTTTTTGTAATTTCGTGTATATTTCCCCGCGTCCAAATGGATTCCAAATATGTAGTAGTAAAAAGTAGAATCTAGGGATTTACAAGTGTCAGTAAACTGCCATAATTTCTGTTTGTTTCTAAACTACTGGAACACTGATTAATATGAGCAGCAATTTTTAAGTCCAAAGAAATTCTATCTGTGTAAGCACACACAGATAGAATTTCTTTGGACGAAAAATAATTTAAAAATTTCAGTAAAATAATACAACTTTTTTTCACGAAATAAACCAAACATTTCATTAAATCAATGAAAAGATGTATACGTTTTATCAAACTAATTGTTTCATGAAAGTTTTACATTAAGTGTATGAAACTTTTAAGTATTGGTAACTAAAATTTAAATTTTAAATAAAATTATACGAAAACTTAGTGTAGCCTTTTAGAGTATTATACTTGGAGGCACCCTGTTCAAACATAGGGTGTAGACAGAAATTAATTTGTTGTTCCAACTGAATTTTACGTTGGTTGTTGCAAGCAAAAATTCAGTTGTCACAAACCTATTTCTGATACAAACCTATTTCGGACCAAAATTAGTCGATTTACCCTGGCAAAACATTGGGAATATTGCAAGCTTATTTTTGATGTAAGTGATGTGTTGTTGCCCAAACTGAGCGTTTGTTGAAAAGAAATTTTGACCGAAATAAAGCACCCACCGCGCGTGCTTAAAAATGTAAAATGTTCTTGAGACTGACTTGCTAGTGAACAACACTCATGGTTCCAGTCGTCGTACGAAGCGTACCGATGAGAATGCGGCTACTGTGGCCAAAAGTGTCAAATTCAATCTAAGAACATCGTCCATCGATCTGATCAACTCGGAATTTTAGCTTACAATGGCCACAACCAGCCACTTCGTTACGGCTTTTTAGTTTGAGCCCTATAGACGCCTCAATCGGACATCGAATTTGGCAGAATAATCGTACGCAAACAAATTGCCGCATCTGAGGATGGGAAAACCCACACTCCATTGTCGATAAGCTAATCCATCAACAGAGAGTGACAGTTTGGTGTGAATTTTGGAGTGTTGGCATCATTGGCTCATTTTTTCGAAAATACTGCTGGAAACGCCATTTCGGCCAACATCGAGCGCTGCACAGCCATGATTACGGACTTTTTATGGAGTGAATTGGAAGATTTGCGCACTTAGTTCAGTAATCGTGTTATCAGCCCCTTTGGCGATGTCAATTGCTCGCTTTAAAGCTGCGATTTGACCCCTTTTGAATTTTTGCTATGGGGTGACGATCCACACCCTTAAGTTATTAGTCCGAGACATTCGTCAGATAGAAGCACAAACTGTCAACAAAGTCTTGGGAAGTTATTTCTAACAAAGCCCTAATATATCAAAAAGATACTTGTATTTGGGTCACCCTTTTGTTGTGACTACCGAAAAAGGGTCGAGACAGCAGAATTTGCGGTTGCATCAGTTGAACGATTCAGTTGGCGAAAAACTCTATTGAGATATGAGGGCGGATCAATAAGCCCGTGTACCAAATACCACCTTTTAATAGACTACTGTCAAATTTTGAGCTAGTTCCGTCATTTACTTTGCGTTTAACAGCTGTTCAAAACATACAACCTCGTGGATTTTTTTAAAAATGGAAAAAAGTGAATTTGGAGTGCTCATTTAATATTACTTTTTGCGAAAAAAAAACCGTCAATCAAATCAAGGAAAAGCTTGATAAATACTATAAGACTCTGCACCATCGATTTCAATAGTGAAAAAGTGGTTTACTAACTTTCGTTTTGGCCTTACAAGCACGGAAGATGTCGAACGTTCTGGATGCCCAGTTGAGGTCTCTACACCCAAAACAATTGAAAAAATTCTCGATATGGTGTTGGCCGATCGGAAATTGAATGTGCGATAGATTGTGGAAGACACAAGCATCTCACATGGCTCAGTGGTTTCAATTTTGAACTATCACTTAGGTATGAGAAAGCTTGCCGCAAGATGGCTGCTGCGTTTGCTCACAATCGACCACCAACGGAATCGTGTGACAGCTTGGTTTCCATGACACAAATCCATGAAGTAGACTGCGAATTTCCCCCTCATTCGCCTTATTCTCCGGATTAAGTCCCCAGTGAGTATTTTCTGTTTCCAAACCTAAAGAAATGGCTTGGTGGAAATAGATTTAGCTCAAACGATGAAATTATTGATCAAACAAATGCCTATTTTATGGACCTCGAAAAATCCTGCGTTCTAAACGCAAAGTAAATGACGTAACTTGCTCAAAATTTGACAGTAGTCTATTGACAGGTGGTACTTGTGGGAGCAGTGTTGCATTTCATATAACTACGAGGAAAGTTCGAAAAGTCACGGACTTATTGATCCGCCCTTGTAGCAAATGTTTTTCCTGGCTGTGTGCTATGTTAGTCCTTCTTTCGAAGGTTAGGGCTAACTAAAAATCATATGGTCAGGGTGTAAACAACCTTTTAGAGAGTGTACGCATCAAAAGCGTGAACAGAAATTGAACGGTAAGAATACAAAATAATTTAAAAGAATTTAAATAAATTTAGTATTTTATTTGCTTTTCATTTCATTTGACTACAGCTTGCAATCTTCTGGCCATCGATTTCTTGTTACTTCGGAACCATTCATCATTACCACTATAATTTTTGTTATTGGACGATTTTTGTTAATATTTTTTTTTGTTTATAAAATGAATTAAATGATAATGAAAATTTCTAAAATAAATATGAAAACATAGAAGACTATCGTGTATAGTTTCTTTTGACGCCAAGGAAAATATTTAGGATTTAAAAATAATTTTAGAGTAACAATCAATACACAGACTATACAGGCAGGTTACCAATGACATATGTCAAACAAGAATTCTCGTGCCGTATGGTTATTTTGTCATTGCAGTGTGCAAAATACATATTTTGTATATCTATCCCTTTCTATGTACCACTTCAATTTTGACATTTTCTTTTACTTATTTTCGAATCGCCATTTTGATTTCAATCAGATGTTCCCTGTCTGTCCCTGAATTAAAATCACAATTTAAAAATAAAGTGATGCCAGATTTTAAAATGTTTACATACGTATACCTGTTTCAAATTTAAGCAATTTTTCGAAATCCCTTACTACGATCGCTTGTCAGAGATGAAAGACATTACCCAATTTTCTTAATTTTATATTTCCCCGATTTGGAATATTTTCCACAAATTTTATGTAATGATGCTCTACATCATTGAACAATTTCTAACTTCATTCAACCCACTCTATTGTTTATATACCGAGCGCCCCGGTAGTCTAGTTGGTAGCGTGCTAGCTTATCAGGGCAGGGGTCGTGGGTTCGATTCCCACCAGAGGCTCTGGTCTGTTTTCGCTGCAACGAGCCGATAGCCTTTGTTGCTAGTGCTCGGTTAGGGTATTAAGATATAATTTGAAATTATATGTTTAATAAAATAAATAAATAAATAGTGTTTATATATTTCTATTTAAATGTGTATTTTGTAGTATCTTGGTAATTATTTAAAAAAAAAATATAATAGATTTATAAACTTACTTTTAATATTATTTTTAAGGAAAACCCACAATTGCATTAACAATATTATCTTTTATATAAATTTTTATTCTCTAATAATAGATATTTATTAAAGCTCTAGACTTGTGAATTATAGTTGGCTACTTACTTTGGTTTTTGTACTGCAAAAAAAAAAGTTTCTTTTAAATAGTTTAACAAAAGAAGAATTTTCATAAATAACAAAAACAATAAAAAAAAAAACACCAAGCAACAATTGTTAGTTGCTTGATGTTTCTGATGTCTGAATATTCAGTTTAAAGCACGAAAATCTTTTCTTTAAGCAACAATAGTTGTAGGAAAGAAAAATAAAAATAAACAGGTAACCCTCCAAAGATAGGAAAAATATTTAATGTATTTATTTGTAAAGCTTTTATCATACATTTACACTTTAATTAAAAACAGGTTGTGGTTGTCAAACTTCATACACATTTTGAATTTTAAAAAAACTACCCAAGTCGCCCATATTATCTTAGCAAAAGCCAGTAATCTAAGAATTATATCTAGAGATTTCTTAGATAATTTTATTATTTTAGAATTATTCAGGTTCGAGATCACAATTAATAAAAAAAAAATGGTGTGCCATACTTTCGATCTGAGAGACCTGATCATCGTCAGCCTCATTGTGAACCACCACACACAATAACTTATGGTTTAAACAGGCTTACATATCAACCACTCAACGGAAAAGGGATATGCGAAATTAGTTTTCCATAGATAGTTTCCCAAGCTACTTGCTCTGTTGCGTGCAAGAGCCGGACAATGGCACATTATATGTTTCACTGTCTCTATCCCCCAGTACCCCATAAAACCTACAAGTATCACTCTCCAGAATTCTACAATCGATTCTGGTTAAGGATAGCAGAAGTTCTATCGCCTTAGGATCTTCACATAATTTTCTACACTGCACATTTCGGTATTCCTCTAAACCGCCTCAGCCTTGCAAATTATAATTGAGTATATATACCATTCCTAAAACTGGAGTGGCACAATAATATCCAGTGCCCTTTTTGTTACTCTTAGTGTTCCGGTGTCCACGAACCTAATATATGTGTGCTTTTCTATTTGTACAAAGTCTACCTAAAGAGTCCTAACACTCTTGGATAATCGATGAGTAAGTCAGATTGGCGGAGAATGCCCTAATAATTAACGTATGAACCAATCATCTTAGGGACAAAATCAGATATGGCACTTCCTTTAGCGCTGGTCCTTGAAAATTTTCCAAACATAAACAATTCTAAAACAATAAAAATAGGTCAGTAGCCAATTGGCAGCCACAACCTGAAAAATGCTGCAGCAATCAAGAAGTTTATACGACTCCTCGATATTCAGCTCCCTAAAGAAAAAGCAGCCCCGACTGCCTGTCCCATCTAAGAACCATTTGTTAGATCTGTGACCAGAGCCGAAGACCTGCCAACAAGTAGTTCCCCTTCCAGATAAGTCCGTTGTATGTGATATTTTATATTCACCTTAAATTTTTTTTCTCCTAAATAATTGCTTTTACTTCAAAAAATGTTTATGCCACTAGAATTGTTTTCATTGGCACAACAAAAATTTATTTCACCTTCACAAAGTTGTCTCAATTTTATGAGAAATTTCATCATATTTGTAAAAAGTTTCATCATATTTATGAAAAGTTTCATAATTTTTACGAAACGTTTCATCATATTTGTGAAATCTTTAATCATATTTTCATATCACCATATTTTTATGAAACGTTTCACAAATGTGATGAAACTTTTCATACATTTTTAGATATTCATCATCATGAAAATTTTCACCATATTTCAGTATACATGTGAAATGTTTACTTATACTCATAAAATATTTTGTAATGTTTATGAAAACTTTCATTATATGAAAGCTTTAATCATAATTATGAAACTAATATTTATAAAAAGTATTATCATACAAAGAAAAGTTTTATAAATATTTAAAGGACAATTTTCAAGGTTTTTTTTAAAACAAAGGGTGGTCCAAACATAATGTACGATGTTAATTGTAAATAAAACAAAAAGTTTTTAGAGAATTTTCTTAATATTTTTTATTATAATAGAAGGATGACAATTATGAGTGAAACCAAATATCGGTCAAGTGCTCGCCGCGGCGTCGGTGCCATACCTCCTTCCGATGGTGAATATTTTTTAATGACTCTGAGTTATAATTGAGGTTCAGTGTCGTTAATGTGCCGAATTATCTCATCCTTTAGCTCTTGAATTGTTATTGGCTTATTGACGTACACTTTTTTTGAAGTTTGCGCACAATTCTCCCGATTGTGACACATTTTGTCGATTATGCTGACCAAAAAAATCACGAAATGCATTTTTATTTTAACGCCCATTATCGTAAAAGGCTCCAACAATCTCTACGCGCTGTTCAATTGCGTACCTCTCAATGGTTAAATTTGTCAAACACTTAAACAAAGAAATGTCAAATTAAGTTGGGCAAAAAACTTGACGTTAGGGTGTGACTCACAATTAACATCCTGCATTATGGTTGGACCACCCTTTATTATGAAGCCCTTTGATCAATTTCGATTAAATTTGTTAAGCGAGACCATTTTTAGAGATTTTTATGCGTTTTTTTCAAATCGCCTTAAAGAAGTATTTGCGTAAATCGAGAATTACCTGTGTATTTTTAAAAAAAAAAGTTCATTGAAGTTTGATACTACTTGGCCTGAGTGCGAATCAGAGCAGAGCGTTAAGCAAAAAAAATATAAAATGTGAAAAAAATAATACGAAAACTAAAAATGAATTCATGTCGAAGTAGAAAACAAAATCTACTTGTAAAAAAAAAGAATTGAATTATGTTTTTTTTTTCATAGAATTTATTGTGTTGGTTTCTCAACAAGATGGTCTGCTGTTGTTTGCTTAAAGCTATAAACAACAAGATCAACAATTTTTATGCGATTGTTCAATGATTATGATGAGGCAAAAGAAAAAAAAAAGAAATACTACACTGAGAGATTTATCGAAATGATATTAATGAATGTCTACATTAAACCAATGAAATTTCTTTGGAATTTATTCAAAGAATTTTTTCCATTAAATTAATAAAAAATACAATTTCAATGTAAATATCTATGATTTTTATACCCTCCACCATATATGGTGAGGGTATATATCAGTTTGTCATTCCGTTTGTAATATGTCGAAATATAGGTTTAAGACCCTATAAAGTATATATATTCTTGATTCTTATGCAATTTTAAGACGATTTAGCGATGTACGTCTGTCTGTCTGTTGAAATGGCGATCACGATGCGAAGACGCAAGCGGGGGTGCCTATTTTTACCCAGATTATTTAACATCCTACCGAGCAGTTTGGTATTTAAAATGAGCAAAATCGGTCAAGCGGTTCAAAAGTTATGAGTGAAAATGTGAAGGTACCTCTAAATTTTCCATACAAATTTGTACAATTTTTCTGTATCTATTTTTATTTTCTGTTAAGTAAAAATGTTATTAAGTCTTCTTCTTGTTCGAATACATTTATTGTCTTACTCTAATAACATTGTTAAAGTCGCTAACAGAGCAGACTTCTGTAAATAACATTACTAAAACTAAATAAAAAAAGTTCTGTTTTATAAATTGACAAAACATATTCATATTACAGTTCCTGCAAAATCTAGTATATACGTATGTATATCATCTTCAGCCCCTATGATTGCCGGAGGCTGGGTCTGTATAGAATGAGGTAAGGTCCAGAGGAGCTGGATCGTCGTTAATACGTCCATTAATTATACCGACAGGAGAAAGATATGTAGATCCAGCCCAGATCGTATATTTAGTTGACAAGCATATAATCGTGTAGAGCAAGTTTCACAACACATCTGGCTTGCAACGACATGGAGTACCTACAGAAGGGTAGAACATCGCCATTTTCATAGACGTAACTATTTGAAAATCGTTTTATGGAATTTTCATAATTTTTCCGATACATTTTCTTAGGATTTTCCGTTCAAATATCTCCAATTCTTTGGCTACTTTAGGAGATATAGTAAACCAGATTGGGTTTTTCTGCTAAGCTTTGTTGGTGTTTCGTTTCATTCCATAAAATGTATTTTTTTTGTTTTTGTAACCAGACATCTATATCTAAAGAAAGAGCAAAATACATAATTGCTTTAGTGCCGCTACTTTTGAATAGGTGGCGCAGAATCACAGTAAAACTATACATTCAGATGTTGCTTATTACTTATTACATAATTTTAAAGTCAATTTTTCAAATGTTTGACTTAATAAAAGCATTTGTTTCACATTTTTATGTTAAAAAATAAATTTTCATAGAGGAAAATAGTATTTTTTTTATTCCATTTGTATTTTTGAGAATTGAGGGATTGGAAAATGTATATTTATGTTAATTTTTTCTTTTATAAAAAAAAACACATGAATAAAGTGCAATATTGTGCTCTTAAACATCTAAATGAATATTAATTAAAAAAATTAAGGTATAATTTGTACATAAAACATATATTTTTTTATAGTTTTGGCAAATATTCATTTATGTTACGAAGAAAATAGAAAATCAATAATACTCTAATGCATATTGTAGCACAATATGGCTAATGGAGACTAGCAGCAAAATACCCTAATGGAGAGAATGCACCTTCTATTGACAAATAGTTACAAGTCATGTTCTTTCTTTAATTAATTAATTTCTTTGCTGTATTCTCTCTATTAGACAAACACACTTCAATTTTTTAAAGAAAGAACATTCGTTGCAACTATTTATCAATACGTGGCGCATCATGCATGCATTCTCTCCATTAGGCATGTTCAGATGCAGAGCTAGTTCCCATTAGCCGGAACAAAATTGAGTATTTGACAAAAACTATGCTTTAAAATGTGTTTTTTGTGCAGTCCATGTTTAAAAAAACTAGTAAAAGTGTTAAGGTGCCTCTAAGTTGCCCATACAAATTTAGTACAACTTCATAGTAGCGACTGGTACATAACATATTTTCTCATATTTTTTCACCAGTCGCTTAGCAGTAAATATTTTGTATTCACCTCAAACATTTTTTCACCACTAAAATTTTTTTCACCACAAAAAATTTTTCACCTTAAAAATTTTTGTTCACCTCTAAATTTTTTTTCCACCAAAAAAGTTCTTTTCACATCTAAAAAAGTTTTTCACCTCAAAAAATTTTTTCACCTACATAATTTTACTTCAAAAGTTTTCTTATATTATTTGTATCAAAACAGAAGAGAACATCTTTTTAGGATATTGGTGGAGGGTATTCAAAGATTCGGCACAGCCGAATTTAGCCCTTTTTTACTTGTTTTTATTACTACCGGCTAAAGATCTTTTTTCAAAGTTCCAGAATGGTTGTGCTTAAGATTTTCAAAAACACAATGCCTCGCAACTAGAGTATTCAAAATCGAAACCGAAAACCAGTTAACTGCGTTTTTTTTCATTTTTAAAAAAAACTGACCTTAATTCGAATGAACCGAAATCAGGATTGTTGGTGTCGGTTAACCGGTTAATTATTGAAATATTTTTGTAATTTTTGAATATATTTTCGACTATTTTAATGTACATTACCAAACGGGACAATATATTCGCTTAAAGTAAAAACATTTACATTGCAGACAGTACTTACACTGAAAATAGTTTGTAGTTTGAAATTAATTGGAAACAAATGAAATATCACTTAAATAACGGTCTACCAACTTTTCATTTAAATCAAAAGAACTTACATATATTTTTTAATGTTAAAAAATACAACCTCCAACAATATCTGTAAAAATATAAATGATTTTTCATTTATTTTAACTGTAAACAAACTAACCAGTTACTGTAAAAATATTTTGAGTGAATTGTTATTAAATAATGGTGTTAGTTTAACCTGTTAAAATTGTTAAACATTACAGTTTTTTAACTTTCAAGCGAAATTATTTTATTGAAAATTTTTTTTAATAATTTTGCCGAGCTGTGTTATTTGATAAAGTTTGCTACTAAATCAAAATTAAGGATTTATTATCAAATTATCAATCCTTGTTTTGAGTTTATTATTCTCAATATAGAGCTCCATACGATGAAAAATATACACATTTCTTATAGAAATTTTGATTTTCTTAAAAAGTTTTTGTAAAATAATTATTTTGAGCTAATTTTTAATAAAAACTTATACCAATTTGCAAATTTTATAACATTTTTGGAAGTACAATTATGTTTGAAAAAAAAAGACGCTAGACTTTTGACTAATAGCAAACCGACAATTTTTCCTGCTTAAGTCAGAATAAAACCTCTAGATCTTATGATAAAATCGCGAAAACTTTTCCGATGCGAGTAATACTGAAACGAAGTACAGAAAACATGTGTGTAAAAAATTCGACGTTTCAGTGTTGAATTAATAATGAGCGTTTTTTTTTCGAAATTTACAGATTGATAGTGTAAATATGGTTACAAATATATTACTGAAAATATTGTCCATCGCTGTCCATAACTTTTTTCATCTTTTTGCAAATTTCGGATACCAACTCGAAAGGTTAATTCGTCTTTTGAGGCAATCCAATCATCGACCCTGGGACAGGCCAGGAAGGAGTGATGTCTGTGGAATACGGCTGGTGGGTTAATACTTCCTATTTCAGCGGTCTTGCAACATAACACATCGGCTGACAAGTCCGTAAGATAACCAAAAAACGATTTTTTTTTTGCACAATTCGACTTTATTCATCAACATATTCTCACATATTCTAATACAATCACTCCAACGCCTTTCTAATATTTCGATAAGTTTTTTTAGAATGATTTATCTTTGACCTCAAAACAGGCCAATGTTTCGGCAATCGCTTTTTCATTTGAACCTAGTCTTTTTCCAGCGAGCATTTTTTTTAAGTCTGAAAACAGATAAAAATTTCTGGAGCCAAACGGTAGGCAATTGAAAGTGTAATTCGTGCAATTTGGCCATCATTTGAAATCATCGATATGTTCTTGTTTTTGGTGCACTGTGAGCAAACGCGGCACCCATTTCAAGGACAGCTTTCCCATGGACAAATGTTCATGTAAAATAAAGCCCCGATACGTTCCTTCGATATCTTTAAGGCATAAGCCATCTCCTGACACTTTACTTTAGAGCCTGACAAAACGATTTTGTGAACTTTTTTTTTGATGATTTCTGGTATCACCAGAGCGTTCGGCGTCATCGTTGTTTTTACGACCACGTTTAAGTCAGCAAACCACTTTTCTACCATTTGTCTCAATGGAGCAGAGTCCGAATAACTCTTAACAAGCCAAGCTTTGGATTGAATGTTTTTTCCCATTAAAAAGCAATGATAAATTAACACACAAAATTGCTTTGAAACCATTGTTTTCAAAATCGCAAAAGTACTGACATTGAAACAGCTGTAACTTGTTTACTAATAAACTAAGTGTCATTAAATTTTGACAAGTATCATCTGATGGTTGGTAGTTTCAAAAAATTATATGGATTTTTTCATTACTGGTGCCACCTATGTGTCATCGTACGGATTTTTCAGCTGATGACCGAGCGTTATCATGCACAATCACTTTGTCGTGTCTTCGTATTCTGGCCTTTTTTGCTTCAGCGCGAAGCTCAAACTCATGAATTGAGTCCTTTAGCGTTCCCGCGTGATCGTTTCGCTCGGTTTGAGAGGCTTGTGGTAGATCACGCCGCGCTGGTCCCATCAAATACAGAGCACAACTTTTATGTCATGAATATTCGGCTTTGAGAAGGATGTTCATTGTCTTTCCGGGCAAATCCGAGGACTTCTTGCGATAAGGGTTAATCGCCATTCACATGCGATATTTCTTTTTGTTTTGCCGTTCGAGGGGCTGTTCGCAAGTGGAACATCGCCTTTCGAATCAATATTTTGGCATTTGCTGACTGTTCCAATGACTCTGACAACTCTTGAAGCATTTGACATTCTTCCACATAGAGTTATGATTCCAATTCTTCGTCTTCAAACTTTTTGGGTTGACCCGGTCATTCCTTGTCTTCGAGTTCAAAATCACCACTTTTAAAGCGACCAAATCATCTCCGACACGATTGCTCAAATAGAGCATGCTTGTCGTAAGATTCGACAAACTTTTCTTCATATTAAAGTAATGAAGAAGAACTACCCGATAAAACACTTTATCTGGTACGTAATTCGACATGTTCGAGGCAATATTTTGTATTGTTGTTTACCTTTTAATCAAATGACACAAGCTGCCAAAGACGGTCATTCATAACAGGTTTTAGCGGCAAGACATTGAAAACTGTAATATTGGTTCATATACAAGTGGCGGCCTCTTGTGTGAAACGCTCATTATAATAATTATTAATTCAAAGTCCCAATATTTATTATAAATTTTACACATTTTAAGAAAAAGTTTCACGGCAAAAATAATTGCATTAATATTATGAATTTTTGCCTTACTTTGTGAAGAATATTTTTTATTAATTAATTGAAAATTAATTTATTGCCCGAAATTTCTCTCTGTGTACTATAAAAATATATATATTATGTTATCTTATTTTCTTCACCAAAATTTAATTCAATTTTAATTTGCTACTGCCAAAAGAGAAAAAAAATCTAAATATTTTTAACATTATGTTCTTTTTTAAGAAAAATTAAAGATTCTAATGATTTTTCGTCGGCATTAAAAAAAAAATTATTTTGTTTAAAGTACTAGACCATAAAAAAATTATTCGTGTTTGAATCTTTGTTTTTTCTAGGAAGTTTTAATATGATTTTTTATATGCTTCTTTTGTTTTTAATTCTACAATATCTGAAGACCATTCCAATTTATTAGTTAAGCTTGACTTAATTTTAAAAAGTTTGTTTTAACGGTTTCCATTCAACAAAAAAAGAAAAAAAAAAACATCCAACACGATTTTTTGTAGTAATTTATATTTTTAATAAACATAAATCACGAATTTTATGTTGCATTGTATTTTTAATGAAATATTATTTATAAAAAAAAAAAAAGAAAATGACATTTATAAATATTACTCAAATTTTGCAAACACTTTTATCAGCTTTATTGTGATGACACAATTTTTTTCCAATAACTTTAGATTAAAACATATTTTTCAATATTTATTTGCAACAAAAATTTAAATATGAAACAATAAGCAAGAAAATCCCAAAAGACTTATACACTTAAAAAAATTACCAAGCTATTAGCTGAAAGAAACGCAAAAAAAATAACTAGAAATTAACTTATTTGGAGGAAAAATTGAAATCAAAACGGCGCCAGACACTTTTTACGAAAAATTAAATAAAATTTTCCTTGAAATTAAGAAACAAATTTTTCTTAAAATTTGGTCAAAATTTTAAAATTATAGAAAAAATTTACTTTTAGTTAGGAAATGTTTTCTTGGTTTTAAGAAAAAAATTTTTTCTTCTAAAAACTAGGACCTAACTTCCTAAAAATAAGAAAATATTGAGTCAAAACACATGAACTCAATTACCATTCGCATCGACCATATCCGATTTTAATGAAATTCACAACAAGTGTCTTACTATACAAGTTCATGACAAAGCTTAAATTTGAGAGTCCAGACCCTTTCGTTTTCCGAAATATGACGTCAGAAAATTGCAAAAAACGTTAAAAATTTACTAAAGTATCGTCAGAAAAGGTACTATAACTCTTAAACTACAAGAGATAATTCGTGTTAGTCTTATTTTTTAGGTGAGAAATAGCTCTTTAAAATGATATGCATATTAATTTTGAAGGGGATCAAAGGTAATTTTTTGGGATCTAGGGTTCAAATCCATATTTTTTGTTTTTTCTAAAAAAAATATATGTTTAATATTGTACCTTTATCTACATTTCTGTGGGCCCAGAAAACAATGTTTCGTTGAGTTCTTGTTTTGTTTTATTTTTGTAAAAAAAAATATTGAAAATGAGTTTAACGTTTTCCCACAAAAACTGAACTTTTCCTCGATTTAAGATTATTTTTTTTTAATTTATCTGAAAATAAATCCTATACCTAAGTTTATTATTTCCTAAAAATAAAAAAACAATTTACTTAAAAAAAAAATAATATTTTAATATAATTTGTAAAATTTATCTAAACAAAGTTGCATGAAAATTTTCCCTAGAAATAGTTCATCAGTTTTTAAAACCTAATAAATTTGTATTATTACATACATTCAAAAAATTTTTTTTTCTAAAAGTATTTTCTAACATCAAGTTAAATAGCACTTCTTTTAAGTGAAAATTATCCTTATCCTGCTTCTATGGTAAAGGTAATATATTTTACCATATTTTTTAAAGTACTTTATACTCGGAGGACTTCTGCTTTGTGAGGACACTGCTTTTAACAAGCTTTTTGCTATACATTTTTGTCTTAAAATTAAATTGAATTATACTAAATTCATGTATTTAAAATATAAATTAAATTTCATTAGCAAAAAGGTAAACAAATTAAAAAATTGTACTGCAGGATATCCTGAAACGTAATAAATTGTGACAAAGTCAAATCCTTTTCGTAGTTAATCAACGGTTCTGCTTGAGAGAACTACAAAACGGGACGCCCTAAGTCACACACGGCATCTATGGCTAAGGAACACTGGGGGTCCTTTGTCTTCTTAAATTAACTAATTTAAGAAAATTGTTGCAAAAATACAAAATACAACAGTTACATTTCTTGTTATTATTAGAAAATGGAAAAGTCATAAGTTTATTTTATAGGATTTTTAGCTTTAAATTTATTTGACATATACAACTTCAAACTTTTTTTATTATTAAGTGAAAAAAATAGTTCGATAAATATAAAGTTTAATAAGTGCTACGTCAATTATAGGAAAGCCATTATGACGTAATGTATAAAATGTGCTTGCGATATTTTGTATTGTAGTCAGCAAACAAAATAATTACATAAAAGCGCAAATTCGAAATGTTTAACCTTTTGCTAACAAAATAAAAAAAAAAATATTTTTAGCTACTTTAAGTTCAATGTGAGCCAATTTTGAATCACGCACCAAAAATTACAATCAAGCACGATAAGTTTTTTAAATGGTTACTTTAATTTGTTTTTTCTCTAATAATATTTTTTCTTGAAAATTAGGAACACTAACTAGTTTGTTTTTAATTTATTGTTTTTTTTTTTTGGAATAGAATACTGAAAATAATTTAAACGTTTTCCAACAAAAAAATCCTATACCAAGTTTTATTATTTTTAAAAATTAGAAAACTTTTACTTGGAAAAAAGAATATTTTTTAAAATTTTTAAAATTTATCTGAACTAAGTTGCATGAAAATTTTCCTTAAAAACAGTTCATCAGTTTCTAAAATCAAGTAAATTTGTATTATTACATAAGAAAATATTTATTACTTTTTGTATTTAATTGTCTGAACTAATTTTTAGAAAAGAATTCTTCAAAATTAGAAAGTGGTACTTAAAAAAATTTTTTTTTTAACTAAACTTAATTTTATTACATTTGAGTATGCAAATTTCTTAAAACTAAGATGTTTTTTCTTAAAATTAATAAATTTTAATTTAATTGACTTGTTGTTTTTTTTTAAAATCAAGAAATATTACTTAGAAAAAATATGAACTATTTCTGAGTATTTATTTTATTTTGTTTTTCCTCAAACTTGGGAATTTTTATTCTTTTTAAGAAAAATTTTTTTTAATAAAATATTACTTAAATTGAGGACAATTTATAAACTATTTTGAAGGAAATTTTTGATTACATTTTAGTTCATGTCTTTTTGTTTTTGAATATAGGAAAAAATGTATTTATTAGGAAAAATTTATTAACTGCCTGAACTAATTTTTAGAAAACAAGTCTTAAAAATTAGAAAGTGGTAGACTTGAAATCTGAATTTAGAAATGGCTTTGTAAAATTTAGTTATTTTAGTATTTAGATTTCTTAAAGCTAAGATGTTTTTCTTAAAAATTGATGCATTTTTATTTAATATACTTGTTTTTTATTCCTAAAATCAAGAAATATTACTAAGGAAAGATGTGTACAATTTCTGAGTGTAGAAAATATTTCGTTTTTACCCAAACAAAGGAATTTTTATTCTTTTTAAGAATTTTTTTAAGTTTTAATTAAATTTGAAATAAATTGAGGAAAATTTTTAAACTATTTTAAAGGAAATTTTGGTTTAGTTCATGTCTGTTTTTTTTAGTGAAGGTTTTAACATAAATTATACAGCAAATTTGGGTAGAATCTATTCCACAAATTTTTTGACAATAATTGTTATTTTGGTAATTTCCTACGGTACTAAAAGTCAAGCTTATACACTAAGAAAAAAAACTGAACTAGATTGAAATATACTGTAGTTAAAAATGAACTTAAAAAATTTTAACTTAAATAAAAACATTTTACTTAAAGTGCGAATAATAATTTAAAATCAGGAAAATTTTCTTGAATTTAAATCGCTGAATGGTAAAAAAGTCATGTTTAAATCAGTGAACGGTAAAAAATAAATTTTAAACCATTTAACGGATTTTTTTTTTTTAAATCACTGAACAAAAATATTTTTTTTTTTAAACACTGAACGGAAATAGGGTCATTCCATGTCAAACCGCACAGAAAACTGTCATTTTCGGATTTGTCATCTCCGATTTTAATGAAATTCGCCACAAATATTGTAAATGGGTAGTGTTTATTAAATCATTAACCTTTCGGTCCCAAACTCTTTCGGTTTTCGAAATATGTCGTCATGAAAAAGTGTCCATACAAAATCGCCCACAACTTCTAAACCATACAACCTAAAATTTTTTTGTTGGTATCATTTTAAAGGTGAAAACCATGCAATCAAAATGGCTAAATGGTGCCAAAGATTTTTTGTATTAAAAGGTCAAATGTCATTTTTATAAGTTTAATCTTCAAAGACCCATATCTCAAAATCCAATTTTTTTAAAATTCTGAAAAAAATATATGTTAAGAATTGAGGCCTCTCTACATTTGTGGCAAAATTTTAAGGTGGACTCTCATTTGGTTCCTGAGTTATGAAGGAAAACGTTGTCGTAGGCAAATTTTCGTCGACGAGTTCATATGCAAAAGCTCACACACAACAACAATATGTATACTAAACATTGTACACACACACACACTCATAGCATGTAGAAGATTTTTCGTATGAAACCTTTAAGATAAATTTGCTTACGACCACGTTTTTCTTCATAATTCATTAACCAAATGAGTCTCCACCTTAAAATTTTGTCACAAATATACACAGGCCTTAAATTTTAAAATATATTTTTTTAGAATTTAAAAAAAAAATGGATTTTGACCTTAACCTTTTAATACAAAAAAAGTTTTGGGATGCCATTTTGATAATCTTTACACCTTCAAAATGGTACCAATAGAAAAATTTTAGGTTGTATAATTAAGAAGTTATGGGCGACTTTGTATGGACACTTTTTCGATATTTTGACGTTTTTGCCAATTTTCATGACGTCGATACTTCGAAAACCGAGAGGGTTTGGGGTCGAAAGGTTAATGATTTGATAAACACTACCAATTTTCGATATTTGTGGCGAATTTCATCAAAATCGGAGATGACAAATCCGAATGCTGTGCGGTTTGACATTTTTTTTTTTGAGATTTTTTTTTTTTAAATAACTGTACGATTAAGTGAACGGTTGATAAATTGAACGAGTTCTTTTTTTTTTCTATTTGATTTATAAAATATGATTTGATTTTAAAAATAAAACGAACTGTTACAATTGATTTAATTCTTAAATTGAATGAATTCACTAGATTTAAACAAAAATTTAACTCGATTTATGGCGAATTAATTAAAAAAAAAAATAATTCTTAAAAACTCTGCTCACAAATTAGTGATAATTGATTCAAATGATAAAGCAAATTAGTAATATGAAGTTAAAAATATAAAAGACTAACGTGTACAGTTTCTTTAGACGTTCACAATAAATTTTACGTTGTTATGTGTATAAAACGCCAAAACTTTTAAAGTCTCCCAGTTATTATTTGAATTTTATAGTTCAGCTTGCGGTCCACAAAACCACAAATAATTCAAAATTTACAAAATAATAAAATTTTTAATAACAACACTACTTTTTAAATGATACCAAAAATATGATTACGAAAAAGAAAAATATTGTAGCTATTAAAAGAAATTTAATGTAGTAAAATTACACCTAAAATTAAATATAAAGAAAAAAAAAACAAAACTTTAATTTGTATTTCCACCACCAAAATAAAAAGTTGTGTTAGAGAAAAAAAAGGTTATTAACTTGATTGTTGCTGAATATTACAATTATAACACATGAGTTGGTAGATTTGTTGCCTGGTTGGTTACATTGAGTGCGTACAGATTATCAACTAACCATATCTGAAAAGGGTGGCAATTATATATTCAAATATGGAATGTATAAGAGAGGATACCCATGTAAAAATAGAAATATATATGAGCATACATGATCATACATGGGCCTGTATATGATCATACATGGGCATACATGGTCATATACGTCCATACATTGTTCAATATATGACCATACATGATCTCATATATGATCGGATCTGAAATTTGAGGGTATATGGACAAATATGATCATATACGAGCATACATGAATAATATATGAGCATGTATGATAATATATGCACATACATCACCATATACCCTCAAATTTCGGATTCGAAGATGGTCATATATGAGATCATGTGTAGTCGTATAGGACCATGTATGCCCATGTATGATCATGTACAAGCCCATGTATGATCATGTATGTTCATATATATTTCGATTTTTACATGGGTAGTTTCAAAATTTGATTTAAGTTATAATTCTGATAGATTCTTTAAGAGTTGTCTTAAGCTCCTAAGTTGGGCGCCATTCTTTATTTTTTGAATGTAAAATATTTTAAAAGAGAGATTTTTAGGAAAATTTTATAAAATTAACCCTCCTAACGGATTTGAAATCAAAATGACCCAACATTAAAAATATATATGTATTTTTTTTTTAATTGTAATTTTTTCTTGCCACTTTTAAAACATACGTTATAAACGCCTACCTAGTTAATACTTATAGTTAATAATTATTAAGACACAAGAGTTTTTGGCACAAGCTTATGTGATTAACTACTTATTTCAAAACATAAAAGTTTTTCCTTTAATAAAATTGTAAGAAAAGAAAACTACACTCAAAAAAAAAAGAACTAGAATTTAGAAAAATTAACTTATTTGGAGGAAAAATTGAAATGAAAACGGCGCCAAAGACATTATTTACCAATATTTAATAAAATTTTCCTTGAAATTAAGAAACAAATTTTACTTAAAATTTTGTCAAAATTTCTAAATTATAAAAAAATTTTACTACTGAGAAGTAAATTTTTATTAGAAAACAGTAAAATTTCCTCCTAATTAGTTTATACATCATCTAAAATTGTACTGTTTGTTAGGAAATTTTTCCTTGGTTTTAAGTAACATTTCATTTTATTTAAGTTCATTAGATAATTTGTTTTTTACTAAAAACTAGGACTTAACTCCCTAAAAATAAGAAAATATTTTCTAACAACAAGTTAAATAGCACTTCTTTTAAGTGAAAATTATTCTTATCCTGCTTCTATGGTAAAGGTAATATATTTTACCATATATTTTAAAGTACTTTACATTCGGAGGACTTCCGCTTTGTGAGGACACTGCTTTTAATAAGCTTTTCCTATACATTTTTGTCTTAAATTGAATTATACTAAATTCATGTGTTTAAAATATTTATTTATTTAATTTAACATATAATTACAAATTATATCTTAATACCCTAACCGAGCACTAGCAACGAAGGCTTTCGGCTCGTTGTAGCGAAAACAGACTAGAGCCTCTGGTGGGAATCGAACCCACGACCCCCGCACTGATAAGCTAACACGCTACCAACTAGCCTACCGGGGCGCTCAGTACTTAAAAAATAAATTAAATTTCATTAGCAAAAAGGTAAACAAATTAAAAATTTTTACTCCAGGAGATCCAGAAACGTAATAAATTGTGACGAAGTCAAATCCTTTTTGTAGTTAATTAACGGTTCTGCTTGAGAGAACAACGAAAAGGGACGCCCTACGTGACACACGGCATTTATGGCTAAGGAACACTGGGGGTCCTTTGTCTTCTTAAATGAACTAATTTTAGGAAAATTCAAAATATCACAGTTACATTTCTTGTTATTATTGGAAAATAGAAAAGTATAAAGTTTATTTTATGGGATTTAATTGACATAGACAAATTTAAACTTTTTTATTATTAAGTGAATAAAGTTATATAATAACAGTCGTATGCATAGATGTTTTGTTGGTTCTTTTAACAGTCTTGTAAAGAAATTTTGCTTGTAAATTTGATTTATATGTGTGTTATAAAAATCAACAAAATATCTATGCATACGGCAGCAAATAAATATACAGTTTTATAAGCGCTACGTCAATTATAGGAAGGACATTATGCCGTAATGTATAAAATGTGATTGCGATATTTTGTATTGTAGTCAACAAACAAAATTATTACATAAAAGCGCAAATTCGAAATTTTTAACTTTTTGCAAACAAAATTTTAAAAAAATATTTTAAGCTACTTTAAATTCAATATATAAGACTGTTAAGATTAGAGATGGGCACGTGATAGATTTTTGACTCACGCTCACGAACAATCACGAACCAAAAATTACAATCATGCACGATACTGCTTTTAAATGGTTACTTTAATTTCTTTTATTTAATAATATTTTTTCTTGGAAATAAGGAAAACTAACTGGTTTGTTTTTAATTAATTGTTTTTTTGGAATAGAATATTAAAAATAATTTAAACGTTTTGCAACAAAAAAAAAATCCTATACCTAAGTTTATTATTTTTTAAAAATTAAAAAACTTTTACTTGAAAAGAAGAATATTTTATTGAAAATTTTAAAATTTATCTGAACTAAATTGCATGAAAATCTTCCTTAGAAATAGTTCATCAGTTTCTGAAATCAAGTAAATTTTTATTTTTACATAGGAAAAAATTTATTACTTTTTGTTTTTAATTGTCTGAACTAATTTTTAGAAAACAATTCTTCAAAATTAGAAAGTGGTAGACTTAAAAACTGAATTTGGAAATGACTTTCTTAAATTTAGTTAATTTTAAGTTCAAGTACTTTCTCGATTTAAGTTAGACACATTTTTTGAACTAAATGGCAGTAAATTTTGTTCTATTGAGCTAAACTTAATTTTATTACATTTGAGTATGAAATTTTCTTAAAACTAAGATGTTTTTTCTTAAAATTAATAAATTTTTATTTAATTGACTTGTTTTTTTTCTAAAATCAAGAAATATTACTTAGGAAATAAATGAACTATTTCTGAGTATTTTTTCCTCAAACTTAGATATTTTTTTATTTCTTTTAAGAAAATTTTTCAAAGTTTTAATAAAATTTTACTTAAAATGAGGACAATTTATAAACTATTTTGAAGGAAATTTTTGATTACATTTTAGTTCATGTCTTTTTTTTTTGAGTGTAAAATAATTTCCCCCATATTTCGTTTTAGAAGAAATAAAAGTGAAAATCATAACTAACACCAAGTAAACACTTTAACAAATTTATATGTCATATATCATGCTGCAAATAAAGTTATCTTTAATTTAATATGATGAATTGTGAAGCCAGCAAGCATCATCATCAGCTAGATAGATAGACAACAACTTGCGCAACAAAGTTATAAACATTATAAAGGTTTCCTTTTTTTTTTTTGCTTTTTCCTCACTGTAATGGTTCATTACAAATTATTCAGACATATATAAAATGAAATTTCTTTTTAATGATAAGAAAAGTAATATGTACGTATATGAATATACAAAATTGTTCTGTATGTAAAGAATTTAGTATTTGGGTCTTAGTTTCTTTAACAACATGACTTTTTTTTATTGAGTTTATTGAAAGTAAAATGCAATTATTTTACAATTTTCTGTTTCTGCTCTAATAAAATTTTTTTTTCTATAATTTTCTAACAAAAAAAAAAAAAAACAAGTAAGAGCGGCTAAATTCGGCTATGCCGAATCTTATATACCCTTCACCATGGTATTCTGAAGGAGATGAATACATCGTTGGAATCTACTACCTCATAGCTCTCCACAAACAAGCGGTATCCCCATTTATTTTTTCTTAAATGTCCAAAAATTTTAATCCAAAATAATATGTCATGTAAAATCTCAAATTTATATTTTTCCATATGTTTCAGCGCTTTTCTTGTCAAATTTGGCATTTTCTAGGCAAAAAAAAGTTGGCGACACTACTATTTATTTTTTATTTATATCATTCACAATAGTTGTGAAACGTATTTAACCTACGTATTTATCTTCACACTCTTATTAAACAAAGGGATTTTACTGGAAAAATTAGAGGTAGTCCTGGTTTTTTGCTAATATCTCAGCCATTTATTAACCGATCTGTCTGATTTTTAATAGCAAACAGAAATGGATCACATGTAACAGAAATAAAAAAGAATCAAGTCCTCATCATGTCTGGGTTCTTCGGAAAACCCATTTCAACACACAGACGGACAGACGGACAGACGGACATCGTTAAATCAACTTCGCTCTTCATATGGACCCAGAATATATATACTTTATAGGGTCTAAGATCAATATTGTAGAAATTACAAACGGAATGACAAACTTATATATACCCTTCCACCTATGGTGAAGGGTATAAAAACGCTGTGAAACTGTTTGTATGTCATTAAAATAATGATTCTTTTTTAATGGTGTTCATTCATGAATTCTTTCAATCATATGTTCACATGTTCCAACATAAAATCAATATTTTCAACCCTCTTCTTGGTCAAATATTTTGTTTGTATATTAAAGGGCGGAAACTTCTAAATGCATTTGCATATATTTGACAAATTTAATTGTGTTGCTGCTATTGAAGAGAATTTTAATTAAATGTAAATGTAAAATCAAAAAGATTCAACAAATTATGCATTCATAGGCTAAGGCAATAAATCTTAGTTTATTCGAAGAAATTTTTTCCCACTTTAAATGTACCTTAATTGCAAAAAAAAAAATCATTCCTTACAATTCTTTGTTCACTCAACTTTGACACACAAATACAAGAAAAAATTAAATTTTTTTTAAACGTAAATTAACTAAGTATTTATTCTTAAACCCCTAAAAGCAAGCTTCATTATGTTGTAAGTAATTTAAGACCAACAATATATTTTAATTTTCTTTACCTTCTTTTTTGTAATCCTTAAAGTATACCTCAATTTATATTTTCCATTTACTCCTTAAAGTAGGCTTTAATTAATGTTTAGGGTAATTTAATACGTTTTAACTAAAATAACTCCTTTATTTTGCTTTGCTTTCACATTCTTTCCATGTTTACTTTTAGTTTTAACACATGACCAAATATTGGCAAATATATATTCACTCAATACATACAACAGGCCATAGATACTAATGAAACTGGCACCCAAAAATAAACCAATAGCACCACCAAATGACATGATTAATTGATCGGTACTAAAGACCACACGACGTTTCATAGCCATGCGTGGTAAAAATAGTTTAACTATAATAGTCCTTTCAAATTTGGTGGAGTCCTGTAAATTCATAAATTTTATTAAAAATTATTTTTCACTTCACGACCTCTATTCACCTTACATCTTTTTGTACTGTTGTTTGCATGCTAACATAGGTGGCTTCCTCACATAAATTGGGACAATTGCACTGTGCCACATTTGGCCAATTTTCTTGTGCCAAACATAACATGCCCCGTATATCACATACCGGCAGATGTGGTGCCATAACATAAAAATATGGTTTACAAGCACACTTACTCATGGCCACATTGATGCGACATTCTATACGACATAAGCCAGGGCGATAAATCTGTAAACACAAGAGAAAAATGATGTTGAAAATAGTAAAAAAATAATTTAAAAATAACTACATCAAAATAATTTAAATTATTTTCATCCTTATAACGACATTTCCTATAGGCTATAGGTAAATTTCTAACTTCCGATTCGGCTGTTGTTAGTCCCAACAACAGTTCAATGGTTAATGATCCCTCTAGGGTAGCCTGACGCATAATTGTACCTTGATCGTATGGTGCTGCAATATCTTCCACATTGTGTAGCAACTGCAAAAAGAAAAATTTGTAAACCTGGAATGTCTTAAATCTTAGCAAGGATTTACTTACGATTAGTAAACTTGTGTCATCTCCAATTTTAGGAAATATTTTCGTATTACATTCATTCATTATGTCACAATAACGTCGTTTAGAAACTTTTAAAGATTTGCTGAAAATAAAACAAGAAGCTTTCAACTATCCAATCTCAGATCATTTAGGGTTATTGTATTATTCTAAAGACTCTATCCCAAATTGGGATCAAATGGTAGGTTTAATTGTACAAAAATTTGGAATGTCACCGTATAGGGCCATAGAGGAAAAAAAGAAACATTCCGTAGTGATCCATTTTCTTATTAGTTTATAGCGAGGGGGAAACTCAATATATTTACAAAAAACCAAGCGAATTAACGATTCTTAGCTAGGCTGATACATGTATTTAGATCTGGCGGAAGACCTCTTCAGAATCCAAAATTAAAGACAAGCTACCAAAAAGTATAATTTGCTACATTTTTGTCTTCTTAGCCGAATCAGCCTAGCTAAAAATCATTAAATTGCTTTGTTTTTTTTTTCAAATATACGGAGGTGGAAAGCTAATAATAATAATAAATAAAAAACCTCATTGTATATAAAAACTAAAAAACAAAAATCTCTTAATAGGTACCAAAAATTTGGGAAAAATAATAAAACTTGTAGTTTTACGATTCAAAGAACCAATCTTGAGACTTTTTAAGTATCACAAAAAAAATATAATTTTATGATTTTGAAAACTGCTTCGAAATCCCAAAGATTCAGAGAACAGATGACTTTTTTTAAAATCCGTGCACGCAAAGAAAAAACATGATAGGGTCAATCATATTCTAAGAGCATCATATGTTTTTGGGTTTATGGTTGTGCCAACCATAATTGTACTATATTATGGTTATCATAATATGATAATAAAATAACCATATTTTTACCGTAATATGGTCCCTACAGTTATATTATGATTAAAAAATTACCATATTATAGTCCTAAATGAACATGTTATAATAAATTTATCATTATGTGATCGCACGTAATCATAATATGCTCAAAATGTTATCATAGCTATATTAAGGTTCCTGGATTATCATTATATGATTCATAATCTAAGAAAATTTCTGAAAGTTCTTAGAAACTATGAAAAAGCTCTTTAAATTTAAGAATATTTCCTTTAGAAATGTTTTTTCTAAAAAAAATAATATTAAGGACTTTTTGAAGAAAAATTGTTAAGGAAAAAATCATAGACTTAAAGAACTTTTCTTTCTTTGATTGTATAATTGTTTATTGATTGTTGCCAGCATTGCTACAGTATGGTTACAGCCAATCATGATATAAAATAGAAGGTGCCAATCATAAAATAGTAAAATATTTACTAAATAAGGATGGTAGCGACCATGTTGATGGTTAGAAAGCCAATAACTTAGTTGTGACAACCATACCCGATTGCAGCAAGCACAATATAGTAGCAGTGATCATATTGCAACCATGTTTTTTCTCTGCGTGTGTGATTATATAAAGTTTTTGCTTTCGAAAATTTATGATTTTCTCCAGGATTTTGAAACACATGATTTTGAAACGTCAATACAGTACAAGTTTTACCATGTATAGCACAGTACGACGGAATGGTGACGTTGTACATTGAAAATAGTTGTTCAGTTGTGTTAACGTACATATCCCAAAGCCCAAAGCTTCGAAATACCAAAGATTCAGAGAACTGAAGACTTTTTTAAAATCCGTGTGATTATATAAAGTTTTTGCTTTCGAAAATGGATGATTTTGTAATTCTGAGGATTTATTTTTAATAGAGAACTTCTAGAAAAATAACCCTGGCCACTTTTTCCTGAAAAGATTTTGAGACTTTTCAAAAGGTCAAAATTGCATGAATTTTATAAAAAGTTTTTTTTTTTTTGTCTTAATTTTAACAAATCTTTATTGATTTTATATAACAAAAACTTTAAATTAAATTTAAAAAAAATATAAATACATACGCTATATAAAGGGTGTTTTTTTTTAGCAACTTTCTTTTTGGCAACACTGTTTTTGGCAGCTCAGCTGTTTTTGTGTAACATATTACTGTCAAACATGTTTAGTTTGGTCTATAATTGCAGATTATTGAATTTTATTATAAAAATTTATGCTCGGTTAAGAAAGTGCATCGTGCACTTCTACCATTTTACGATCAGTTTGGGTGACCTTCGGCTTTTATTCGGAATCTTGTGACTTAATTTCGCACCACCAAATTTACATTATTGGACATTAAACCACCAACACGCATACGTAGAGTGCGGACAGAGGAAAATATCACAGCTGTATCCGCCATTGTTGGTGAGCGTAAATTATCGATTCGGCGCCGTTTGCAGGAATTGTGTCTTTTTTGGCCAAAATGGAAGAGCTGTACTTGTCTCACATGTGGCTTCAGCAAGACGGTGCCACATGCCACACAGCACGGAAAATAATGACCGAATTGAGAGGCGAGTTCGGTAAACAGTTTATTTCACGTTGACGCAGCCTCGGTCATCATTCATATGAAATCATATTTAAGCATTGAATTATATAGACCGTTCTATCGACTCAAGTAAAGATTTCATACATTTCTCTAAATTTAATGTTTTTGTTTTAAATCAAATCCGAAATCAAATCTGACTAGATTCAACCATACCCAGCAAAATAAGAGCTAAGGAAGAAGTAGTTAAACACTTCATCTACTGAACCTGAAGTTGTGAAAATTTCGGTGAATCATAAATGATTTTAACATTGGCGTGTCATTGGGAAGAAGTAGTTTGTTGCGGTGCTTTAAAAAATCGATGATCAGATGAACTTTTTCATTAGTTTACGGAAGTTGTTAAATATAGGGACCACAATATAAATATAGGAAGTTGCTTTGTTTTAATGTTAAAAATCAGATTTTGAACAAGCCAAGAATAATTATTCCGATCAGGAAAAAATGGATATCACTGGTATGCAAAATATGTTCTCAATAAGGCATTAAATAACTGCAGGAATTAACCATTTGTGGACCAACTAAATAATTAAAAAGTTTATATGGCTTTCAGTGGAATTGTTACAAAAAATTTTATATATATATATGACTTCATAAGTAGGGGTCAATATCAACATTTTGGAAGTTGTTTAAAATGACTTCTTAGAAATCGAAAAATTTGCAATATTAACTTCTTTGGATGTTCTGAAAAAGAGCTTCGTAAAGAATAACATCCATTTTATTTTGCTGGGTACCTAATTACATATAAATAGATCTGATCATTTCTAATATTTTGTATAAGATATTTTGTTTACAGAATCGTCAGGTAAAAATATAATTTTATAATTGGACTTTTTTTGAATTTAAGTTCAAAGTTGTTGATTTATGGTTTAATGGTGCGCCAGATCTACTTAGATATGATCAGATATAATTGGATCTCAAATTTGTCTCCAATTTAAAGATCTAATCAGATCTGGTACAATCAGATATCTTTTTTACATACACGCGTATCCGAAATTCGTTTTAACTTCTCTTTTTTGTTTAGCAATTTCACCTACAAGGTGAAACAGTAAACACTTAGATTTAATCAAACGTGGATATTTTGTAGGCGGTGTTAAACTTAAAAATATAACCATTTTTACTGCTTAACGTTTAAAGTACTTTATTTTAGTTTTCATAAAATAATTTTTTGCATTTATCGGCCTGTGAAATGCTCGTATCTGATTTTTTTTGAAAGCGTTTTTGGTGCATTTTAACAATTTATCATATATTGGCGACTGTTCCTTTGAATTTTGTGTTTTTTTTTAAAGATTTTTTACGGGTGTGACGAATCAAAATGCTTGTTTTTTATTTTTCTCAGTGCATTTTCGTTTTTAATGTTTTTTTTTTTTCAATTTAAACGACTCGGGTATTATTTCCCGATATAATTGTATTTTATCAATAGTTGTTGATTTTTTTTTTTTTTAATTTTGGGTTTTTTTTTCAAATGACAACGATTTTATCGCTTTTACGGATTTTTACCGTTTTTAAAAATCAGTTTTTAAAGTTTTGAAAATTTTTTAACGATTTTGAATTTTTTTTATCCAATTTGTTTTTTATTTTTTTTTTAACGATTTTGAAAATTTTTACCCGATTTTAATATTTTTTTTCTTTTTTTTTTAATTTCCTTTTTTTTATGTATTTTGATTTTGTTTTTTTTTTTTTTGTAGACTTATCCGTTTTAACTGAATTTAAATATTTTTGTAAATCTAGTTTTAAAATTTTGTTAATTATTTTCATTTAAGCGTTTTTTCTCATGTCGTCATTACCAATTTAGAAAAATGTTTCCGATCTAACCGAAAATGCCAAGAAATCACAAATTGAAAATATTAGTTTTTCTCCATAAATTTAAAATAAATGTAATATTTTTAAAACAATTTTTAATGTACTTAATCTCCCTGGAGAAAAAGGACCTATCCCAGGACACGTCACATGACCGGTTCATTGTGATAGGGACCGGTCACGTTACCGATCATTTTAACATGGGCTTGTCCTAGGAGGGGGTCAATTGCCCTCTGTGACATGTCACAGAACTGGTCTAAAAGGACATGTCGTGACTTTTAAACCGGTCACGTGATAGGTACTTTAAGAAACGGTGCTCTTCTCACCTATCTCGTGATATGTTTTTTCGAAACCGGTTCAGTTTCCACCTATCCCGGGACAGGTCGCAATTCCCAACTGACCCCTTTTTTCCCGCAGGGCTGTTAAACAATAAACTAAAAAGCCCATAAAAATTTTTTAATTACATTTTTTAACTTTTGTAGTTTTACGAAAGCATTTTATAAAAAGGCCTTTAAACTAACAAAAAAAAAATATTTCGAGGTTAAAGGATACTTAAAACATACTTACATTTCACCAAAAGGATTTGTATAACGAGTTAATTGTGAAGTTGTACGACAAATGCCAATTTCTGTCATAGCCGCAGCATACAGCTGTTCTCTGCCTTCAACATCAAATGATGAAGAACTTCCTCCATAAGATTTCCCCTGATCACCATCATCATCATTATCCATAGCATAAACTTTTTTAGGAATGAATTTTTGACGCATCTAAAGAAAAATTTATTACATTAATTACTCGCCAAATATTAATATAAATTTACAACTTACATGCAATAAAATATCGAGAAATTTTAAATTATTTAAAATTGTATCATTTGCATATGGTTTTAAATTATCTAAATTACGATAATTCAAACTATTTAATACTTTTAAAAATTCCCTATAATATTGAAATGCTGTAGCATTTTTCTCTGCCGTCACATCCCATGTCTCTTCTATAACATGTTCCAAATCATGTTCATTGGCATAATCGGAACATAATGTTATGCCAACAAATGGAAAATTTGATTTACCCCAAGCCAATTCCATGGCATAAACAATGGGATTATCACGAAAACGTTCCCATTGATTGAGACAAATGTTGATGGAGAAATATGCAGCCGATATAATGGCTGCAGCCCAAAATAACTTTTCAGACCAATGCAATTCACGCCGCACTAAATAAGGAAATCCATGAATGCTTGATTCTCCCAAAGTTTTATTCCAATAATGTTTACAATTCATTTTGAAGGCATAATTCAAACTAAACTGATTTGTTTAGATTATAGTTAATTTATATTGTGTGCTATTATACATTTTTGTGTATGTGTGAGGATGTCCTTTGAGTTTTATGTAATTGATTTTCATTGTTTTTACTCTTCTAAAAGTAATTATTTTTTTTTTATGGATTTATAAGCTTGTACAAAAGTTCTTCCTAACATGTTAGAAATTTGTTAGACAAGTTTGGTAAACATGTTGAAACATGCATATTAAATGGAAAAAACAACTAGGAACATGCATTAAATGAAAATATTGTATGATTTTGACGTGTTTTGTTAAGGGCACAATTTGATTAGGATTAGTGTTTCTCAATATTTCTTTTTGTCATGCCCCACTTTAAAAATTTAAAAACTTCCCTGTCAAAAATTGTTGAGGTAGCGTTATTATTTAAAAAGTTATGGCGATTATTGTTTTTTAAAAATTGCAAAATTTAGTAAAATTGAAACTAAACATTAGCTTCTTTTGACTTACATAAAGTGACGCCTGGAGCAAAAACAATAACTCCATTTACAAAAAGGATCTCCTAACCAGACCTTGAAAAAGATAATTCTTTATTGAATTAATTCGAGAAAAAACAAGTAAAACAGGCTTAAATTCGGCTTTGCCGAATCTTTGAATACCCTCCCCACCAATATCCTAAAAAAATGTTTTCTACTGTTTTTGATACAAATAATGTAAAAAAACTTTTGAAGTAAAATTATGGAGGTGAACAAACATTTTTGAGGTGAAAAACTTTTTTGGATGCGAAAACGAATTTTTTGGTTTAAAAAAAATTTTGAGGTGAAAAAAAAATTTTTTAAGTTAAAAAAAAAAATTTGAGGTGAATACAAAATATTATTAATTTCTAAGCGACTGGTCAAAAAATATATTATATACCAGTCGCTAATATGAAATTGTACTAAAATACACTAATTTGTATGGAAAATTTATAGGTATCTTCACATTTTCACTAATAATTTGTTAACGGCTGGACCGATTTTGCTCATTTTCAATACCAAACTGCTCGGGAGGATGTACAATAATTTGGGTGAAAATAGGCACCCCCGCTTGCGTCTTCGCGTCGTTAACGCCATTTCAACAGACAGACGGACAGACAGACGGACAGACAGACGGACAGACAGACGGACATCGTTAAATTAAAATTGCATAAGGATCACGAATATATATACCTTATGGGGTTTTAGACCTATATTTCGAGATGTTACAAACGGAATGACAAACTGATATGGAGGGTATAACAATAAATCTTTTTGTAAATCAACGAGTAGATTCAATATTTAATAAATCAATTCATTAAATCAGACTTAAAATCATAATTGGTTAATCAATATTATTTGAATCTTTTTTGATTAAATCATATCATTTCAAACATAATTCTTTTTTTGAATTCGCGAATTAAAAAAATAATTCATTATAAAAGCAGTTTTGCAAAATTTTACAAGCGAGTTCAGTTTATATGTCCTTTAAATTGCAATAGATTTATCGGGAGAGTTGTATTTATTTTTGATTTTCAAATTAAAAATATCGTTTTATATGCAATCAGGCAGAATTTTGTTCAAGTCAATTGTAAAATCTATTTTCCCTATTATAAGAGTTGGGATAATAGAGGAACTAGCATTTTTCCTTACTCTTTTATTGAATGACCAGAAGATCTTACAGTCCCGAGGAGCAGAAAGAACTTTAGGATGAAGACGCTGTTCATAAAGAAACTTCTCGCAGCTGGTACATTCAGACCCTGACTGATTTTATTGCAAAGAGGTAATGCTGTTTCCGTCTCTACGCCAATTGCAAAAGTTTAATTTAACATTTTTAGGGTTTTCCATAAAGCATTTTTTCTTGTTTTACAGTATGTGCATTTAGACCTTTGCTTCAGTAAAAATGAAGACATTTTTTAAAATTTTAATTATTTTTTTTATCAATATTTATAAATGCTTTTTTTTTTCAAGGAACTAGGTTAATGAAAGAAAAATTAAACATTTTAAATACAGCAGGATGTCAAAAATGTAGTCTGGCAATTCTGAACAATAATGTTTAGTTTAAAGATTGAACATTAAAACTTGAGCTGGCAACATTAAAAAACAGCTGATTATGAGAATAAAAAACAATGACGAAAAGAACAATGGTAGCGAAAGACGTAAAAAATTCCGAAAAGAGCTTAAGACCTAAACGAGCTGAAGATTACACAGTTCAAGACAAAAAAAAATTACGGGGTTACGACGATTGACTCTTGTTAAGGAGACCAAAAAAAATATACGTGTGTCGGCGTTTTTATAGTTTACATCGGAATTTCATTTTAGAGGCGGTTTAAGTTTCCCAGCTCTGGCCTGTTCTTGCAGCATATCGGTATATAAAACTATGTTTTCTTTACATCTGAGGTGTAGGGTATGTTCAGCAACTTTGTAGATAACGGTATGACAAATAGTTTTGTTGAACATATGAACCCTCTAACTTATAACTGCATTTTTTGGCTTTATTCTAACAAAATTGTAAAAAACACTCCGAAAAAGGGGAAGGGCGGGGATGAAATGTTCTACAAAAATGTTTTTATTATTTTTTGTCTCCTTAACAAGAATCGGTGGTCGGAACCCCGTAATTTTGGAAAAAGTTTGAAATTGTTGTGCAGTGTTGTCAACTAGTTCAATAGTTCAATGTAAAGAGTAGTTTAATTGAACTAGTTCGTTGACGAACGACACAGCTCTAGTTTGCCGAAATATGCTTTACAGGAATAATAACTACCCTGCGAGAAAATGACCTATCCCAGGACACGTTACGTGACCGGTTCAGTGTGATAGGGACCGGTCAAGAAACCGGTCACTCTCATGGGCTTGCCCTCTGTGACATGTCATAGGACTGGTCTAAAAGGACATCTCTTTACTTTTAAACCGGTTACGTGATAGGTACTTTAGGAACCGGTCCTATTTTCACCTATCTCGAGATATGTATTTTCGGAACCGGTACAGTTTTCACCTATCACGGGACAAGTCCCAATTCCCAACTGACCCCTTTTTTCCGCAGGGTTCATTTCAAGCAAAATCACGCTTTCCATTATTATTGCAGCGTCATCAACATTGTCGTCCAGAAAACAAAGTTTCCAATTAAGTTGCCGTCTGTCCGTGAAACGTTACATAGTTCAGGATATGAAAAGGTTACGAAAATGATAATGTGATTCCATTTACCGAGAGGTACAAGTGTTTTTACTTCACCGAATTCACAAGAAATTCGGTTGCTGCAACCCTATTAATGTATTTATCATTCGGTTGTCTTTTCATTAAACCGAATACGGATGTTGTAACCGAATTCAATTGCGACAATCTCAATTCGCTTGTCTCTACCTCAATTCAGTAGTCACAAACTAATTCCAACCGAATTTTTCTGAAGGTGTATATAATAGAAATAGAAACCATAAAATGGATGTTATTCTTTATGAATCTCTTTTTCAGAACATCCAAAGAAGTTAATAGTGCGAATTTTTTGATTTGTAAGAAGTCATTTTAAACAACTTCCAAAGTATTTATACTTATGAAGTCATAAGAATAAAATTTTTTGTAACAATTCCATTGAAAAGCATATACATTTTTTAATTTTAATATTTTTTTATAACAATTTATAATTATAGTAATATCCACTTTGTCCTGGTCGGAATAATAATTATTGGCATGTTCAAAATCAAATTTTTAACTTTAAAACAAAACGACTCCCTATTTTTATTTTCTATTCCCTATATTTAACAACTTCCGTAAACTAATGAAAAAGTCCATATGATCATCGATTTTTTAAAGCACCGCAAACAAACTACTTCTTCCCAATGACACGCCAATGTTAAAATCATTAATGATTCCCCGAAATTTTCACAACTTCGGGTTCAGTTGATGTAGTGTTTTACTACTTCTTCCTCAGCTCTTATTTTGCTCTTATTATTATGCTCTTATTTTCTTAAAGCATTTTTAATTTCTATGCAACTTGTATTTTTTCAATTTTTCCTAAAAATCAATTGTTTTCCTAACCTTGCTGATTTTGGAGAACTAAGGATCGGTTCCACATTACGTTTTGCTCAATATAATCATTTTCTCTGCATGGGTGCAATATCGAATTTGCAAAAAAAAAGTTTCAATCGTTATACCTTAATGACTATCGTAAGGACCCATAACTCGTACAGGTTGGTTGAAAAGTTCCTGCGCTCACCAAGAGATGGCACTGCTAGCTCCAAACTTTTTTTTCTCAAGTTGGTATAACTGTTCTGAGAACACATGCAAAGTTGCAAGTCATTCTGTCAATTCTTTCTTTGTTTACAAGCCATTTGAAGTTGACGTGTCATTGATTTTTTTTAATATGCACAAAATTGAATATCGTGCAGTCATTAGATTCTTTGTTTTGAAGGGTTAAAAAGCAAAGGAAACTTATGAACAATTGTTAGAAGTGTATAAGGAGTCCTCACCTTCAAAACGCATCGTTGAATTTTGGGCTGGTGAATTTAAACGTGGTCGTACCAGCCTTAAAGACGATCCACGCGAAGGACGACCAAAAACTGCAACCACAGCAGAAATCATTGAGCAGATGCATAAAATGGTTAATGAAGATCCAACGAGTACTCCATATTTTACATGAAGAACTGCGTATGAAAAAACTGTTTGGAAAGTTAGTGCCGCATTAACAATTTAACAAAAACTGGATCGAAAACAAATTTCTCAGCGTAATTTGGAACGTTTTAAGCCGAATAAAACCGACTTCTTGCGTAGTTTATAACTATGGAGAAACTTGGATCTACCACCATTATCCTAAATTGAAACAAGAACGTTTACAGTGGACTGATGCTGGTTGTTCAGCTCCAAAGCAGGTGAAGTCACAACGATCAGCAAAGAAGGTTATGGCATCAGTTTTTTTGGATTCAAAAGGAATTTCGTTGATTGATTATCTTCAGAAAGGTAAAACAATCAACTCTGAATATTATTGCAGCCTTTTGGATCAGCTGGATGAAAAATTTCCTGAGAAAAGACCTGATTTAAAGAAGAAAAAAATCATTTTTCATCAAGACAATGCACCTGCTCACAAAAGTGTTTTGACGATGGCTAAATTCAAAGAATTAAAGTACGAATTGCTTGAACATCCACCGTATTCACCAGGTTTGGCTTCCAGTGACATTATCTCTTTAGAAATCTCAAACAATTCCTTCGTATAATGCATTTTTCGTCGAATGAAGAGGCCATAGCAGCCGTAGACGGTTATTTTGCAGAGCTTCCGAAAAACCATTATAAGGATGGGATAAAATTATTGGAAGATCATTGAAACAAGTGTATTGAGCTTCTAGGAGATTATATTGAATAAAAAAATATATTTCGTAACAAAAACAGTATTCTTTCATTTCGAGCGCAGGAACTTTTCAACTAACCTGTAATTTCAAATACTCAATTTAAATTTACTCGTTGGCATGCCCGACATTAATTTGTTTTACTTGTTTTAATTGTTATTAGCGTTTTTAGCGATTTTTTTTTTACTGTGACAATTAATATGAATAATTATCTTCTTAAAATTCTTTTTGTAATTTAAAATGTTTTAATTTTTTGTACAATTCTTTGAATTTTTAATCTCTTATACATTTTTTTTAATAAATATTTTGACATTAGGTTTACAATTTCACCTTTATCTATTTGTTTGTTTTATGTTTTTTGACACCTGAACCAACATGCTTTTATTTATAATTTTATTAAATATGTCACGATTATTTTATATATATTTTATAAAAGATTTTTCTTAATAAAGATTATTCTGATTTATATCATTGTCAAATATTAATATAATTTGGCACGTCATTAAATATTTTGACTTTAGAAATATTTATAAACGTCTTTTGGCTGAACATGTTTTTCATTACTTGTTCTTTCTTGAAAAGATAAATTATTGTTAATATGTATTTTTTATTAAAAAAAACTCAATGTATATAAATTTATTGTTTTTTCTGTTTCTGTTTGTGTTTTGTTTTTTATTATCTTAACAATAATTTTGAACATATTTTCATTGGCGCCTCTAATTCATTAATATTAATTTAAAATTTAAATATTTTTACAATTATTTATATTTATTTTTTTTTTATATTTTCGGGTTTTTTTTTTACGGCTGAAGTTAAATATTCAATATTTTTTTTGCACATTTTTATACGTAAATCTTTTGCAAAACAATACCGGATTTTATTTTTTTCTCTTGTTGCTGCTTATTTTAAATATTTTATCAATTATTAATTAATTAATATTTATGCGTATTGAGTTGTTGTTTTTACAATTGTCACAATAAGGTGTTAAATATTAATGTTTTCAAAATTTATACATATTATTTAGCAATAAATTTGCCATAAATTTTAAATTAAGCACTTTTATTAGCGAATTTAATTTTTAACATTCTTCTGAAATTCTGATGAGAGATTTATATCTTTATATTATTAACAAAATGCTTTATGAAATCTATAAAGTTGAAATTTATCAGTTGGATATTCGGACTCCGCAGATGAAAATACTTCAAAAGTACCTTATTAGAGAATTAGAACACATGCCAGGGAAGACATATTTTAAATTTTAGAGTGCACATTTAAAATATTAGGTTTCTTTCCAAAAGAATATTTCGAAAAATCAGTAGTTATTCCATACTTCAAGAACCAGTTATATAAAATTTTAGGCATCTAACCAAAGGGGTTTGAGCAGAGCCGTCAAGGGGGAAATTCCTCCTTTTCACCCCTTCGCATATGTATGTCCAAAAATTTTGTCTTGCTAATAAGACTTTGGGCTAAATCTAATGAACATATATTTCATTTCAGGGGTTTGAGCAGGCCGTCAAGAGGGATACTTTCCCCTATTTGCCATTGTACCTAGGAATTTTCTTAAGTCCCGTCTGAGTATATATATGTCTATTCAAAATTTAAAGTTCCGAGTTTCAGTGGTTTTGGCAGGCCGTCAAGGGAGAGAATTTCCCCTTTTTGTCCTCTCTGTAATCTATTCCAAAAATTCCTTCTTGGAAGATGCCTACACCGGAGGAGGAACCTTCATACCAAATTTCAGCGGTTTAGTCAGGTCGTTAAGAGGGGACACTTTTTGCCTTTTGAATCCAAATTTTCACCACATCATTGACGAAAATTCTGAAATATACCTTATTAGTGATTTAGCCCATACACCAGGGAGCACATAGTTCAAATTTCAGGTATCTAGCCAAAGGGGTTTGCGCAAGCCATTAAGGAGGGACTTTCTCCTTGTTACCCCTCTCCGAAGGAACTTTCAAAAAAATAGCATCTATGCCGGAAAAAAAAATTAATTTCCCAGCTCATGCGGTTACGGCTGGTCGTTAAGGGTAGGCTTTTCGCTCTTTAAAAAGTACCTTATTGCTGAGTTAGCGCATACTTCAGGGAACGCAT
Organism: Eustalomyia histrio; assembly: GCA_949748255.1. NCBI lineage: Eukaryota > Metazoa > Arthropoda > Insecta > Diptera > Anthomyiidae > Eustalomyia > Eustalomyia histrio. The sequence goes on from OX456527.1 coordinate 36,828,662, forward strand.
ATATTAAATTTCAGGTTTTGGTTGCCTTCCAAGGGGAGGCTTTTCGACTTTTTGACCCTTCCTATATGATTTTCCAACAATCTTAGCTGATGTTTATGACGGAGGAGGACCTTCATAGTAAATTTCAACTTCCTAAATCCAAAGGTTTGGGCAGGCCGCTAGGGGGAAACTTATCGCCCTTTGAACACCAATTTTACCAATTCCTGAAAATATACTTCCTTTGAAAATATACTTCATCAGTGATTTACCCCATACTCCAGGAAATGCATATTGTAAATTTCAGGTTTCTAGCCAAATGGGGTTTTCTCTTTTTGTCCCATCCCGTAGGAATTTCGAAAAATCCCATCTTAGCGGATGTCTATGCCGTAGAGGAATTTTACGCCAAATTTCCTAGCTCTAGCGGTTTGGGTTGGCTGGGATGTTGAGTGCGTGAGTCAGTAACGTTATTTCTTTATATTAAAAATTAGGTAAAAATAAAATGAAAAATTATTCCACAATATGGACCTAAAACTGGGATTGAATATGTTCGCATGAATTCATAGCACATGGCCGAACTAAAAATTTCACGGAATTTGCGTGATCGCATCACAAGCCGGAAATGAGTTATAATAATTACTGAGCTATTTTTAAAATTCGAAATTAATAATCAATACTTTTTGACTTTTTTAATCGGGGTTAAGCTGTAATGTTGTTTTTTGTGTAAGTTTTAAAGATGTCAAGTTGGAATCTTGTATGTTATATATTCTAAAAAAAACTCAAATATTGGTGTGGATTACGCCAGAAGCACAATTCTTACGTTTACGTTTTAAATTATTACTTATCATGAAATATTGTAAATCGTTCTATAAAGTTTATGTCAAAATACGAAAACTTTCATGAAATTAAGCATTTTACGGCAGGTTTTATTATTTTGCGTAATTTTTTTTTTTCACGTGTACTGTCAAAATTTTCTGAGTGTATCCAAATCTGCTAGAATGTTAGATTAAGATTTGAAATAACAGAATAGTAAAGTAAGGCCCCAAATCGCCAAAAAAAAAATTTAATATTGGGTATACAAGTTAATAATGTCGATTATTTTGCTTTAAAATCCATTTATTATAATAACAAAATGAATTGACACATTATTCAAAGTAGTGTCCATCGTTAGCCACTACTTTTTGCCATCTTTCTAGATGCATGTGGATTCCGCGCCAAAAGAACTGCTCTGGTTTTGAATCAAGTCTGATACCCTGTTCTAAAGTGAAGCGTATTCCAGTAAGGGCGTTCTGCATCGATCGAAACAAATGGTAGTCAGAAGAGGCAAGGTCTGGGCAATAGGGCGGGTGAGCCAAAACTTCCCACCCACTGTTTTCCAAATAGTTTTTGACCGGTCTTGCAACATGAGGCCGAGCGTTGTCTTAATGGAAGATTATGGCCTCGTGCACGCAAAGAAAAAACATGATTGAGAGAATCATATTCGAAGTGCATCATATATTTTTGGGTTTATGATTTTGCCAACCATAGTCGTACTATATTATGGTTATCATATTATGATAATAAAATATTCATAATTTTACCATAATATTGACCCTACAGTTATATTATGATTCAAAAATTAGCACATTATGATTCTAAATAAACATATTATGACGTTAAATTTATCATAATATGATTGCATGTAATCATAGTATTCTCAAAATATTATTACATTATGGTCCCCATAACTATATTATGATTTCTGGATTATCATAATATGATCCATATAAAATCTTCATATAGAATCTTTTTCACAATGAATTGATTATTTTTAATAATATTACATGTATAAAGAATTTTCGAAAAAAAACCTCAAAAAAATCTTCTAAAGTTTAAAAAAAAATAAACTGGATCTTAATAGGTCAATTGATGAAATGTTTTAATGGCACATGAAAGGTATTTTCTACCCATCTGATATTTTGACCAGTTTTAGTAAACATTATATGATTGCTTTTTTTAAGACATTTCGTATTAGGACTGTAAATGTCAAAGTCATGTTTTATTTGATGTATAATTATTCACTGATTGTTGCCAAAATTTTATGGTTGCATAATTATCATATTTTTTTCATAGTCAGAATTTTTGTTACCACAGTATGGTTACAGCCAATCATGTTTTAAAATAGAAGGTGGCAATCATAAAATAGTGAAATATTTACTATAATAATGATGGTAGCGACCATGTTGATGGTTAGACAACCAATAATATGGTTGTGACAACCATACCCGATTGCAGCAAGCACAATATAGCAGCAGTGACCATGTTGCAACCATGTTTTTTCTCTGCGTGTGTCTGGTCGAATGTTCTGGTCGATTTTCGTTGATTGCTCTCTTTAAACTTATTAATTTTGTTCGGTATAGTTCCCCTGCGATCGTCTGACCCGATTTCAACAGCTCATAATACAAAACAACCTTCTGATTCCTCCAAATATAGAGCATTACCTTGGCGCCATGGATATTCAGCTTCGGCGTTGATTTGGCTAGTTGGCCGGGCTTTACATATGATTTTTCGCTTGGGGTTATCGTAATGTATCCATTGTTCATCACCAGCAACAATACGATGCGTTCAAGCAGCATTTCCGACATTCAAAATCGCCTTTCAAAGTCTCTCGACTTCATTTCATATGCTTTTAAACGTAGAGAAATGGCTTGTTGTGTGACTCCCAATGATAATGCAAGTTCTTCTTACGTTTGACAACAATATTCGTCGAGTAATGCTTTCAATTCCTTATCTTCAAACTTTTTCGGCTAACCAGGCCTCTCCGTGTCTTCTGATCGCGCAAACCATCCTTCACAAGTTTTTTGAGTTGGTGCATGGTGACCGTAAGCTTCTACCAACAATCGATAACTTTCAGCAGCCGTTTTCCTTAAAACATCTTTTTTAGGCACAAAATTCGACATTATTATAGCGATTAAAAAAAATGTGTGTTTACACTTTGGCGTCTATCGAATACCGAATTATAATGACAGATGTTTCCCCTCCAAAATACCATATTTGTTATTATTGACACAAACCATATGCGAATCAAATCAACATTATTAACTTGTTTACCCAATATTTTAGGTAAAAAAATAATCTGGTTTAAGAGAAAAATTCTTAATTCCCTTTCTATTGCCGCCACTAATTAAATATTTTGTATTAAATTAAATGTATGTATTTCTTGCCAAATAAATGCTGTAATAATTATATCATTTAAATACTCACAGCTTGTTTTTTCCTTCATATCCAAATGGGGTTATTTAATTTTTTTTCTTTCCGTTTTTAGTTTTTTTTTTTAAGAGAAAAAAATCTATAACCTTGTACTGAATAATGTACAAATGTAGTTTTCACATCCTTTTTAAGAAAAAAAAATAAATAAATAAATAAATAAATAGCAAAAATATATACACAACATATGAATGACAATATAAATTGTTATAAAAGCCTATACAAAACCTATTATGTATGTTTTTTGTAATATTTCCAACCAAGTTGGCATCGCTTCGAGTGTATGTTTGCATCGTACTGGTGAAGTATGGAAAAGAAGTGTAAAAATAAACAGAACGATAGAATGGATCATGATGATGATGACATACTTTAGCAGTAATAACTACTAAATGTTACAGAAAATCAAGAAAATGTTGAAGAAAATAAACATAACAATTTTTTTTTTCTTTAAAAATTTAATGAATTATTAAATTGAGGAAAATCTTTTTTAACCAGATTATGAAGTAAATTGTAAATCTACCTTAAATTATCTTTTCAAATCTAATATTTAATTTATTTGTAAGTTTTTGTGAAAACAGGATTTATTCAACACATAAATAAAATCAGCATAATTTTGTCAAATTATATTGTTTTCAGCAGGTTTAACTAAAACCAACATGTTTAGCTCTAAAACACATGTCGATTTTTAAGTAGATTTCTAAATTAATTTTGTTTACTTGTTAAATGTGTATAAAATATACACTCATAATAATCCCGGAATAAAAATACGAAATCAATGTCAAAATAACAAAAACGTTTGTAAAATAAACGGAAATTGATTTATTCTACAAATATTTTTGTTATTTTGACATTTTTTAATATTTTTTTGCATGCCCAGGTAAAAATAAAAACATATGCTCATGTATTCTCACATATTGCTTAATTAATGTACGTATATGAATCATATATGAAGGTATGTGATATTTATGGACGCATTTATTTATCTATACATGCTAAAAAATGGGTGTATTTTTGGGAATATATGGCATCATACATGTTATTGTATGTCATATACTTTTCCATTAATGATCATATGTTATCTCATTTTCTATTTGTTATTTTTTGATTTATTTGTTTGACTTAAACTTCAAAATCAAAAAGTCAATTTTTTTTTTTATTTATTTTGAAATTTTTAATATTTTTATATAATTTTTATGAGAATTTATTGTGTCAAAAAATTTATATTTATTTGTTGTGTGTTGTTCAAAAGTTTTTGTTTGATTTATTTTGACGAAAATCTTTAATTAATGTGATATCGTACATGGGGCTCAAAGATGATATATTAGAATTTTATAAGATTTGTTAAGTTTGCGGTTAAGATTCTTTACAATAAATTTATTAATGTCTTTTACAATTTTAGTATTTATCAAATCCTGTTTTAAGACAGTACTTTTTACGGTGAAACGAACAACGTAGTTCATGGTATTAAAAAAATTACCGCTGTTTGACATTTTACCGATGGAGATGCCAAAATCTAAGCCGCTTTCCTTTCATTTATTCGTGTTAAAATGCAGGATTCAAAAGTTTCCCCCTTTCTCGGTAAATCTTGCATTTTTTCAATTCATCTTTCAGAATCAGCATCCAGAAGTAAATGATTCGATAAAGCCAAAGTTCTGAAGAAGAATATATAACCAGAAACTCCAGATGTGATTTGTACGTTACATAAACTTTATTTTTTTAATACATTAATAAAACCGTTATGTGGTTATTAGTTACAATGCTATATTTTCGTTCACATCTCAGATACATTTTTCATGTAAATTAATATAAGTTTTGTATTTAAAAGAAAATTTAATATAAAAACTTGATCAATTTTACTAAAAAATTAAAAACAATTCTTTTAATGGAAAAAATATATGAAAACCAGGAATATATACACATGTATGAATACAAATATGTCATTATTTACCATCATTTATGATCATAAATCTACATATTACCTCAATTTTCGTTAATGTTCATGCATGGAATCATATATGATCATCCATACATAGACATGCATGAACATATATGACTATTTTTAGCCAGGTGGACTATTTTCGATGTACTTAAATTTGATCGTATTACAGTTTGTTGAAAAGTATTTACTTTTCTTTTTAATTTCTTAACATTTTGTATCTTTATATAATTTCTTGATCATTACAATATCATTCTCAATAAATTTTAATATATCTTATTTAATTTGCCATTATTTATTATTTTTATCATCTCATCAACCACCCAACCAACCGAACCGAACTTAGCAAATGAACAAAAATACACATCCATAAATTAAGTTGCGTGAAATGTTTTTAGTTTGATGTTATTTTAGATACTTGCTCATAAAACGTACTATTCATTTCACGTGCTGTTTTCTAAATTAGTTTTATTTTTTATATTCAGCTTTTTTTTGTTTTGTTTTTTTTTTATTTTTGTCTATGTCACATTATGATTGAGTGACCTCTTTGTGGGTCATTGTGAAAATATAATTTTTTTAAATCACACACACAATTTAATGAGAATTGTTTTTAATTTATAGAATTCAACAAGTACTAAATTATCGTTAATAGAAATGCGAAAAAAGTTTTAAAATTTTTCTAAAATAAATTATATTTTGTAAAATTACTAAAATTTTGTAAAATGACTAAAATTTTGTAAAATTTCTAAAATACTAAAATTTTTTTAAATACTAAAATTTTTATAAATTTCTAATATTTTGTGAAAATTACTAAAATTTTGTGAAAATTACTAAAATTTTGTAAAATTACTAAAATTTTGTAAAATAACAAAAATTTGGTAAAATTTTGCATTGTTAAATTCTTAAATTTTGTAATATTACTAAAAATTTTTACCTACTAAAATTTTGTACAATTACTAAAAATTTGTAAAATTACTAAAAATTTTTTAAATACTAAATTTTTTATAAATTTCTAATATTTTGTGAAAATTACTAAAATTTTTTTGAAAATTACTAAAATTTTGTGAAAATTACAAAAATTTGCTAAAATTACCTATATTTTGTAAAATAACAAAAATATTGTAATATTATAAAAATTTTGTAAAATTACATAAATTTTGTAAAATTTCTTAAACCTTGTAAAGTTACTAGAATAACTTATATTTTGTAAAATTACTAAAATTTTGTAAAATTACTAAAACTTTCTAAAATTTTGTAAAATTATATGTTTTTAAATTTGATGAGGATCGAGATCATAATTTAATTTAAATAACAAATAGGCAACACTAATTTTTTTAATGTATTAAATGGAAAAAAATTGTGAGGATCAGCGCTAGAGGGGGGAGTGCACACTTTCGACCTAAGCTGATCCTCACAATTTTTTCCATTTAATAAAAAAAATAATTAAAACAGATAGATCGAATAATATAAACAAAATTTGCATTTTGTAAAATTACTAAAATTTCTAATATTTTGGGAAAATACATACTAAAATTTTGTAAGATTCTTAAATTTTGTAAAACTACTAAAATTTTGTAAAATTACAAAAATTTAGTAAAATTACTAAAGTTTTGGAAAAATTACTAAAGTTTTGGAAAAATTACTAAAGTTTTGTAAAATTACAAAAATTTAGTAAAATTACATAAATTTTTCAAAATTACTTAAATTTTATAAAGTTACAGAAACTTTGTAAAATTACTAAAGTATTATAAAGTTACTAAAATTTAGTAAAATTACTAAAGTTTTGTAAAATTACAAAAAAATTTAGTATTACTAACGTTACTAAAATTTAGAATTGTATGACTTATCTATAGAATAAATGTAAGTAATATTTTAGGTGGATCGCTCTGAAACATACACTTTATATAGAAAACTAAATTATCTAAAGAAAAGCGTATGAGTTTTTGGGTATATTAATTTTTGACAAAACAGCGAGGTGTTAAAGTCAAAATATCTATTTTTTATACTCGTAAAGAAACAGCTCTAAGTCAAAAAGTATTTGACCTATCAAAAACTTCTATGCGCATTCATAGATAAATTAGTTTTCCATATGCATTATAAATTTCAGAGAAATCCACCAAAAATTGATCAAGTAATGCTGCGTGCCGTGGACCTCTATTGTAAATATACTATTATTTTGTAAAACTTTGTGTAAAATAAATATTTTTTTGTACTCCTTCATAAATCTTGTGAAAACCAATGTTTGTTAACACATCTCCGTAAATAAAGAAAATAAAAAAAAGGAAGTTTTTATATATAGACTTTTTACGTAGGTGTTACCCCTTAAGTAGTATAAAAGGGTGCTTGAGTTCAATGATTTTTGATGTAACAAATTGGTATCATTGCGACAAAAACATTGATATATAACCCTTAAGATCCGAATGTAAATACAGAAGATATGACAAAAAATTAAAAATGCCCTACATTCGGCAACAAAAAAAAATAAAATAATAGTTCCGTCAATGGTTCCTTCGAGGAAAACATCGGTCTCCGCGAGACAAAAAACATTGATATACAACACTTTAAGATCCGACGGTAAATGGCGAAGATATAACGAAAAATATAAAATGGCAACCCCTACGTTCGGCCAAAAAAAAAAAAACATTTTCGAAATTTTCTTGTTAAAATACTTTATATTTGAGGGTGTACGGTGAAATTTTTTTTTTGAGCTACGGTCTAGTATGCATAATTTCTTCAGAAGCAATAATAGTTATATTTAGCAATGTTGGAAAGGCGTTTGTAAAGGACATTCATTGGTACCTTTTTTCGGTCCTTTTTTTTGCACATTCAAAATCTATCAATATTCACATTAAATATACACATATACACAACATTAAAACAATTGAAAATAAATTAATACCCAAACTATAAATTTTTTGATTAAAACGACTGCAATTTATCATTTATTTTAAATTGTTTGCAGAAAAAACAACTGACAAAATCGTTAAAATCAATAGGTTCTTCGTTTATTTAAATACTTCAAGAACTGTTTTTTTTTGGTGTAAAGAAAGTTTTGTCTGAATATTTCAACTACTACAGGAGGTCCGTATTTTTGTGTATTTTTTTTAATGACTAGTAAAAAAAGTTAAAAAATACACTTTTTAGTAATTTTACCATTAATTTAATTGAAAACAACTTTACTAATTTACTTTTTAAATAATCGGCAAACAGTGACTTTAAATATATTGCAATTGTGTATGTTATTGGTCTAAAAAGAGGTCAAAAATTGGCGAAAATTCTGCCATTTCATTCAAAGAAAGTTTTTTTTTAAATATATATATCTATTGGAGAGACATTTTTAAAGTATCTAAAAGACAGTTCCTTAAAGTAGCTTCAACGAAATACCTCATCGTTGCTTTGAAAGAAATATGAAAACCTGTTACATATCACCGAAAATTGTCTTGTAGGAAATTTTGGTGACATGTCCTAGGTTAGTTCAGTGTCTACGCTACATATATAAAACTGAGAGGTCCCTGTCATATCAAAAGTACTGATACCATCTCAATTTTAAATATTCGGTAGGGGAATTGTCTGCTGCAACAAAGCAAACAAACTAAGCATTAATTTAGTATCAGTTTGTATTTTGAATATTTAAAAAGAATTTATTGTTATTTAATTGCAAAATTAAATTTGTTTACCATATTTTGTAGAGTATTTGTCATAAATAATTTATTAAAGTTACGTTTTTTTTCTATTTTCAGGTAAGCTTTTCTATAAAATCTTATAAAGTATGATGTTATAACATTAAAAGTATGATATGATATCATTAATTTGTATTCAAGTAAGTGGAATATTCTTTAAAACAAAATAATACCTGCTGAACTCATTTGTTTAGATCTTAAAATAAAATATTACCATATATTGCTGTTGATGTTTTATTTATTATTGAAAATTGTTCAATTTTTTCTATGATAAATATTACATCACCAACAATTAACCACTTGTATTTCTTATGAATTACTACATTTTTTAGACTTTATTTATGTTAATTAAACCTGGTAATTTACATTTTAATATGCGAAATAGTATGCAGCTATGGATGACTGCATCAATTGCAGTTTTAATAAAAAATGCGGGTAAAGAAAAATATAATATAATAGAAAAAATAAATTAGAGTGCAGCGAATCTTTTTTATACTCTCCATAATGCAAATTCAGTTATGAATACTAATTTCCTACTTTGATTATTTTAATCTGAAGCCTTACAATATGCGGCAGTTTCAATATAAATTGATTAGTGCACAGAAAAATTTAAAATCGAATTTCAATTAAAATGTTTGTAAATACAATTAAAAATTTAATTGAATTTAGAACAATTAAAGAATTTGTTATATGAATTAACTTTTTTGTAAGAATTAATTTAAAATTGTTGAATTATTTTTATAATAATATCAATTAAATTTTTTATGAAAAATCTTCAACATTTTCAATTTAAGTTTAAATTGTATCAATTAATTAAAGTGCTAATCAAAAATCAATTAAAATTTTAATTAAATTTTTTATTTTTCAATATTCAATATTTTTACACCAAGTTCATTATCAATTAAAAATTTAATTGATACTTCAATTGAACTTTTAATTGAAAATGAACAAAAAATTAAACCGTCGACTGATTCTACTCATTTTGAACACCAACCATAGAGAAAACAAATTTTTTGTTACAGTAGAATATCTTGCCAAGGGAATTTTGTTTTTTATTGTCAACATCAAATGCATTCTAGTGAGTTCAAAAAAAAAAAATGTTTCAACGAAAAATCTGTTGTCAGTGAGATCATAAACAGAACCTTACGGCGACGGCGACGATTCACGCTGCGGGGAGAGAATGTAATTTAAATGATGCGTTCGACGGCATTAATTGTCAAAATTATTTACATATACATTTGTGTTTGTTTATTTTCATTTTATAGTATTTCAAGCCTTTGCAATTTTTTTGGAAATAAATTAACAAATGTCGATAAATCAACAAATAGAAGGATAAAGTGAATATCACTGGTATGCAAAGTATGTTTTCAATAAGGCATTTAATGACTGCAGGAATTAACCATTTATGGACTAACTAAATAATTGTTTTTTTTTTTTACTATTTAATTTGCACTATTAACTTCTTTGGATGTTCTGAAAAAGAGATTCGTAAAGAATAACATCCATTTTATTTTGCTGGGTTATATTGCTTAATTTAATAAGCCAACTTGATTTGCTATTCTAGCCCACAAATCTTTTTTGTATTGGAAGTTTTTGTATAATGGAGATTGTAGACTAAAAATACAATCATATTTTTTAACTTCTGTAATTTTTTCGAATATATCATTTTTCTCCATTTTGAATTAATTTTTAAATTTTTTCCTTCAAATTTGCTGCTTCTTTTTCTTGAAATATTCACAATGATTAATAGCCCACATGTCTTTGTTTACAAAATTATGCAAACATATGGCAACGTTGGTGAAGGAACAAATTTAAAAAATGAGAGCATAAGAGAAAACGAAATGAAAATAAAATAAGTTTTATTTTATTGCGTTTTTTCTCAGCGTTTTTATATGCCAAATCTTTATATAAAAAAAATCGCACACCGCATCGTAAGGTTCTGTTTAGTGTCTGAAACAGCAGGGAAAAATTAACAACATTCATAGCTACTTCATGCGACAAAAATTATGACATAGCCAACATTTCAATAAGTTACAAACGTCATGACCATCTTCTATATTCACTCTCTTACAATGAAGTGGAGGGTATATAAAAACTAAGAAAATTAAATCAAAAACAGACAACACCGTAAATTGCAATTATATAAATCACTAGAGCATGTAATACAAATTTTTACATTTTTATTTACATAAGATAACTTCGATAAGAATAAGGAATTTAAAAATAAATTAATATTTATACTTCTCAATTAAATTTTCCAGAATTTTTATTAAATAATAATGAGTATCCACTTTGTTGGAGTGTACTGAATGAAATATTAAATCTGAATACTGAAATTATTAATTATAAAATATAAAATCTAAGTACTTTTTTTTCAACTACATTTATAGTTGTTTATTTTATTTGGACAAAATTCATCATTACAAATTTCAATTTGGCCTCAGCGCCAAAAAGGCATTATTGAGGCAAGTTGGCAAAATAATTCAAAAATTAAATGTACAAATAAAATATGAATTAAAAAAGTAGCTTATAATATATGAATAATACAAACGTATTTTATATAATTTACTTCATGTTGATATTTAAATATCTAAATGAATTAGTATTAAAATCGAAGTGACAATTTTGAGTTTCAAAATCAATTAGTACTACAATGTAAGTGCAAATCATAGATGTTTTTGTAACAACATTAGCTAGTAGGTACTTATATTTTAGTATTTCATATCGTGTTTCTGTCGTAGTTATTTTAGTACCAAAATAATAGCACCAACCGTAGATATTTTAGTAATAAATATTTAGTTTTAAATGCACTTATTTAAGTACCAAATCCAACTTGTACTTAAATGGAAGCATCAATCGTGGTTGTAGTTACTTTAGTTTTAAAATCAATTTATACTAAAATATAAGTACTATTCTTTAATATTTTAGTACCAAATACTAAGTTATAATCATAGTTATTTTACTACCAATTATTTGATATAAATAGCAAGGACGGTGTAAAACTTAGGATGTAAAAAAGGCTTCCAGTTTAGAAATGGTGCCAACACTATGGAAATTTCATGCTAACAATTTGTAATACCAAAATCAACTACAAAATCTTAGTATCAATCGTCGTAGATATTTTAGTACCAAAATTAAATAGTACCAAATTATAAATTACAACCTTAGTTATCTTTGTACTTAATATTCAGTTTTAATCGCAGTTTATTCCTACTTAAATATAATCACCAATTGTAGATAGTTTAGTAAAGTATTCTGATTTTCAGTTGAAGTTTTTTTTAGTGCCAATATAATTTAAAACTTAAATTTAAATAGCAATCGCAGACATTTTAGTATTAAACACTCAAATTTGACATTTTGTACATCCTGAGTTTTATACCGTCCTTGTTTGCACATCCTGAGTTTTGCACCGTCCTTGGTTATATTATCACCAAAATCAATTGCTACTAAAACCTAGGTACCAATCGTTGTAATTTTATTACAAAATTCAATTAGTACTAAAATCTAAGTATCAATCATGGATAAAATTTAGTGCCGCTCTGTTAAAGATTGAATTCTATTTTGAAACAATTCCCTAAAAATCAAATTCGATTTACTTTTTAATCGAATGAATTCCTTCTTTGGAATTCATTCGATCGAGATCACCTCTAAGAATTTCAATCAATTTATCTCTTCGATTTTACCAAACATTGAATTCAATCATTACGAATTTATTCGATTTCTCACTCATTCAATTTACAATTCAATTAATCATTCATTGGGAATTCAATAGATTTTTACTCCAATCTATTTACAAATTTGAGATTTCATGTTCATTGCATTTAGTTTCATGTGGAATGGAAATGACACTCGTTTTTAAATAAAAATCTGAAAATTAATAATTTGGTATGTTATTTTATAACAGTAAATTTAATGATTTCTTACAAATACAAGAAGAAAACAACAAAAAGCAATTAATGGACAGTTAAAAATCATTAATTTGTAAAAATAAATTCAAAAGTAAAAAAATCGTCAAAATTTAGAAGAAATAAAAAAAAATTGTAAAAAAAATTAAAAAAATTGTATAAAAAATTTTAATAACACCTCTGTCTGCAATGAAGACTTATTGAGATAAACACGATCTAAAATATTGCCAAATAACCCAAAACTTGAGACCTCTGGTGAAAAAAGTTTTTCTTAAGTGCTTTTAGTTTTTAGAGGTAAATTTTAGTTTTTTAGAAAAATTTTTCAAATATTTTGGTTTTTTAATTTTTTTTTTTTTTTGATTTTCGCAAATTCTAGGGTTTTCGGCATTGGCATCTTTTTTTATATTTTTTCGAATTTTGTTTTCCGAATTGTAGCAATTTTCCAGTTTTGGCTTTTGCAAATTTAATTCATTTTTTCCACTTTGGCGAGTTTTACAATTTATAGCGATTTTTTTATTTTGAGGATTCTTTAATTTTGTCGAATTTTTTTTGTTCAATGTTGGCTATTTTTTTTAAATTTTAGCGATTTTTTCGATACTGGAAACTTTTTTCAATTTTTTTTTGTTTTTTTAATTTTAGCTTTTTTATATTGTTGTTCGATTTGTAGCAATTTTTTTAATTATGGCTTTTCTTATTTTAAGTGATTTCAACAATTTGCCGAGTTTTATAATTTTTTTTTGCGTTTTTTTAAATTTTTATCGATTTTTGCAAATTCTAGCGTTTTTCGGGGTTGGCAACTTTATTAAATGTTGCTGATTTTTTTTTTAATTTCAGCGTTTTTTCGAATTTTTTTTCCGAATTGTATCAATTTTTCAGTTTTAGCTTTTCTAAATTTAAGTGATTTTTTCCACTTTGGCGAGTTTTACCACTTTTAGCGATTTTTTTCAAGGTTCTTAATTTTGTAAAATTTTTTTTTCAATGTTGGCTATTTTTTAAATTTTAGCAATTTTTTTGATAATGGCAACTTTTTTAAATTTTTTTGTTTTTTAATTTCAGCTGTTTTTTCCAATTGTAGCAATTTTTTTAATTTTTGCTTTTCTAAATTTAAGTTATTTTACAAATTTGGTGGGTTTTATAATTTTTAAGCGATTTTTCCAATTTTACAGATTTTTCCAATTTTAACGATTTTTTTAAATTTTGACTATTTTTTTTCGATTTAAACAATTTTTTTTTCAATTTTAGCATTTGTTTTTTATTTTGGAAATATTTTAATTTTGTAAATGTTTGTCAAATCGATTGAATTTCCAACAATTGAATTCACTTCGAATAATAAAAAATTAATTCTTTTAAAATTAAATCAATTTTGACCAACTAAGGACTCATTTCCATTCAAAAATTGTAGTTTGAGAATTCAATCATTCCATAGTCAATCCGAACTGGAAATCGAATGAAGTATTGAATTCTTAAGAAACTGAATTCTAATGTTAGTTATATTAGTACTAAAATCAATTAGTACTAAATTCTAACTAGGAAAGTACCCCAACCTAATTAAATTTGAATATTTAATAGAAACAAAAAAACTAAAATCAACCTGTCACGACTTTTGGGCTACCTCGAAATTTTAACCCCATGCCGGCTAAGAAATTTTTTTCCGATTTTGATGCTTAATTTTGGTGCACGTGGTTGATTGGAAGTCTTAAATCCAAAACCGGAGAAAAAAAATTTAAAAAGTTTAGATTTTTTCGGTTTGGCGGCTTTTAAACATTTAAAAAAAAAAAAATTTATTAAACATCTTTTTTAGACCCCAATCTTTAAAATTTATTAGTTTTGGCACTTTAGTACTAATCGTAAATATTTTTGGGTACTAAACTCTTAAGTACCAACTGTCAACCCAAAAAAAAATATATAAATGCAATTTTAGTAAATAATATTGAAATCTTATCATTATTATTATTATTGTACAATTATTATTAAAAGAAAACGTTTAATGAAAAAATAAACGTGCAACATAATAATGTGTCTCAAGTAAAATTTGAATAAAATTGCGTGAGGAGACTTGCAAAGTGTTTGCTTATAAAAAGTGTTTTAATAATACATTAAATGTAAGCTCATTTTATAAAATTAAAGGAAATATCAATCTATTAATAAAAAAAAAATAAAAACTGAATTGTTTTACTCTTCTAACCTTGATCTAAAAACACAACATCTTTAAGACAAATAATAATATAACATTCAACCGAGCGACCGACCGTCCGTCCGTCCAACCGACCAACCAACAACTTACTGCTGCTGCCAATTGTAACCATTCCACCTTAATTTAAACACATCCACTGTAAATTATTTGATTTATAACACTCCTATTTATTTAAATTACACTTTAAAGTGTTTGTTGTTTAAATCTCTGTTGAATAAATTGTTTAGTTTCAAATTCATATTCATTAAATGTCGTCCAACAACGACGTCATTGTCAAGTAATTGCAGTTGTTTCAATTTTTATTAATACAGACAGTAAAGAAGAAAAACAAAACTATAGAAGAACTTAATACAGAAGATGTGTTCCAAAGTTCTCGTGTCTGCTTTGGATTTTTTTTTTTTTCATACTACAATAACTTGTATGTAGTAGCATTGTAATTAAAACAATAATACAAAGTTATTAAATATTAAAAAAAAAAAATCAGTTTTAAGTCAACAAAAATTGTGACAGTTTTATTAATTACATAACATGTTTGTCTTGTAAATATCATGTTTTTTAATGAATGACTTTAATTATTGTGATTAAAAATGTAGTAAAGGTTTTAATTTAAATATTTGAAAGAAATACGAAATAGTGTCTGGTGTTAAAATTATAATTTATTAAACTTTTAGTGCTAACTTTAATCGTTAATGTTTTTGTACCAAAAATAAAGCAACTACTCGTGGGTCATTTAGGTCAGTTCTGGTGAGCCAAATAAAATCCGCGATATAGTTTTAAGTGACGATAGAGTTTTGAGTGACGTGAACTAGTTGTACGGAGAGAAAAAACGTGGTTGCAACATGATCACTGTTACTATATTATACTTGCTGCATACGGGTATGGTTGCCACAATAAATTTATTGTTTTATAAAATAGGTTCTAACCATTTTATTATTTTATGATTACCACTTTCTATTTCATAACATGTTTGGCTGTAAATATACTATGGTAACAAAAATTCTGACTATGAAAAATATGATAATTATGGAACTATAAAATGCTCACAACAATCAATAAATAATTATAAATCAAATAAAACACGACTTTGACATTTACAGTCATAAACTGTCTTGTTTTCATAAAAAAAAATTGTATCAGTTCAGTCACCCATGTAAAAATGATAATATATGATTAATTTTACGCGGGGAGTTTTGTTTTCGAAAATGCCTTAAGGGCTAACTATATTATACTTTTGCTAACTTAAACTACTGTCAAAAATCAACGAAAAGTCTGTCAAATGCTTAATCAACTTATTGAAGACTTTTTGGTGGCTACAATGTACTTTTTAAACTTAAATACTTACTACACTTAGTTGCAAATATTTGTACTTTTGCAAAAACTGTTTTCTTCTTATATTTCCAAAATATATGTGTCTTTTCGAAAAATATTATTTAATGTGTTCAATTTATAAATATTTTACAATTAACGAGTAAATCTATATAAATTTTAAATAATTTAAAGAAACAAATGAAAACATAAATAAAAAAGTACTAAAAAATGCAACAGTGCTTGCATCTTGTTATACATGCACGTTTGTTATACATGCACGTTTGTTTTTTAACATTTTCAATTAAATTTTCTATAAAAATATTTTCCGCGTACATTGCAGTTTGTTTTTTTCATAAACAGTTTTTTTAAAAACACATGATTCCTTTAGTAAAGTGCGGTCAGTTTCGCTGTTTGCTTAAGCAAATGACACTTGACGAAACTTAACGAAAAGTTTGTTAAGTACAATATAGTCATACACATTTGATTACATGTATTCGCACATTTGCTTAAGGTAACAAAAGTATAATATAGTTAGCTCTTTATACACATAACTTTATAATTTAGACTAATCAATTCATTGTCGAAAAAATTTATTGTTAAAAAGATTCTATACAAGGATTTAATTTATATCTTTCAATTCTTTTCAATAAAAACAATAATACGAGTACATTTTTTTAAATATGTTTAGTAATTAATTTCTTGTAAAATAACGACTTTCTTTTGGAAAAAGTACTCTGAATATTAATAAAATAATTTTTTATAAGAAAAATTCTGTAGAACCCAAGAGTTGTATTTTACGAAAAGGTTTCTTATACAAAATACTACATTTTTCTGATAGAAACATTTTTAGATTCTGTGGACTGTTCTCTTAAAATAAAATTCTCAGATTCCGCAAACAGTTTTTTAGGTATATATCCTTAAAATAAAACGTATATTCTAAAGTCTAAGCTCTTTCTTTGAATAAAAAATTATTTGATTCTAAGGTCTGTTCATCATAAAAAATACTTAGATTCTAAAGACTTTTTCTAGTACAAATGTTCTTAGATTCTAAGGACTTTTTCTAAAATAAAAATTCTGAGTCCTTACTATTTAAAAAAATCTCAAAAATTACCTGAGAATCTAAGAATTTATATATTAGGAAAAGTTCATAGAATTTATGTTTTTTTTTATTAAAAAAGTCCTTAGAATTAAAAATTTTTTTAAGTGCTCTTCTTTAAAAAAAGTCCATGGAATCAACGAAGTTTTCTTGAACAAGTCATAAGTTGTTAGCGAAATATTCTTAAATTTAAATAACTATTTAATAGTTTTAAATCATAATATAACTATAAGGACCATATTATGGTAAAGTTATGGTTATTTTATTATCATAATATTGTCGTACTATACGTGTGAGGGCACGGGCATGTCACATGGTTCAGTGATCGGCAAAATGGGTGCCGCGTTGGCTTCGCATATAAACGAAATTGAGTGATTGATTCCGTCGCGATCCTGATGAATTTCTTCAGCGATAAATAATTGTTGATGAAATGAAACAAGAGTCTTAGCAATAGATTTCACCAGTTGAATCCGCCCCGAAGAAAGCAAAGACGGTAAAATCTGCTCGTAAAGTTATGGCAACGATTTTTTGGGATATGCATGAAAATATCTGTATTGAAATACAATAAATAGAGAATATTATTCATCATTATTGTTCAATTAAGCAAAGAAATCAAGAAAAAACACAAAAAAAAAGTCTGTAATGGCAACTAAACATTTTGCTGTTATTACGGATAATTTTGCTAATTTGAGCCCAGCGGTATTTTTTTTTGCTAATCTTAGCAACACATGTCTGCTGACGTGTAGTACAATAAAATTAGTATAAAAAATTAGTAAGCGCTACTTAATTTTAGTAAATTGCTGTAAACTCAATAAATTGTAAAATATAGCAAAATTTAAATTTATAAAAAAAAATTATTAAAATGCACAACTTAACTCCATTGCTATTAGATGCACTTGTTACACTTTAAAGCTGCTAATTTTTTTTTTAATTGCCTTACGAATTCTAATTTAAACAAAATTAAATTCTAATTTAAACAAAATTAAAAATAGAAATTCAAAGGCTTAAAAATAGTTAAAACAAACTAATTTATCATTTTGTTTTGAAAAATATTTTTAGTAAATTTTTTGTATTTTAAGGTAAAATTTTAATTGTTTTAAGGGCTGAGTTTTAGAACTGAAACAAATTTTTAGTGCTATTTCAAGTGGATGTTCTATATTTGGACATGAGTCGGTTGTGAAAAGTATCTTCATTTCCGAACCTTTTTTTCAACCTGTGTAATATTGTAAGCCAAGTTTGTATGTATAAGTTTTAATTATAAGAATTAACATTTCCTTCAATATTAATTTTTTTTAAATTAGTAATTTTTTTTTTTTGCTAATTTTAGCAAATCGGTTTTCAAAAATTTGTAAAGCTATTTTTGAAGTAAGCACAAACAATTTGTAAATATTTTGTAAAAGTTCTGAGATTTGTAAAATGTAAATAGCAAAAAAATTTACTAAATAATATTTTTTTTTACTAAAAATCAGTACAAAAATAGTAAAGTGGGATTGAAAACAGTTTACAAATTTTACTACTAAGTTTTTCTCTGAGTAAACAACACTCTTATTAATTTATGTTGAAATTTACCCAACTTATAGTAGGAAACTGTACTCCTACAATAAGTTGGGTAAATTTACTCTGTGTGCGTTAATGAAAAAAAGTACACACATTATGCGTAAGTTGATGCACACAAAATGGGTAATTTTACATCGAAAGTGCGTAAAAATTAAATAAAATTTTAAAAATAATTCCCAAATTTACTAAAATTGTGCGTAAAATCTCTATTTGAAGTGTAAATATACGCTTAAAATATCTAAAAATTAATTTTTAAATGCACAAAATTACCAAAAAATGCATATATTTACCAACGCAACGCTTTAAATTAAACTGCACTTAAACATTTGATTTATAAAATAAAAAATTTATTTTTATTTCATACATTTATGATTTATCTACAATTATTTAAAAATATAATTCAAATTGCGTTTAGCTATATGTACATGATTTAGCGCAACTTTCGAATGAGCATGTGCAATAATGGTCACCTTCAGTTTAAAGTGTGCGGCATGATTTGTATCATCTTCGATTTTAAAGAGCAACCTTTGCAGATAAAGAGAATTTAGTCATCCGTGCACTTAAAAAGTTGTCTGTTTTCTTGAAAATCTGTGGACCAGGTATTTGAAAATTGTATTTCAGTTTCTTTTGTTGTATGGGAGTAGTATAAATGAATTTGATATTTATACGTTTTTTGCTTTTTTTAATTTTTTATATTTTCCAATTTTAAAATGTCAAAATATTTATTACCATTCTAATGTAGTATAATTACAAAATTTGTGAGTGAAATTTTAATTTAATAAAATAATACAAATTTGAGGCACAAAGTGTTTAATTGTAGACATATTATGTCTAAAAATACTTTTTGTGTGTATTATTGTATATGAAAGTGTTCACAAAATATATTTACGCATTTGTTGTTTGTATTTACCGAATTTTCGTAATATTACATAAAACTTTACCCATTTTATTGTAGTAAATTTACAAACATTTTTTAGAGTGAATATAATGCTCGCGCGCACTTTTATTCTGTTTTGAATGCAAAAATATACGAGTTGAGTTTCGAATTCTTGCCGTATCCGCCTTATTCTTCAGATTTGTCTCCCAGCGACTTTTAATTGTTTCTAAATTTTAAGAAATGGCCCGACGGAAAAAATTCGAGTCGAATGAATAGCTCATCTCTGCAACAGAAGCCTATTTTAAGGACTTTCCGAAAAATTACTGCGCGAAGGCCTAAAAATGTTGGAGAGTTCGCTGGATGAAGTATATCGAGCTAAAAGGCGACTATGTTGGAAAAGAAAAAGAACAACAACGTGTCGTATTTTTCCATACAAATTGACATTTAAAACTAGTCGATCGTTGTAGTTGTAAAATAGAATCTATTTTATTTTCACGTCGTTTTTCTTATTTTGCTGTTTGCTGTTTTCTGTTTCTAATTCTTTTGACAGAGTTGACGCATTAATGATGCAGAAATATGGGTACCCAGCAAAACCACACATTACCAAATAATGGGTAAAGTAATGTATTGCCATAGGGGCCGATGGATTACTTTACACCTTACTTCATTGATGACTTTTATAGGCGATGAGCCTCAAAGTAATGTATATACTCATTACTTTAGAGGTGATAATGTAAGGGGTTACTTATATGGTTACGAGAATGGGAAAAATAATGTGTCTAAAAATAGATTTTTAAAAAAGATGAATTTTTATTAAAAAAAATTATTACAAATATTTTAAACGTTATTAAAAATAATGTGGTCATGATTGGAATCGAACCGGGGAACTCTGGTTGCCAGCCAAGAACTCTACCCACTGAGCTATCGACGCATATAGTATTTGATTGCTTTAAACTTAAATCAATTGTTGTGCTTCGTTTTTTCGCTAGTGTTATCAAAACAAACATACATTACCCTTTTGCTTACAAAAAAACACAAAGTAATGTATCTAAAAATAGATTTTCAAATATATTTCAATTATTACTTTACATTTATAAATCATATATTGCATAATCAATAATCAGTAACTTATTACTTTATGCTTGCAAATAATAAAAAAGGTAATGAGCTATCATTACAAGGTAACGCATAAGAATATCGAACCCATTACCAAAGTTTTGCTGGGTAAAACCATAATCTTGAACATATCAGAAATTGTATTGATAACTATTTCTCTCATTAAGTGGCTATGTTTGAAATATTTTAAATAATTTTTTTGGTAACCATATAAGTAAACACTTTATCACCATTAAAGAAATAGGTCCATACAGGCTCATCTCTTATAAAATTCATCTATGAAGTAAGGTGTAAATTAATGTTGGGTTTTACTAGGTTTTAAAAGCAAATGAATTCACCTTCTTAAATAAGACTTTTAACATTTTAAGCACGATTTATTTTTTTTTTATTGTATTTAATTATAAATTGGTTTCTAATAGTTTTTACTGCTATTTTTGTCTTAATTAAATTATGAATTAATAAATTTAAGCAGAAATATATTAAAAGCGATTACAAAACTATGTGAATTAAAAACTCAAGAGCTATTATACTGCATTAAACAATAATGGTTTTCAACGTGATTTTAAGATTTTTTTTTTTTTGTATTTTCTTGACGACATAGTTTTTTCGATTTTCTATTTTTTATTATTGACAATAACTGTATTTGTTGCCATTTCATAGTGTTTGTTTTTTTTGTTTACTCTGGCAAACAAAAATTGCAACTTAAAGGTGGTCGTTTACTGCTCAAACTTTTCGACCATAAATTGACATTTTTTTTTATAGTTTTGCCATTGTTTATTTGTTAAAAGCTATTATTTTTCATTTTGTCTTCATATTTTCCCCTCTTTCTTTCAACATTATTCTTATTTTAATTGTATTTTATGACATTTATGCAAAACTTTGTAACGTTGATAAACCTACACTTATACCTCAAATTACTTTATGCATAAAACGGTTGGAAGGACCAGTTTTGTACAAGTGAAGTTGATTTGACTGTTTTCCTGCTGATATTTTAATTAATGTAGCAAAATTTGAAAGCAATTCTTTGATAAGCGAAATGGGTTTTATATTATATATCATGTGAATTTAAGTTCGAAGGACCATTAAGCAAATATTTTTCTCACAAATTTTTAAAGACCAAATGTACATTTTAAAGTGAAATTTTTAATGTTGTTAAAGCAAAAATTATTAATATTTAAATAGCTTCCTTCCCATAACCAATTTATTTCTCATAACAACGAAATCCAAAGGACCATATTCCTTTTTTTTATTGCAATACAATATAAGTTGGGTGACAAAGGGTTTGGTGTAAAAAAGAAAATTCATACATTAGCATGCAACTTTATACAACTCTGTTTAGTTAAATGTTTGTATGCACTTTTCTTTTTTTAATAAGTAGTATAAAACACAATTTAAACTTTGGACTTTTTGTGGTCTCAGCACGCGTCAAATGTAAAATAATATGCGTTTAGGGGGTTTTGTTTTCTTTTGTTGCCATTAAGAAAGAAAACATATCATTTATATTTGTTGTTATTTGCAGTTGTTCTCTTTTAGTATTTCGTTAAAGAAAATGGATAAAGTAAAACAAAACCCCATTATGGTTTGGAAATTTGCAATAATATACAATAATTGCAAAGAAAACAAACAAAATGCTTAACGTTGCAGTTAAACAAGTTTAAAGACCTTTTTGTAGTAAAACCAATAAAATGCTAAACTATAGTTTATGGTAGACATAATTTTAAAAGAGTTTTTAACCCCATAAAGGTCATTTAGTTTGGAGTACTTCTTTTTAAAGAGACCAAATTTGAATCAACGCCGACGGCGACCATTTACCACAATTAATTGAAACAATATTTTAAACCAAAATTATTGCAAAAAAATCCGATGATGATTTTTGACCCATACACTCAGAATATTATGTAGTTAACTGTTTGTAGTTTAATAAAAAAGTTTTCCGTTCCATTTAAAAATAAAGGAAGATACATTTATTTTTCAAAGAAACATCTGTATTAACTTTTTATACATTTATTCGAAATAATTTACTATCATTTACCGATTTTTTAAGTTTCATTTATTTTTTTCATTTGTTTGAAATTTAATAAAAATTTACCCACAAAACGGAAACTTGTGGCTTATTTGTGTCCGTAACAGTTATTACAAATTTAAATTTTGTTTGCTGTCTGTTTCAAAAAAAAAAAAATATTCAAAAAATTTAAATTTGTTTTTTTATTTAAATTGGTTGTATATATACAAAATTTTTCACTACAATTTACAAGAACTTCATAAACACACATACATATACAAATACATTCACACAAAAAGTGTTTATAGCTTCATATGCATACATACATTTTGTATTGTACGAGTATATTAAAAATAAAAAACAAAAAATACAAAAACGGAAATAATTTCAAATAAATAAAAAAAAACATTTATTTTTTAAGGATTGGTGGGTAAAATTTTGACATTTATTTTAACTGATTATATCAGTTGCTTCTTACGGATGTGTCAGTTGATTAATCAACATTTAAAAATAAAAAACAAATGGCATTTAATTTAAATGAAAATTAAGTAGACCGGTTTTTAAATGAAATATCATTTCTTTTAAATGATATTTTCAGTTATTTTAACTTACAAACTTTTTTAAGTGTACAAATTTAGAAACATTTATTGCCCTAAAGTTTTCTGTGCTTAATGTATCCATGTTTCAAAAAATATTTTGTGACTTTTTGTATTATAAATAATTTTATCCGAAAAATAAAAACATTTATTTGTATCATATTGTGAATCTAATTTGATGAATTAATATAAAGTTTGATACAATTTGTTTTTTTTTTTTTTTATATTTTGTCCTCATCAAAATGTAATAATTATATCTGATTAGATACAATGGTATATAAAAATGTTACATAAGCTGTCATATATACATCGATATGTAATTGGATATAAACATATGTTGAATAATATAAAGAAATATATAATTATATATTAAAGATACAAAGTAAAAGAATTTTTTATGAATACATATTTTACAATATACAGTGTATTACAAAAGTACACTCAAAAAAAAAAAACAAGTAAAAAAGGGCTAAATTCGGCTGTGCCGAATCTTTGAATACCCTCCACCAAAGGGGATAAAGATGATATACGTATATACTAAATTTTGCATGAACTGTAGTATGAATATGTTTTGTCAATTTATGTAACGAACTTTTGTTATTTAGTTTTAGCAATGTTATTTACAGAGGTCTGCTCTGTTAGCGACTTTAACATTGTTCATTTTTACGTTAACTTAGTTATCATAGTATGTAAGACAATAAATGTAATCGAACAATAAGAAGACTTAATAACATTTTTACTTACTTAACAGAAAAAAAAAATAGATACAGAAAAATTGTACAAATTTGTATGGAAAATTTAGAGGTACCTTCACATTTTCACTCATAACTTTTGAACCGCTTGACCGATTTTGCTCATTTTAAATACCAAACTGCTCGGGAGGATGTTCAATAATCTGGGTAAAAATAGGCACCCCCGCTTGCGTCTTCGCGTCGTGATCGTGATTTCAACAGACAGACAGACGGACATCGCTAAATCGACTTAAAATTGCATAAGGATCACGAATATATATACTTTATGGGGTCTTAAACCTATATTTCGACATGTTACAAACGGAATGACAAACTGATATATACCCTCACCATATATGGTGGAGGGTATAAATGAACTAGACTTTAGAAAAATTAACTTATTTGTAGGAAAAATTTAAATGAAAACGGCGCCAGACACTTTTTACCAATATTTAATAAAATTTTTCTTGAAATTAAGAAACAAATATTACCTAAAATTTGGTAAAAATTTCTAAATTATAGAAAAATTTTACTACTGAGAACTAAATAGAAAATAGTAAAATTTCCTCCTAATTAGTTCATACATCATTAAAAATTTTAATTTAATTTTAGTTAGTAAATGTTTTCTAGGTTGAAGGAAAAAATTTATATTATTTAAGTTCATAAGATATTTTTTTGTACTGAAAACTAGGACTTAACTCCCTAAAAAAGAGGAAATTATTTTCCAACATCAAGTTTAAAAATACTTCTTTTAAGTGAAAATTATACTTAAATTTGATAAAAATTTTCTAATAAATATGAAACTGTTTCTATGATAAAGGTAATATAATTTACTATATATTTTAAAATACTTTTCCACTTTCGGAAGACTTCCGCACACTGCTTTTAACAAGCTTAAATTTAATTATACTAAACTCATGTATTTAAAATATAAATCAAATTTCATTAGCAAAATAGTAAACAAATTAAAAAACAAATGTACTGCAGGATATCCTAAAACGTAATAAATTGTGACAAAGTCAGATCCTTTTCGTAGTTAATTAACGGTTCTGCTTAAGAGAACTACAAAAAGGGACGCCCTAAGTGACACAAGGCATCTATGGTTAAGGAACACTGAGGGCCCTTTGTCTTCTTAAATTAACTAATTTAAGGAAATTGTTGCAAAAGTACGAAATATCACAGTTACATTTCTTTACATATTATTGGAAATTGTAAAAATGTCATATGTTTATGACTTTTTTAGCTTTTTATGACTTTTTTAGCTTAAATTTTAATTGACATATACAAATTTAAACTTTTTTATTATTAAGTGAACAAAAAATAGTTTTAGTGCCTTCGATAAATATATAAATAGGCGCAACGTCAATTATAGAAAAGCCGTAATATATAAAATGTTCATGCGATATTTTATATTTTGTAGTCAGCAAACAAAATTTTTACACAAAAGCTCAAATTCGAAAATTTTACCTTTTGCTAACAAAATTTTAAAATATATTTTAAGCTACTTTATGTTTAATATTTAAGACTGTTAAGATTAGAGATGGGCACGTGAGCGATTTTTGGATCATGCTCACGCACAAGAACCAAAAATTACAATCATGCAACTTAAGTAATTAAACTCAATATTATATTTTAAAATTTAAATTCAGAGGTCATTTTCTTACTGAACTATTAACTTAATAAAAAATAATAATTAGGAATTTGGTATACTATTGAAAGCTTTCTTAAAAATACGTTAAAGTTTAAAATAAAGGAAAAGGTATAATAAAATAGTAACAAAGTAAAACAAAGATTGTAATATAACAAATGGGATTAACAATAAGTGATGGTAAAGTGTCAACGTAACTTGCACGATAATTTTTTTAAATGGTTACTTTAATTTGTTTCCTTTAATAAATTAGGAAAACTAACTAGTTTATTTTTAATTTATTGTTTTTTTTTTTTTTTTAAAGAATATTGAAAATAATTTTAAACCCCATACACACTGATCGTATTTTGGTTTTTTTTTCAAGTTTTTAACTTTCAAATTCCATACAAATTTTAAATCGAAAACTTGAAAATGATGAAAATTCTTACTTTGGTGCTCAGTATGAATGGGATATTAAACGTTTTCCAACAAAAAAAATCCAATAACTTATTTTATTATTTTTCAAAAATTAGAAAACTTTTACTTAAAAAAAATATTTTATTGAAATTTTTAAAATTTATCTGAACTAAGTTGCATGAAAATTTTCCCTAGAAATAGTTCATCAGTTTCTTAAATAAAATACATTTTTATTATTACATTGTTAATAATGTATTACTTTTTGTTTTTAATTGCCTGAACTAATTTTTAGAAAACAATTCTTCAAAATTAGAAAGTCGTAGACTTAAAAACTGAATTTTTTTTTTTTTTTGAACTAAACTTAATTTTATTACATTTTAGTATGCAAATTTCTTACAACTGAGATGTTTTTCTTAAAAATTGATAAATTTTTATTTAAATATTCGTTTTTTTTTCCTAAAATCAAGAAATATTACTTAGGAAAAATATGAACTATTTCTGAGTATATAAACTATTTCGTTTTTACCCAAACATAGGGGTTTTTATTCAGTTTAAGAAAATTTTTCTAAGTTGTAATAAAATTTTACTTAAATTGAGGATAATTTTTAAACTATTTTAGAGGAAATTTTGGATTAATTTTTAGTTCATGTCTTTTTCTTTTTTTTTTTGATTGTGGTAATAATAATAATAGAATTAAAGAAATTATTCAAATTCATGTTACAAAAGTATGCAGTTCCCTAAAATCGGCACTATGATTGAATCTATGAAGTCAGGCGGCCATTTAACGTTTTTTTTTTGGAAAACCCTTGGCCTTTTTAACTGATGCCAACCTCGATGACATAGGTGCGATAAGATTTTGGGTAACCGAAGGTAGAATTTTATTCCACTCCTCAATAGTGCAGCTTTAAGGGTATCTTTGCTTGAAATCTGACTTTTTTTGGAGATAATTCCACAGATGTTTAATTAAGTTTAAGTCAGGTGGTTGGGGCGTAGTTTTTAATTGCTTTGGCGCTCTATAAAAAAGCCATTCTCTAATAATATGGGCTGTATATTTAGGATCATTGTCTTGTTGAAATACAAATGATCCTGTTAGTCCCAATTTAGCTGCACTTTGATGTAAGTTATTTTTTAAAATATTCAAATAAACAGTCTAATCCATTGTTCCTTCGATCATCACTAGATTGTCAGCATCAGATACTGTCATACACCCCCATACCATTACCGATCCACTACGTTTTACTGTCGCAGCCATAGTTTTTTGGATCGAGCTCAGTGTTCACTTTTCTCCACACTTTTTGATACCCACACCAGAAAACAGATTCGTGCTGACAACCGAGTTTAATGCCAATCGAATGGTTCAGTTGCAGCAACCGAATTTTTCGATTGTGACTACCGAATTGTTTTTGGGTCAACCGAAATACAGTTGCCACAGTCAAATTTCTCATGTCTCAATTGGTTTTCAGTTGTCACAACTGAAAAATTCGGTTACCCCAACCGAACCGATCGATTGGCTACAAATTTGGTTGTCATCACGAATCGGTTTTTTTTTTGTGCATTTAAGCCAAAAATATTATATTTGCTCTCGTCGGAAAAAATAGCTGTCTTCCAGAAATTTTCATCTTAAGCTTTGTACTCCTTTACGAAGTCCAACCGTTTTCTTTTATTGGTGCTGTTCGAAAATGTTTTTTTTGCGGATGTTGCTGCCATGCAGCCCCGACGAATGGTTTGTAGGTTACAGGGTTTTCCAGTCTCTTCTTCTATTTCTGCCAGTACTTTTAGAGCGCTCTTCTTGGGATTATCTTCTATTTTTGTTTTTTTTTTGTGATAATTCATTTCTCCCTGTTATTGAAGGTTTTTCGACGCCCGGTTCGAGTCTCATTTTTAGTATTGTCCTCGGTATAATATTTTTCTGTACTGTGGAACTACTTTTATTGATAACTTTGGCAATTTCACGTTGGCTTTTCTTCTCTTTATAATGTTAAACAATAACACTTCCAGATAAACCACACATTACCAAATAATTAGTAAAGTAATGTATAGCCATAGGAGCCGATGGATTACTTTACACCTTACTTCATTGATGAATTTTACAGGCGATGAGTAATGTATTACCCTTTACTTTAGAGGTGAGTGGTAAGTGGTTACTTATATGGTTACGAGAATGGAAAAAGTAATGTGTCTAAAAATAGTTTTTTAAAAAAGAGGAATTTTTATAAAAAAAAAAAAAATAATTACAAATATTTTATTTAAAATATTTGTAATTAAAAATAATGTGGTCCAGAAGGGAATCGAACCAGGGAAATCTGGTTGCCAGCCAAGAACTCTACCCACTAAGCTATCGACGCATATAGTATTTGATTGCTTTAAACTTAAATGATTTGTTGCGCTTCGTTTTGCCGTTAGTGTTATCAAAACAAACATACATTACCCTTTTGCTTACAAAAAAACACATAGTAATGTATCTAAAAATAGATTTTCAAAAATATTTCAATTATTACTTTACATTTATAATTCATATGTTACGTAATCAATAATAAGTAACTTATTACTTTATGCTTGCAAATAATGAAAAAGGTAACGAGCTATCATTACAAGGTAACGCATGAGAATATCGCACCCATTACCAAAGTTTTGCTGCGCTTTTTAAATCTTGTTAAAGTTCTTTTCCCACGGGGAGCCATATTTTTATGCTGCATACTTTTGTGATACACTGTTTATAATCATAAGCAACTGTATGAAGTTATTTAAAATGGACTATCAAATTGTAAAATGGACTATTAATAATAAATGTCATAGTTTAAGTGTATACAGAAAAAATTTAAACATCTCATTGACTGACTTTATTACAATTTTATAATATCACCCGGAACTTCTACGCATACAGAATATGGTTGTTTTTCATCAAGTTTATTAAAAGCATCCAGTTTTATTACCAATTTGTGATGTCCCGATATATCTTCGCCCGTTATGTCGGCCACAATTTTAAAATCAAACGGAATATGATGATAAATTTGCTGCAATCAATAGAAATTACTTAAAATTCAAATTGTATCCTTATAAATTTCTCCTCACTTACCCCATTATTAGTAATACATTTACGTTCGTCCGGATAGATAAATTGACTCCAACTGTCAAACCAAAAACTATTTTCATCAAACAAACTTCTACAAAAATCCTTTTCAATCATTGTAAATACCGTTGGTTGCCAACTTCCGCGAACATATTTAAATAAATCTGTTTGTACTTCAATGCGATCGTTTGGATCAGCTTTCCATAACATTTTAACGCTGCCTTCGATATGAACACTTTCATCTAGAAGTTCCACCATTAAATCGGATAAATCCACAAGGTCCGCCACACCCAAGTAATCTTGTTCATCTTTACAATCGGTAAAAATTTTTTGTTCTTCGATTAGAAATACAAACAAGGATCCTTTAATTAATAAAGTTTTCCAAGTCATAATATAAATTGTGCTTAATAAGAAGCATGATGGTAATTTTCGATTCATATGCACAGTATAATTGATTTAATGTCTGTTACTGGCAATGCCACCGTCCAAACAATAATAAAATATGATTTATCAACAGCTTATAAATATTTGAATTATATACCATAATTATTGCAATAATTTGCATGATATTATGTTTTTTTTAATTTGATTGTTATAATAGTAGATATGTATAAACTAATTATCTTTTAATCAGTTAGTAATTATATTTCGTTGTAGTTGTAAATAATTTTATTTACAATGTTAATTATTAATAGGGAAAATTATCAGAGGGAAAATGTTAATTTTTATATCAGAGTTATAAATTAAATGAACAGGTACAACAGTAACAAATTTTATAATTTATAAGACTGTTATAAGCATCAAGAAAATGTCTATGCATATGTCAGTAAAAATTTACTGATATTTTTTATATATTTTTTTTATTTTTCAATAGTGCATCTGATAATTTTTAATAGTGCATCAAATTAGATCCAGCAATATATTTGAAGATTAAGTAGAATCTTAATTGATCCCAAAAATGGCAGATTAAATTTGAACCAAAAATATATTTAGGGATTTGGGTAAAATATAATTGATCCGAAAAATGGTGAATAATACTAGATACAGCAATATATTTGAGGTTTAAGGAAGGTGCAAATTTATCCGAAAAATGGCAAATCTACTAAAATACACTTAAAAAAAGGGTATTTTTCAGCATATCAAATACATCTTTTAATTTAACTTAAATAAAGTTAATATCACAAGAGATAAGCAAATCACCACATCACTTTTATAAAACTTTTCTTTTTTTTTATATCCCAGCAAAACCTTGGTAATGGGTGCGATATTCTAATGCGTTACCTTGTATTGATAGCTCGTAACCTTTTTCATTATTTGCAAGCATAAAGTAATAAGTTACTCATTATTGATTACGTAATATATGATTTATAAATGTAAAGTAATAATTGAAATATTTTTGAAAATCTATTTTTAGATACATTACTTTGTGTTTTTTTGTAAGCCAAAGGGTAATGTATGTTTGTTTTGATAACACTAGCGAAAAAACGAAGCGCAACAAATCATTTAAGTTTAAAGCAATCAAATACTATATGCGTCGATAGCTCAATGGGTAGAGTTCTTAGATGGCAACCAGATTTCCCTGGTTGGATTCCCATCTTGACCACATTATTTTTAATTACAAAAATTTTAAACAATATATTTGTAATAATTTTTTTTCTTAAATTCCTCTTTTTTAAAAAATCTATTTTTAGACACATTACTTTTTCCATTCTCGTAACCATTTAAGTAACCCCTTACATTATCACCTCTAAAGTAATAGGTATATACATTACTTTGAGGCTCATCGCCTGTAAAATTCATCAATGAAGTAAGGTGTAAAGTAATCCATCGGCCCCTATGGCTATACATTACTTTACCCATTATTTCGTAATGTGTGGAATTAACTTACTTTTCCAAAAAAGACATACACTCAGAAAAAAAGTTAGTAGAAATATTTGTCAACGGTTTTCAATCCCACTTTACTATTTTTGTACAGATTTTTAGTAAAAAAAATTATTATTTAGTAAACTTTTTTGCTATTTACATTTTACAAATAACAGAATTTTTACAGAATATTTAAAAAATTTTTGTTGCTAACTTTAGAAATCATTTTACAAATTTTTGATAACCGATTTGCCAAAATTAGCAAAAAAAATTACTAATTTTAAATAAGGGGAAGGAAATTTTATTTCCAATAATTTAAATTTTTACTTACAAACTTACCTTTAAATACTACATAGGCTGAAAAAAGGGATCGAAAGTGAAAATACTTTTCATAACCGACTCATGTCCAAAAATAGGCCATACACTTAAAATAGCACTAAAAACTTTTTTAATTAAGATTTGAGCTTAAAATCCAAAAAAATAATAAAAATATTTTTCAAAAAAAATTAGCAAATTAATACAAAATGATAAATTCTTTTATGTTTTTACTATTTTTAAGCCTTTGATTTGTTTTTAATTTTTTCTAAAATAGTTTCTGAAAAAAATAAAAAAATGTTCGATAAAAAAATATAAATTGTATATTCGAATTCGTAAGGCAATTTCAAAAGAAATTGGCAGCTTTTAAGTGTAGCAACCCTGCGGGAAAAGGACCTTTCGCAGGACACGTCACTTGACCGGTTCATTGTGATAAGAACTGGTCACGGTACCGGTCACTTTAACATGGGCTTGTCCTAGGAGCTGGTCAATTGCCCTCTGTGACATGTCACAGGACTGGTCTAAAAGGACTTGTCGTGACTTTTAAACCGGTCACGTGATAGGTACTTTAGGAACTGGTCCTCTTTTCACCTATCTCGTGATATGTATTTTCGGAATCGGTTTAGTTTTCGCATATCCCGGGACAGGTCCCAATTCCCAACTGACCCCTTTTTTTCCCGCAGGGAACTGTGTCTAATAACAATTGAGTTAATTTGTGCATTTTAATAATATTTTTTTTATAAATTAAAATTTTGAAATATTTTACAATTCATTGAGTTTACTAAAATTTAGGAGCTTTTACTAATTTTTTATACTAATTTGATTGCACTAATATAAATAATATTTAGCAATTTTTTTGGCTGATTTTAGCCAACCGATTTTAAATTCCACTTTACAAAAAGATTACTAAAATTTAGTAGCAGTTACTAACTTTTCTACTAATTTTATTGTACTATATGTCAGCAGACATGTGTTGCCAAGATGGGCAAAAACTCCGCTGGGCTCAAATTAGCGAAATTTCCTGTAATAACAGCAAAATTTTCACTATCCATTACAGACTTTTTTTGGTGAGTGTATGAAAAATGTCTAAAAATGATTTATTAGAAACTAGAAAATAGCCAAGACTTTAAACTATCACAAGCTTTTTATTTATTATTATATCGCTCTTCTATATAAATGTATCGGGGCTTGAAAGTAGATGTTGCTTTTTAAAGCAACGGCAGGGTAAAATTAGAAGAAAATGACCAGGAAAACTTTTAATTAATTCTAAATACACTCACCAAAAAAAGTCTGTAATGACAACTGAAAATTTTGCTGTTATTACGGGAAATTCTGCTAATTTGAGCCCAGCGGTATTTTTTGCTAATCTTAGCAACACATGTCTGCTGACGTGTAGTACAATGAAATTAGTAGAACAATTAGTAGCCGCTACTAAATTTTAGTAGACTTTTTGTAAAGTGGAATTTAAAATCTGTTTGCTAAAATCAGCAAAAAATATTAGTACAAAGTTTTAGATTTTTTTTTTATCGAGCATCAAAAATTTTGATATTTTTTAAAAGATGTTTTATACAAAATGAAAAAAATCAAAGGCTTAAAAATGTTAAAAATTGTTAAAACATAAACGAATTTATCATTTTGTTTTAATATGGTAATTTCTGTTTTGAAAAAAATTTTAATCAATTTTTTTTTACTTTTAAGGTTAAATTTAATTGTTTTTGGGCTGATTTTTAGAACTAAAAAACCTTTTTAGTGCTATTTTAAGTGGATGTTCTCTTTTTAGACATGAGTCGGTATCTTCACTTCCGATCCCTTTTTTAATCCTATGTAACATTTTAGGGCAATTTAAGTTTGTATGTATAAGTTTAAATTATAAGAAATAACATTTCCTTCAATATCGACTTTTTTAAAATTAGTAATTTTTTTGCTAATTTTAGCAAATCGGTTTTCAAAAATTAGTAAAATGATTTCTAAAATTAGCAACGAAAGTTTGTAGATATTCTGTAATTTGTAAAATGTAAATAGCAAAGAGATTTGCTAAATAATAATTTTTTTTACTAAAAATCAGTACAAAAACAGTAAAGTGGGATTGAAAACCGTTTACAAATTTTTCTTACTAACTTTTTTTTCTGAGTGTATGTAAACTGTTTTATTATTATCCAAATTTATTTTGTCTCTTATCTTTTATCAAAATTTTAACGGAATCTGAAGGAACCCTCTGGTTAGTTAAAAAGGGTATAAATAACTTAATTATATTTTGAGTTTTAAATTTTCTAATTAAACATGTAAGTTTTCAATGATTTGTCAAAATTATATTAGCTCCAGCGAGAATATATTATTTTAAAAATCATTAAAAAAAACATTTAAAATTGCCATTAAACACTAAAATTGTGTGGTTTGTTAAAGCACAATGTAGATAAATTTACTGAAAAACAAGTAAAAAAAGGGCTAAATTCGGCTGTGCCGAATCTTTGAATACCCTCCACCAATATCCTAAAAAGATGTTCTATTCTGTTTTTGATACAAATAATATAAAAAAACTTTAAAAGTAAAATTATGTAGGTGAAAAAATTCTTTGAGGTGAAAAACTTTTTTTAGATGTGAAAAGAACTTTTTGGTGGAAAAAAAATTTAGGAGTGAAAAAAAAATTTTTAAGGTGAAAAATTTTTTGTGGTGAAAAACAATTCTAGTGGTGGAAAAATGTTTGAGGTGAATACAAAATATTAACTGCTAAGCGACTGGTGAAAAAAATGAGATAATATGTTATGTACCAGTCGCTACTATGAAATTGTAATAAATTTGTAAAGGCAATTTAGAGGCACCTTTACATTTTCACTAGTTTTTTTAAACATGGACTGCACAAAAAACACATTTTAAAGTATAGTTTTTGTCAAATACTCGATTTCGTTCCGGCTAATGGGAACTAGCTCTGCAGCTGAATATGCCTAATGTATTTTTGAGATTTGAGGGATTGACAAATGTATATTTATGTTAATTTTTTCTTTTATAAAAAAATACAGATGAATAAAGTGCGATATTGTGCTCTTAAACATCTAAATGAATATTGATTTAGAAAATTAAAGTATAATATACACATAAAACATATATTTTGAATAGCTTTTGGCAAACATTCTTTTATGTTATGAACGAAATAGAAAATCAATAATACCCTGTTGTATATTGTAGCAGAATATGCCTTATAGGGAGAATTTTTTTTTCAGATTTCAACTAATGTTCTTTCTTTAACAAATTAATGTCTTTGATTTATGTAACAGAACTTTTGTTATTTAGTTTTAGTAATGTTATTTACAGAGGTCTGCTCTGTTAGCGACTCTAACATTTCTACTTACTTAACAGAAAAAAAAAAATAGATACAGAAAAATTGTACAAATTTGTATGGAAAATTTAGAGGTACCTTCACATTTTCACTCATAACTTTTGAACCGCTTGACCGATTTTGCTCATTTTAAATACCAAACTGCTCGGGAGGATGTTCAATAATCTGGGTAAAAATAGGCATCCCCGCTTGCGTCTTCGCGTCGTGACCGTGATTTCAACAGACAGACAGACGGACATCGCTAAATCGACTTAAAATTGCATAAGGATCACGAATATATATATTTTATGGGGTCTTAAACCTATATTTCGACATATTACAAACGGAATGACAAACTGATATATACCCTCACCATATATGGTGGAGGGTATAAAAAAGAAAAGTATTTCGTTTGACAAATTTTTTTGTACACATAAATTTTAATGACAATATTGCGTGAGTTATAGAGAAGCAAAACATGCCATCGCACAATAAATAATTAAAATTTTTTAAAGAAAGCAAAATGAAAATTTAAAAAAAAAAAAAAAAAAAAACTATAACATAGTTGGGCCGAAATAACCATTTTTAATTAATTGATAGTTCCTTTTTCATTTAGAAATATTGAATTTTTGACTTTT
The DNA here is from genome assembly GCA_949748255.1 of Eustalomyia histrio. NCBI lineage: Eukaryota > Metazoa > Arthropoda > Insecta > Diptera > Anthomyiidae > Eustalomyia > Eustalomyia histrio. Next base: position 36,864,125 of record OX456527.1, read on the forward strand.
AATTTTTTTTCCTTTTTCCAAGAGATACTATTTTTTATGACAGTTTTCTTTGTTTACAAAAAAAAAATATTAAACATTGATTATATTTTATCTTTCTGTAAAACAAGCACAGTTTTGACATTAACAAAGTCATATCTTAAAAATAAATAAAAAACTCAATATGATTACATTATCTTTCTTTCTTTGTAAATATCACCATTGAAGGACTTATTTTGCTTTGTGCAATATACCAGGGGCTTTAGTAAGGTTTTAAGCACGTTAGTCAAGACACCCAGCAAAAATCTTGGTAAAGGGTTGGACCTATCCTGCAAAAGAGTATATTTTACCCTTTGCTTTACTTTAAAACCTAAAGTAATGCGTTACAAATATTGTGATACATCACTACTTATTTGAAAGTTATAATGAGTCACGACTTATGTAGAGGCTTTAAAATAATGTCTTGCTGACATTGTGCTAATTAAAAACTGATAAAGAAGTATACAAATAATGAGCTTTTGGTAACTACAATATTTGCAATGAGGAAGAATGATTTAATACAGGTTTATAATCAAAATTTATTTCCCATATTTTATATATTGATTTATGTTTAAACAGTGTGGATTATTGTATACTCAAAAATAAAGTTAGTAAAGTCAGCTTAAAATGTTGCTGAGTCAGCAAAATTTTTATCAGGCGGGTGCTTGCAGAAATATTGCTAATTTCAGCAAAATTCAGTTAAATCTCAGCAAAAACAGAAATTACCAAGTAATTAAGGGTGTAAGTAACACACAAAGAGTTTCACTTGTTACCAGGCTATTTACTCGCTTAATTACTTTTATTCGCGATGTTCCAAAATTCATGAGTGGTCATTACCCTCTATCTTACAAAAATAGTGAGAATAATAAGTTAACAGCGTAGTTACTCATAGTGAAGAAACATGTAGTGAAGTAAGTAGTTACTCTTAGTAAAATATTAGTGGACGTTATTCAAGTAAAATTTTTTTACATAAAGAAACCGATAAAAATACTTTGTATTTGAATTTATAAAAAGAATATTTAAAATATTTACTTTTTGCATTCAAAAATGTAAGTTTATGTTATATGGGTGTTTTTTTAGAGTGTCACATTTTTGAGTTAGCATCACTGCTTTAATTGACAACCCATTTAACAGCTGATAGTTGCTTTTTGTTTAATTTGCTTTGAAATTTCATTATGAATCGACTTACACCAGAGCAACGCGTGCAAATTGTTGAAATTTTTAATCAAAATAATTGTTCTGTTCGTCAAACTCATCGAGCACTTCTTCCATTTTATGGCACACATAATCGTCCTTCAGAGCGTGCACGATGAGTTTGACAAATAAAACAATTATTTTGATTAAAAATTTCAACAATTTGCACGCTTTGGTCTGGTGTAAGTCGATTCATAATTAAAATTCAAAGCACTAAAAAAGATAATTTTCTATTTTGTTGTATAATTTTTCAAAACAAATTAATCAATAAATGTTAAAAAAAAAACAGAAATACGAGTTCAGTACTTATTTTAGTAACTATCAGGAAATCATTATTTTGCATGTACATATAAGTACTTCTCCCATCCATTATCAGTAGGTCATTATTTTGTATTTTAAAATAATGCAAAAGGTAACGATCTATCATTACATGGTCATCTGCACAGTAATCGCATGTTATTATTATGTTTTTACTGGGATTTTGCTAACAGTTAGTTGCAAATAAAAATATCCTTACTAAAACCAATAAAATTTTTTGCTGAAAACTAGTATACTTGATACCCAACAACCACTTTTCTACTAAGAAGAAAAAGAAATATGTATTTTTTTTTTACACGATTTTTTAAAAATTTTTAATTGAAGTTATTGAAATTTTAATGCTCTTTTTTACATTACTTATTTTACTTATTACGAATTTCTACTTATTTTAGTACTTTCGGGTCTTATTTATGCATATACTTGTAAGCTTTAAAATATTGTATTATTTGACCAAAGCGACTTTTTTCGCTATTTCAGTGAAAATTTTTTAGGTGTAAAAAAAGATTCGTGACATGTGGCAATGCCAAAAGTGCTCAGTTATCAAAGTTCGTGCTGTGTGAGAAATATGTTTCTATCGAAAAAATGTATTCAGCGACGAAGCTCATTTTTGGCTCAATGGCTGCGTCAACAAAGAAAATTGCCGAATGTGGTGTAAAGAGCAGCCAGAGCCAGTTCAAGAGCTGCCAATACTGACTTTTTTGCCTAAAATAAATACTGGAAAAAGTATGTCAAAATTGGAGCTCACGGATGGACTACTAATGAAATAATCTTTAAAAAGTAAATGGCAGGCATTCATTTATTGCCCGAAATAAATATTTCATTCACTTTTGCATATTTTCTGTTTTAATTTTTAATGCGCAATCGGTTAAAAAATCACACTTTACTTACAATTTCTTCCTGTTCCATTTATAGAGTATTCAAAAAAACGGCCTTTTGAAAAAACCGGTTTCGGTTTTCTTCGAAAAATAGAATTTAAAAAAAACCGGTCAACTGGCTTTTTCGGTTTTTTTAATTTGGATAAAAAGCTTATATAATTTTTTAATTATGTAAAAAAACAGAAATTTATTATATATAGTGTTATAAAAATAAAAAAATACATTCTTTGAAAAAAAAAAATAATAATTTTTTTTTTGTATTTCATTTCAACATTTCATTCACTGGTTTTAATATTTTTTAATATAATATCTTAAAAATTTATTTTATAAAACTATATTCATATCAAATGAATAGAGATAATTAAGTTTGTATATTGGGTAAAATTAGGTACGTTAGTAATTTGAACGTTGAAAACGTTTGGCATTAAATAAGTTTTTTTAATATTACATTTTAAATATGTAAAAAGAAAATCTATTTTTCACTTCTAAAATAATATTTTGGAATTAATATGCAATTTAAATGTTTCCTTTAAAGACGATTTTTTGTTTGCTTTTGATAAAGCTAGAAGTGGAAAATACTCTTTCACTAATAGTAGATGTTGGACAAATAGTCAAGAAACAATTATATAAATTTTCCAATTTTTCAGTTCTTTTGTCGCATTTATCAAGATATATGAAATCATCATATAATGATGAATGATTTTGTACAGTCTCTTTTTTAGGATTTTGAATACTGTTTATTGTGTTATTTAGATCAGAAATTAAACTATTTGAATTTGGAATATCCAAAGTAAAGTCTTCATCAGAATCTATCAGACTTACATCTAAATCTTCATAACAAAAAAAAAAAAACGATTATAAAAGTGTTCGCAAAAAATAAAAGAGACCAAGTAACCCAGTTGGTGATGTAATTAAAAAAACCGGTTAACCGATCAAAAAAGACCGGTTTTCGGTTTTCTTCGAATTTACAAAATATTCGAAACCGATCGGTTTTTAAAAACAAAGAAACCTGTTTTCGGTTTCGGTTTTTGAATACTCTATCCATTTACCATTATCTGGTAATAGCAAATTTTGCAGAGCACTTTTTTGTTTGAAGCAAAGTTCAAACACTATACTCCCCAGCAAAACTTTGGTAATGGGTGCGATATTCTCATGCGTTACCTTGTAATGATAGCTCGTTACCTTTTTCATTATTTCCAAGCATAAAGTAATAAGTTACTCATTATTGATTACGTAATACATGATTTATAAATGTAAAGTAATAATTGAAATATTTTTGAAAATCTAGTTTTAAATACATTACTTTGTATTTTTTGGTAAGCAAAAGTGTAATGTATGTTTGTTTAACAACACTAGAGAAAAACCGAAGCGCAACAATTCATTTAAGTTTAAAGCAATCAAATACTATATGCGTCGATAGCTCAGTGGGTCGAGTTATTAGCTGGCAACCAGATTTCCCTGGTTCGATTCCCATCTTGACCATATTATTTTTAATTACAAATATTTAAAAAAAAATATTTGTAATAATTTTTTTTAATAAAAATTCTTCTTTTTTAAAAATCTATTTTTAGACACATTACTTTTTCCATTCTCGTAACCATATAAGTAACCCCTTATATTATCACCTCTAAAGTAATGAGTATATACATGACTTTGAGGCTCATCGCTTATAAAATTCATCAATAAAGTAAGATGTAAAGTAATCCATCGGCCCCTATGGCTATATATTACTTTACCCATTATTTGGTAATGTGTGGTTTTGCTGGGTCTGCTACATATTTTTTTGAAGGTTGAAAGAACTCGAATCTGGCATCAGGTTTTTAAAATTCAAAATGTTTAATAATTTGTTTAAAAAACTGTACCTAAAGAAAACTTATTAGATGGAAGTAATAAAAATTTAAAAAAGACTAAATGTAGCGAACAATTAGGCTGAATTATGAGTACCAAACCACACTCGTCGTGTGGCAACAAAAATGGCTAATACAATGTAGCGAATGGATTATTTTTTTAATAGATTAGATGCGTTTTAAATTATTTTCGAGGGAATGTCACTAAATACAAATATATCATTAAATATTTTAAATCTAAAATGGTGGATAATTTTTGTTTTAAGCAGGGCTGGCAAATAATTCCTTTTTAATTTCGTAATCTGTTTTCGAATTGATAACCAATAGTAATACCGAAAATCTTGATTTCGAAAATTCCGGTAATTCATAACCGTTTCCCTTAATTAATTAAATTGAAACCCGATTTTAGATTTTTTTGTTATAAAAAAGTTCGAAAAAAACGATTGTATTATTTTGTGTTTTAATTTGGTTTTGAAAAACGGGAATTCCCGCTGTTCTGGATATTGCTACACCTTATAACAAAGATATTCTGTTTTGTTAATTAAGATTTTACTTAAAAATACAAGAAAATTCAAATTTTCATTCATTAACTGCAACCATAAATATGGCCTTTTGGAAAAATGTTATTTTTAATAAAATGCGTGGCCACTGTTTCGATTTTTTTTTCTTAATTTTTTTTTTCACAATCCGTTTCATATAAAACCTACGCATTTATTTGTTTGTAGTTTTGTTGAACTATTAAAAACACCTAATACTACTTGGTAAAACTATATACTAACAAGATCTGTCTCCTTGTGTGCATTAAATGTTTGTTTTTAGATTTTTTTTTTTTTTTTTTTTTTGTTTATTTTGTCAACTGTTTTAAATTTCAAACATATAAAATGTTGATAGAAATGCCACCATATGTAGGTTTGGTAGGTAGCAAGCATGTCATTTGCTGTAACTTGTATTTATTTTTACATTAACAAGAAATTTTTTTTGTTTGTAATTTTATTTTATCGCAAAATGTGATATAAAGCAAAAAAAAATTCCTTTTTTTTTTTAACAATTTTACCCAAAATGTAACATTGCTTAAATATATGTATGGTTTACATACATATTTATACCTAACCGTTATATTTTCTATGTAATACTCCCACCACACTGTAACCAAACCCTTAAAAAAAATATGTTAATTTTACCAAAACTATTAGTAATTTTTGGTTTATATTTTTAGATTTGCCTTATAAGTGGTAGAGGTACTACTACTGACTGTTATTGTTTTACTAATTTTGCATAATATTTTATGATATGAAGCTTAAGGTAAACATTTTTTCTGCTGAATGTTTTGAAAATATTTTGAGGATTGGTCAAAATTATTTAAATGTTTATATGTATAAATGTATATTAAAAACAGTAATATAATTAAAATACAAAAATATGACTTTATGAAATGCAAATTTAAAAAATTAACATGAAATTTTACTTTTGAAAGGACTTAAAAGTTTAACTGTAGCCATAACATGAATTTGATTTTTTTTCTACAAAAAAAAAAACCTTTTTATATTTTATTTTCAAGGCTTTTGCTTAGAGAAATTGAATTGATTTACTATTTAAAACACATTAAATATGTTGTCAATAGTATTTATAGTAAAATTCATTTTCAATTGAAAAATTTAATTGATATGATAAACTTTTAATTTAAAATTAATTTGAAATCAAAAAAAAAAAAATGCAATTAAAGTTTTATACTATAGCAAAATGTCATCTCTTTACTATGGTAAAACTTAGAAAATTTTTTTATCTTTACTATAGTAAAATTTATTATCTTTAATAGAGTAAAATTTTATGTCTTTATTAAAGTAAAATTTCATGTATCTACTATAGCAAAATGCCTTGTCATGTCTTCATTATAGTCAAATTTCATGTCATAGTAAAAATTTCACATCTTCACAACGCTTAAATTTGATGTCCTTACTATAGTAAAATTTCATATATGTGATCTCCTCCGAGAAAGGGACCTAGTGTGTCAAAAAACGGGTTTCGACTTAAAGAGTGGATTCTGATACCTAAAACGGTGTAGAATAAGATGAAATGATATAGATTTGGGAAAATTGATAAAAAAAATGAGAAAAACATTAGAATTTTACATTTTTTTAATTTTTGGTTTTAAATTGTTTTTTTTTTCGTCAGTCTTCGAATTTTTTTTGGAGCTTCGACTTTTTTTCGGTGTTTCGTGATCTGGTACTTCGATTTTCTTCCGTTTGACAATTTAAGTTTTTTCTTTTTTCGGCGCTTTCTTTTTCTCGTGATCCGGTGCTTCGATTGTTTTTCTTGCTGGCAGGTTCAGATTTATTTTTCGATTTTTTTTTTCGCTTTGGGTTCACTCGGCTTAAGAGCTACGAAATCCCGTTTCTGTGAATCAGTACATAAGACCCTGACATTCTCATACAAATACCATTTGCCATAGTTATTTTTACAATGTTCTTCGTATTAGTATACGCACATCAGCCCTTTGCTGAGAGCGAACAGATAGCTGAGAACGAACAGAGCAACAACAATAGCAAACGTATTGTCACACTAAAAGCGAAAAAAATACGTCACCACATAGGCTTGACGTCACCAAAGTCGGCACCTAATCATAACTAACCATACCAAATCGCATCTCCTAACTGAAGGTGTGTTCACTGTGATAATGCGTTATGAAACTTTAAATGCGTTTTTCTCAAAACTTCATTTTCACACACTAGGTCCCTTTTCTCGGAGGAGGTCACATATGTTATTTACAATAGTAAAATTTCATGTATTTACTATAGTAAAAATTCATATCTTTACTATAGTCAAATGTCATAGTAAAATTTCATGTCATGTAAAACTTCATGTCATGTAAAATTGTATGTCATGTAAAATTTCATGTCTTTGCTATAGCAAAATTACATTTTTTTACAAAATTTATGTTTCATGTCTTTTCTATAACAAAATTTCATCTTTTAACTACACTCTAATTAATTTCTGTTGAAATTAACCCAACTTATAGTAGGAAACTGCACTCCTACTATTTACTTTGTGTGCGTTAATGAAAAAAAGTACACACATTATGCGTAAATTGATGAACACAAAATAGGTAAAATTACATTAAAAGTGCCTTAAATTTAAATCAAATTTTAAAAATTGAAGAGTAAATTTACCAAACTTGCGCGTAAAGAAACACGATTTTTCTGTAAATGTACACATATAATTCGTAAAAATCCTAAAAAAATGCGCATATTTTCTACTACGATGTTGAAAAATGTTTGTTTTGTAATAAAAACAATAAATTTATTGTTTAGAAACTAACAACAAGAATAAAAACAATAATTTTTTTGTTTAGTAATTCCAAATAATTGATAAATTTAAAAAAACTAAAAGTTTTCTTTTTAAATTTTGAAAATGTTTTAGATTTTTTTTTCAATTTCAATGTCATAATTTTTTTTACCATTTTAAGTTAGTATATTTACAAACTTTGTGCGTAAAGTTTTTATTCAACAAAATAATACTAATTTTAGTTGTAAACAAATAGTGTCTAAAAATACTTCGTGTGTGTTTTATTTTATATGACAGTGTGCGCAAAAAATTTGTAGGCATTTGGTGTTTATATTTACCGAATTCTCGTAATATTTACATAAAACTTTACCCATTTTATAGTAAATTTACAAGCATTTTTAATAGAGTATAGTAAATTTTCATGTCATCACTTAATTTTAGTTTTTCCTCGATTAATCGCCTCTATATCGGTTAATGTCAAAAGAAATAATTTAAAACTCAAATCATTATTTGACCCGAATAATCGATTAAAATATGACGATTAACCGGTTAAATTTTTAATATAAATTTTTCTGTAATTTTTCTTAAAACTTCCTAATTTTCTTAACTTTGGCAAGAAAATCGTAGAAAAAAACATCAACTAAAATACAATCCAATTATTTTCAAATCAACTGAATTAAAGCAAATGTTATACAGGCTTTAAGAAATATGATAAACAATTTTAATTTCTTTTGAAAAATAAATTTTAAATAATATAAATTATATTTTCATGTGTAAAAAATTGCAATAAACTTTTCATGTATTTCAAGCTCACAAAAGATCTCATCAGAAAGCGCAGTTTTAAGCAGTTTAAGCAAAGCTTTAACACAAACCCTATTCAAATATATATTTTTCTCTTTACACTCACCAAAAAAGTCTGTATATATTATATATTTTTCTCCTTACACTCACCAAAAAAAGTCTGTAATGGCAACTGAAAATTTTGCTGTTATTAAGGGAAATTTTGCTTAATTAAGCCCAGTGGTATTTTTTGCTAATCTTAGCATTACATGTCTGCTGTCGTGCAGTACAATGAAATTAGTAGAAAATTTAGTAGCCGCTCCTAAATTTTAGTAAACTTTTTGTAAAGCGGAATATAAAACCGGTTTGCTAAAATCAGCAAAATAAATACTAAATACTGTAAATATTAGTACAAAATTTTAAATTTATTTTTTTTCGAGCATCAAATTTTTAAATAAAATATTTTTTTTCAAAAAATATTTTATACGAAATTAAAAACAAAATAAAAGGCTTAGAATCTTAAAAATTATTAAAACATAAACGAATTAATCATTTTGTTTTTATTTGGTAATATCTGTTTTGAAAAATATTTAAGTCAATATTTTTTTACTTTGAAGGTCAAATATTAATTGTTTTTAGGGCTGATTTTTAGAACTAAAAACACTTTTTAGTGCTATTTTAAGTGGTTGTCCTCTTTTTAGACATGAGTCGGTATCTTCACTTCCAATCCCTTTTTTAATATATGTAACATTTTAAGGCAATTTAAGTTTGTAGGTGTAAGTTTTAATTAAAAATAACATTTCCTTCAATATCCACTTTTTTAATATTAGTAATTTTTTTTTTGCTAATTTTATTTTTTTTTTTATTTTTATTTTTTTTTTTTTTTTATGTTAATTATATAATTACAAATTATATCCTAACACCCTAACCGACCACTAGCAACAAAGGCTTTCGGCTCGTTGTAGCGAAAACAGACCAGAGCCTCTGGTGGGCATCGAACCCACGACCCCCGCATTGATAAGCTAGCACGCTACCAACTAGCCTACCGAGGCGCTCAAATCGGTTTTAAAAAATTTGTAAAATGATTCTGAAATTAGCAACAAAAATTTGTAAATATTCTGTAAAAATTCTGTAATTTGTTAAATGTAAATAGCAAAATGATTTGCTAAATAATATTTTTTTTTACTAAAAATCAGTACAAAAATAGTAAAGTGGGATTGAAAATCGTTTACAAATTTTCCTACTAACTTTTTTTTCTGAGTGTAGCAATGAAACACGTGACTAGGTATATTCCTAACATGCACTATGATGTTACTTATGTTATAAAATAATAATATAAAATTGCTTTAAATTTTAAAACTTTATTTTCTAGAAAACAGTTTCATTTAAAATTCTAAAATTTATGAAAAAATAACATGGAATTTGGTTTCAAATTTGATTTATTAACAAATTTTGATGAAGTAGGAACTTCAGTAAAATTAAGTTGTTTAGTCAAAAATATTTACGAATTTGCTTATTTGAATTTCTAATTGCACAAACACAGAAAAATCGGTGAGGACTTGTCAGGAATCTAATAGATAACCTCTTTAACTCTAAAGCTTAAACCAGATAGTGAAAGAAGTAGGGAACAGTGTCAGTTCTATCAAATTTTGTTTGTCAGTTTCCCAAAAATTATTCGTACCATATTTTTAAGAATTTGTTATTGAATTTTTTTGAAGGCAGCTGTTGTTTATTTAGGCATTTTTTTTTTTTTTATTCTGGACAGTGTCATATAACGAAAATAAAAACCAACTTTATCGACAAAATGTCCCGCTCACTGCATTTTAAAGGGTTTACTTCCACTGAACACGTCTGACATATTCTTTTAAAAAGTCGACACGACTCTTTAAAGCATCTCATGATGCTTTGAATTGAATTTGAATTGTCATAAACAAACACTTTAGAAACACTTTAGACTTAACTTGATATTTCAGCAAAAAGGAAATACATTTATTTTGCATTAATCGATTAATTGCCAATTTTTCCGATTAATCGACCCGAATAACCGATTAATCAATTTTCTTAATTTTTCGAATAATGACCTAACCGATTAACCGGCAGGGTCAAATAACTGGAAACACTACTTAATTTAGAATAACAAAAGTTTTTGCATTGTTTAAAATTTCATGTCGTAATATTAAAACACCATCTTTTTAAAACTAAATATCTTTGCTGCTTTTAAAGAAAGTATATACATAAATTTATATTTTCTTTATCAAAAATACTGACATTTAAATTTCTTAGAATCATTTACGCGTCTTATGTCTCCTTATCTTACATAATGTGTAGTTTATTCGAAAGACACCATACGTGCGATATAATAAAAAGAGCATAATACGAATTTTAAAGTGGTTAATTCCAAATTTAGACATCAATACTTGAAAACATATCACTTATATGTTGTTTCACGAACCTGACCCACCATCATTTATAGAAAATGATAAATGGTTTTTTTTTTTACTTATAACCAGAGCAGCGACTTTCATGCCAAACAAATCGAAAATATGAATTAAAAATCATTTAATTATCAAAAAAAAAAAAAATATATATATATATGCAACAACATGCAATTTTCTTAAAAATTCTTTGATACGGAGAAGTATATGGTCAAAGTCATTTTTGAGCTATTGACTATAAACATGTGTTGGCATGAAAGTCGCTGCCCTGCTAACAACTAGGATTCGGAAGTTCATGTACCATGTTTGTTGTCGCCAGCTAAGAAGCAACTTCAATCAAATATCTTTGCAAATCAACAAATATGCAAAAAAAAAAAGGCATCGATTTCTCAATGCATCTTATTACAAGTTTTGCTAAAAATGCATATTTTGGTAAAACCAGAGAAAAGATTGGTAGCAATTCGATCAAAACCATTAACATTTATTTGTGAGGATTTAATTTTATTTGGAATAACCTATAATTCATAAATAAAATAAAAATTTTGTATTGGGAAAAGGGAAAAAAACCAAGAATCAATCCTATTATTCAATTATTGGTATTTCCAATCATCTTTAAAAATATACTTCGTTTAGAATTTGTGTGCAGTGGAAGCAACAATTTATTTAGTGAATATATTAATGATTTGGTACAATCTATCAAATTTATTAAAAAATTGTCATTATTCAAAAGTGGTTCCTACAAGTACGGTTATTCTGATCAAATATATCATTTAATTAGGGTTTCAGTAGAAGCAACTGAATTGTGGATTGTATTGATAATAGACGTCACTAATGATTGGTATTGATAAACAAATTTTATACTAACATTTGTTTTCCTACACTCATAATATATTTTCCGTTACTGACTGTAGTTTATTTTAAAATTTATACGTAAAGTTTGTTTTTAAATGAAGAATCAATTGAAATTCATGGAAATATATTTTTTAACTATTTGAATCAGTCATTCAAAAAACAAACTATAAAAATTTACAGACATTCAGTAGGAGTTGATATTTTCTGTTAAATATAAAATTTTATGTTTTCTGTTTCTAAAAATTTAAGTTCATATAATTCTTTTTTTTTTACCAAAATAGTTTGTATATATACAAAATTATTTCAATAAAAATTACAAGAAATAATTCAAATATTCATACACACAAAGCCAATAATAATATACACATCTGTGTGTGTTGTGTTTTGTAAAATTACATACAAATAAATAAATTTCAATTTGAAAAACAAACCACAAAAGTAGTTTTTTCTAACTTTTTGTCAGCAAAAAATTGATGGTTATTTTAAACGATTTTCTATTCTTTTTACTACTTTTGTCGATTATTAAACAATGATTGAAAATAAACAACAAAATGGGTTAAATATGATAAAAAATCAGTAGTCCTCTTTTTGATTAATATTTTCGATTAATTTAATATGTATTTACCCTTATTCTAGTTGTCGTCATCGACACAAGACAATGTTGTCTTGTCGATAAATGTCGACAAGTATTTGGTATTCTGTAAGAAAATGTGACGCCGATATTGTCTTGAAACGACTCTGATTTTGTCGACACAATTTTTAGTAACGACTTGAGGAAAAGAAATGACTGAAAAAAAACGGAAAAATTTCAGTTTCAAAAACTCATAGAAGAGTTGGATGAAAATCCGTCGCTTGCAATAGGATTTCGCAGAGGCACTGTTCCAAGTAATTTTAAAGAAATATAAAATTTATTAAATGTACTTGGCCCACCGAGAAAAATGGGAGATGGATGGCAAAAGGTAAAGAAAGCATGATCATATAAAGTGCATTAGAAAAATATAAAAAAATTTATTTATATTTGAAGTTAAAAAAAATGGTAGCCAACAAAGCCGAGTGTAATGCTACTGGTGGCGGAAGATTCAAGAAATTTATATTTAGCCCGCTGAAGGAAGCTGTGGCAAATCTGCTACAGTTTCAGAAACAGCTGAACCCTGAGTTAAAGTCGTTTCCAACACTGAGCTGGTACGACCCCTGGGCTAAAAATCTTAATGTAGCTGCCAACTTTATTGTTTTGGAAATAAATGTGGACTTGATTTCGGTTTTCAAATTAGGTGCTATTGTTTCCAGCACATCTTTGAAGACTGTTTTATTCAGCCGAAAGTAACTTTCAAACCTTTTAAAAAAAATTTGAAGATTAATATTTTTTAAAGTAATAGACTTTGATTTTGCTACTCACTTGTTATCCGGCAGGTTAAAGATATTGGATTTCTGTCTGAGTAGTCTTCTTTCCAATAAAAAACATTTCTTTCGCAAAAATAATAAACAAAATAAATCTGCCGACTCAATTTTTAGAGATGTGTTTTTGTTTAAATCGATAAACTGTCAACGTCGTTACAACACTGTTATTAAATACCAATTTGGTGTCGAAGTGATGTCGACGTCGAAGCAAAGTGATGTTGACTCAAAAATGACGACGACATTGATAACGACAACTAGAATAAGGGTGATTTTAAGTTGTTTTTAACGAAATAATAATGTGAGTGTAACAAAAAATTCAAATGTTTAAATGGCAAATATATATATCAAAGAAAATATAAAAATTAAATTGTACAACTGAATATTGGCTTTCATAACTTTACAGTTGTCGTAACCGCCAGAATTCGATCGGTACTGTTTTCTGGGTGTATAACATATTTTAATAGATACATACATATATTCAAGTTTCTTTAATTTTTATTTTAAACTGCCTTTTTCTAAAGTATTTATATCTTTTATAAAAAATAATTTTTCAAACATGAATATAATTTTTTTTTATTTTTTTTTATCACGAATACAAAAATAATAATTATAATTTTAAAACAAAAAATGCTTAAATTGAAAAAAAATTGAAAGCATTGAAAAAAAAAATCAATAAAGCACGTATGACATTAACGTTTTTCTAAACTTCTTGCAGAGATTTTTATTTGATTTTTTTTCTAAAAATTTAATTTTCCTAAATAATTAAAAGCTTTAATAAAAACCGTAAACAAGTCAAGAAAAGGTTTGGAAAAAGGCTAATGTTTTACAGGCTTTAGAAATGCATATTTTAAAAATTTAAAATGCATATTTTTTATGTTGCAAATAACATTATTCTATTCATGTTTTTGGTCATTAAAACACTATTTTTCTTTATCGGGATATTCTCCAAATAAATACTTCATAGAGTTTTATTAGCCAAAACATTGATCTATTACTTTCAAGAATGAGATGACGCGTTTCGGGGATTTTCTAGGTTCCCATCTTCAGATCTCTTTAGAAAGTAAAAAGATAACTTTAAGGTTCCAAAGCAAACACTATATTGGTTGTATAATATCAACTAATTGAGAATTATACAAAGAACAATATTGTCTTTGTTTAAACCAGCTATCTTTATAGAACAATGTAATGGCAATCTTGTTTGCTTTGGAACCTTAAAGTTATCTTTTTACTTTCTAAAGAGATCTGAAGATGGGGACCTAGAAAATCCCCGAAACGCGTCATCTCATTCTTGAAAGTAATAGATCAATGTTTTGGCTAATAAAACTCTATGAAGTATTTATTTGGAGAATATCCCGATAAAGAAAAATTGTGTTTTAATGACCAAAAACATGAATAGAATAATGTTAATTGCAATATTGAAAGGTCAAAAGAAGCAATTTTAATTTTTATAAATTAAAATTGAATAAAATACAAAAAAAATATTTTTTATGTTCTTAATAAATATTTTCCTTGCCCTATTTATAACAATAGATACTGTTTTTTTACGGAATTTTAAAATTTCTACAAATATGGACAACAAAAAGTGAAAACAAGTTTAAAATTGAAGAATTATTTGAAATGCAATTTTTTAACAGAACAATAAACGCGAAGCTGGTTGTTTTTACCATATTTTCTAGAAAACAAGAAATTGTAGTTTAATATGGTATATGGTCAACAAAACAATATATAAAATAGTTACTACAAACTACATTTAAAGACAAAAAAAAAAAAAAGAAATACTTGTTTCAAAGTCAACAACACTTAATATTTATTGTATTGAGACATAAATTTCATATCTATAAACGCATGTGTGTAAAAAGATATTACCAATTCTTGTTTTATTTTGAATGTTGTGTTGTATTTTCTGGAAACAGTTTTAAAATGCATTTTGTTGAAATGTATCTTGTATTACATAATATTTGACATTGAAAATCAGAAAAATTTAATATGTAAATTAAAATGAAATACAGTGATACCTCGGCTAACGCAAAGCTCAATAAACTAATAAAGACATGATAATCGAATACATGAACATTAAGGAGGTTCAACAAAAAAAATTTAATTCACGAGCTCCACAACCCTACAAATGAAAAAAAAAAATCTCTTAAAAATAGTTTTGACCAATGGTGATCTGCTACTAGAGGTGGGCCCGTGACACGTAATTTTGGGAATTATGCATGAGCTTGAGCTAAAATTTTAATTACTCACGTAATCGTGCGTAAACAAATTTTTGTGCATGAGTTGAAAATATGGTTTTACCCATGTAAAAATCGAAATATATATGAACATACATGTGCTTGCATACCATGATCACACATGGACATACATGGTCATATACGTCCATGCATGGCTGATTATATGACCAAACATGATCTTATATAAAACCATGCATTTTCGGATTCGAAATTTGTGGGTATATAGTCATGTATGAGGATACATGATCATATACGTACAGTCATATACCCTCAAATTTCGAATCCAAAGATATATGAGATCATGTTTGGTCATATATTGAATCATTCAGGGACGTATATAGGAACGCGTATGCCCATGTCTGATCATATACCACCGCATGTATCTTCATATATATTTCCATTTTTACATGGATAGGAAGATTTTTTTAAGAAAATGTTATCGTGCCGAGAGTTGAACCTTGGACTCCATATTCCCAGTCGAAAGCTCAACCATCTTGAGCTATGTCGACATATTGGTTTATTATGTGTACAGTTTTTATTTCTTTCTTTTGCAATTATACGTTATTTAACATTTTTTGTTTCTTTTAATTATAAATTTTCTGCTCCCTTTATTTCTGAAAAATTTCATATTCTTAGCTCCAAAAAAACTTTACAATTTCGCCATTAATTAGAATAAATAATTTTAATGGTAAAAATTACCGTTATTTTCAGTGATTTAATTTATTAATCCATTCTAGTTAATTTTTAATTACAATTGACTTGATGTTTAAATCAGAAGATGTTCGTGGGCTTGTATTAAAATACTGCAGACTTGAAGGCCAAAGAAACTAAATGGGACTGAAATACGATTCATTGCACGAAAAGTGAAACAAAATCCAACTGAAAGTGCTGTTAAAATATCCGAGGACATTTCATAACTTTTGCATTACATGCAAATCAATAAACAGCGATAGCTGGATTTTTCTGAAACAATGTGGTACATGGCGACGAGAGCAAATTTTAAATTTTTGATAAGAAAAACTAGTAAAACTTTGTAAAAATTCAAAATTTGTTCTGCCAAATGTAAAATCTACAGTCAAGCACGGTGGTGGATTGTTGGCTGCCATTGGTTTAGGTATTTTGGTTTCTATAGAGACCACTATGAATAAATTAGAGTACCATACAATTTAAAAAGTTAATTTGCTACCCAGTGCTGACAATATATCCAATCACACCGAAAAAAGGGAAATGAATAAATTTCTACTTTACCGTACTACCAAACAGCGAGATCATCCCCCCCCCGTCACCCGACCATTAAATATTTGTAGGAGCATCTGGGCCGGAAAATAAGAAAAAGAGCAATTAGCAGCAAGGACTCTCTCAATTCCGTGATAATGGACAAATAATAAAAAATTTTCCTGAAGTAACCAGAAACCTTGTGGAATATTACATGCTGTAATTAAAGCAAATGGAAAACAAACAAATTCCTAAATTCTTTTCTTATTCGTACTGTATAATTTCTTTTGACGCTGAAAATATGAAGTATTTTTGTTGTACAATATATTTTTTTATTTTTGAAAGGTTTTTGTTATTTTTTTTTCTTTTTTATTAATAAAGGGGTTAAGAATAAAGGCCCATACCATATTTAGCTTAAGTCAACTTTTAAAAAGTTTCATTTTTATTATTTCAGTTAATTTGCAATCGAAACTTAAGCAAATTAAAATCATTTCAAACAAAATTATATAAAGATAAAAAATAGCAATTAAAAAATTAAACAAATTCAATTTCAACTAATTCACTCAAATTATATATGGGTGTCGTGTAAATTGGGGAAAACTTAAGTCAACTTTTGTGGACTTTTAAAACAAAGCTCAAGTTACTTAAGCAAATTGTAGTTGGGCCTTAACGTAAATAATTCTATTTGACTAACGTCAAATTTATATGAAATTTTCGAACACACCAACAAAGCAATTGTTTGAGATGTTTTGCTCACATGAAAATGTTTTTATGGTAAAATACGTAATTTGAGCAAAACATTATAATTTCGCCCAAAACACGTACGTAGCTATATGGAAATGCTATATTAACCCATTAATACCCAAGGCTAACTTGTATGAATTGTTAATCTTACAGACTACATATAGTTTCAAAATTTATTACACTTTCAGTTAACAAATTTTTCTCCAGAAAGTGTCTAAAGTCGAAATTTTGTAAAATTTATCAAAGTTGTAATTGCAAAATAAATTAAAATTAAAAGACAAATTCAAAATATTAAACTTTATAAAAAAACGTTGATATTGAATACGAAATTAGGTTAAAAGATCTTCTTTAAAAATGCCGAAAGAATATTCTTTAAGGGTATTGTGTAAACGCGAAAACGGTTAAACGGATTTAAATGAAATTTCTGATGCAGTTTATTTTCCAGCTGGGGTATAACTCAGCTGTCCAGATTCGCCAAAGGTCAGCTTCCTTTGAGGTAATTATAAAAAAATACACGATAACCCAACCCTTTACAACGATGGCCGACAATACGACATGGAGTTGGAGGAAACCACGTTTTGGTGTTCGAATAGCGAGATTTACTATAGAACAGGGATGAAAAATATGTTTTCTGTTATTGTACCAACCAGACAAACAAATTGTACATTTTCGATCCTCACGGTACCAATTTTTTCCGCTTATTTTTTAAACAATTTTATCGTATTAAGTCAGATTTGGTTAGACACTAAGAAGAAGTAAAAAAATTTAAATTGACGGGGTGAAACAAAATTTTTTAAAGGCATTTAATAGCTTTTTAACAATAATACACTTTTTCCTTTTTTGGTTTTGAGAGGTAATTTAAAATCAGCTGTTCAATGTTGCCACTTCCGCATATTTTAGTACAATATGTACGCAAACATTTGGTACATTTGATGTGACACCAATTTAGAGCCGGTTCAACTTAAAACTGCCTTTATTTTTTACTATAGTAGCTGAATAAATAAAAACAGGTTTTTAATTTAAAGTTGCTTTTAAAAAAAGTCAACTTTATGTTATGTTGTTTTATCAAGTTATAAGTTGAAAAGTACAATTGTACCATGTTTTCCATCCCTGCTATAGAGCACTGTGCGAGTTTTGATCGTATATGATCGGCACTACCCGAAGGTAATATTTACCGAACTCTAGAAAGAGTTTCGGCTCGTCTAGTTGACTTGATTAGCAACCAACGGGGATAAACAGTGGTTCCTGTACTTGAATAATACGACTAACTACAAACGAGAATAAACAGCGATTATCGTGTTCAAATAATACGGCTGGCTAACGACGAAAATAAACAACGGTTCTCGGGTTCAAATAGTACGGCTAGCTAATGATGAGAACAAACAACGGTTCTCATGTAGGGAGGCAGGAATCGGTAAAGAAATCAGGTAATACCCCGTTCCCTGGTCGAAGTATTACCCGATTCGTCCCTCGGTTCTAGCTTGCCTTACAGCCTTTAACTTTCACACTGTATGTTAATAATTTTCGGGGTTGCTATTAGTATATTATTAGGTATGGGTAAAAGTAGTAATACTGGGTATGAGGATAAGTAGATTCGTAACGGCACGTTACATGTTATCAAAATTGTATATCTGTGGAAAGAAAAGTGTATATTTGTTAATAAAAATTAATCAAATTAATATTAAAAAAAATGCAAAATCCCTTTCAATATTTTGTAATTCAAACATTTCTTTTTTTCCCAAAGTTTTCTTGACTAAAAAGAGCTGATTGTAAGTGTTGTTAAATTGGATAAAACCAATTTCAGCTAGTTTTAATTTAAATGCAGACTTTAACGATAAAAGTTTACTTTTACTTATCTATAGTAACCCTAACTCCCCTTTTATATTAGCAATAAAAATCTTAGCAATTAGTAAAATGTGTCGCCAGAATAACGGCACAAAATTGCTAATTGCCGATTTTGTGTTTAAGGTGGGAGAACACGTATTTATGTTCACTCATATTTTGCAAAATTTCAAGGAGTTTCTTCTATAATTACTTGTAAATACACTTGTAAAGTGAAAAAATTGTTAATTTTTTTTTGCTTATAATTTGTTAATATTTATTTAATTCTTTTAAATTTAACCTACCTAACTTTTTCTACGAGAACACACACCCGGGATACGAGGTACCCCCTGGAGGTATCTCCCTGGTATGTTGTAGGGAAATTTTCGGCTCCGATAGGTTTACGGTCGATTGACCCCTATGACTTCCGGCTAGGTCCCACTTTTCCCATGAAAACCCTTTGACTGCGCCTCATCTCGGAAATCGATTTCCGGGTCCCCTATGGGAGGTAAGTCCTTGGGTCCTATGAACGGAATAATCGCCGTAGTTAGCTCTTTCATTTGCCCCCACTCCCGCCCTATTTCGGTAAAAATTAGGCCCTCCCCTATATGGGTACATTTAGGTACCCAATACCTTCCACTACGTTTTTTGAGGGTACCCCCTGGTTGTATCTCCTTGGGATGTTATAGGAAAAGTTTCGGCTCTGGTTGACCCCTATAACTCCCGGCTGGGTCCACAAATGACCTCTCTTTTCATAGGTAGGGCCTTTGGCCTTGAGAAATCTCGGAAATAGATTTCTGGGTCCCCTTTCATTTGTCCCCACTCCCGCCCTGAACGGGGAAAAAATAGGATATAAATTGGTGTGGTACAAACGTATCCCGGGTGTGTGTTAAAGTAGGTGTCGAACATGGAAGCTCCTGAACCACTGATCCTAATTGCATCAAATAACCTTTAAAAGATTGGAAATTACTTATATTTCCTAGTTGCCCTAAGTTAAGCCGTTCCTGAGTTACAGCACTGCAAAGTTGCAAGTGCATACATTTGTACCCGGGTGTGTGTTCTAGGTTTAATAATTTTTGTTGCTTTTCTTTAATTTTTCTTTTTTTATTTGTGCCGTATTTTTTATAATTGTCAAAAAAAAATGACAGCTAGTTTGACTTTTTATCTTAGCAATATTTGCTAACGAATACTTCTGGAGAATTATTGCGACATATTTGCCGTCAATAAAAATGTATGAAATCGAGTGGTCCACACTAGCGATTTTTTAATTTTGACGTTTGCTGCAATTTATGTTAACATATTTATCGCTAGTCTAGAACTACTAAAGTATAACTTTTTTTACTATGATTACGCGCCAATAATTTGGGTAGTTGGGTAACATCTTTAACACGAGAGAAATTTAGCTTCGATAGGGCACGGAAATCGTCACTCGTTTTATAGAATCTTGTCATCGATATAACATATATTGAAGTTAAGTCATGTTTTCATTAATTTTTTAAAAAGCTAAAATCATCAAGTAATTATTCGTAGAAAAATATGATTTGTTATCTGCGGTCTGTGATAAAATTAAGTCATAAAAAGAACTTAATTTAACAAAAATTCTTGCATTAGAGGGTTAAAGAATTACATACATGTAATTGAAAACTGTTTTTCTAACCTAAATAATGGTTAAAAACAGGAAATTGAAAACGATTATTAACACACACTGAATACGCATAAATAAAACTATTTTTATAGAGATTTGTTTTTATAAATAAATAAATAAATAAATAGGTTAAAATGCAAAAACGAAATAGTATGTACTTACATATGTGTAATAAAATTCTAAAATTTCAATTCAATATTTTTTTTTGCCAACCATAGCAAATTTGACTTGGTAATGGTGGTCTACCTTTGCTATTGCAACACAATTGTGTTTACAGAAAATATTTATATAAAACCACCTTTTATGGTTGTTTTTATATTACGTATTTTTGTGGGTTAATACTGATGACAACCATAAATTGACCATTTATATATTGTTGTAGTGATGTGACTTTACCCTGTTTAAAATTCTCATTTAGTTTACGTTAACTGAATACATAATGGACAAAGTTTATCATAATTTTTACATTTAACCACAGCAGTAGCAACATGAAATAAGGAGTTTATATTTATTATAACCAAAAAAAAAAAAAAAGAATTGGTTTTATTTAGTTTGTTTTTAACACACACAACAATTTGTTTGACAAATGTTTATTTTTTATGATTATATATATTTCTTTTGAAGTTAAAATGTATATTTGTCACGTGCTACAAATTATAATCCTGACCTAACATAATAAATACAAATTGCAGAATAAAAAAAATAACACCGAATATTTATGGATTATTAAGGGAACAATAACCCTAAATATGAGGCTTTCCATACTAAAGGCCTAGTTTAAAAATGTATATCGTATCAAAAAAAAAAACCTTATAGTCATTGCAGCCTGATTTGACTATTTGTCGTCATTTTAAAGATTTGTTGTCTGAAAATTTGCAAAATGACAATTTGACGATTTTTGGTCCCAAAAGGCGAAACACAATTGGAAATTTAAATGTTACGGGTTTTCTTAATTTAAGTTCTCAATATAAGTAGACGATTATCAATCATTAATTTAAAACGGAGCATGGATACTAAGGATGGGTTTGTAACATAAATCCAAAATTTACGTAGATATCATACGTGTATCCTGCTTTTTCTTATCTTTTCATAAATTTATTCTCTATAATTTACTAATTTAGCAGGTTTCTTCACATTTCAGGAATACACTCAAAAAAAAAAAAATTAACGAGAATTAAGAAAAATTTATTTATTTGGAGGAAAAATTGAATGAAAACGGCGCCAGACACTTTTTACCAATATTAAATAAAATTTTCCTTGAAATTAAGAAAAAAATTTTACTCAAAATTTGATCAAAGTTTCTAAATCATAGAAAAATTTTACTACTGAGAAGTTAATTTTTATTTTAAAACAGTAAAATTTCCTCGTAATTAGTTCATACATCATCTAAGATTTTACTGTTAGTTAAGAAATGTTTCCCTGGTTTTAAGAAAAATTTCATTTTACATTTTTGTCTTTAAATTAAATTGAATTATACTAAACTCATTTATTTAAAATATAAATTAAATTTCATTAGTAAAATGGTAAACAAATTTAAAAAATGTACTGCAGGATATCTTGAAACGTAATAAATTGTGACAAAGTCAGATCCTTTTCGTAGTTAATTAACGGTTCTGCTTGAGAGAACTACTAAAAGGGACACCCTAAGTGACACACTATAGCTAAGGAACACTGGGGGTCCTTTGTCTTCTTAAATTAACTAATTTAAGGAAATTGTTGCAAAAATACAAAATATCACAGTTACATATCTTGTTATTATTGGAAAATGGAAAAAAGTCGCAAGTTTATTTTATGACATTTTAAGCTTAAACTTTAATTTTAACTTTTTTTATTATTAAGTGAAAACAAAATAGTTTTAGTGCCTTCGACAAATATAAAATTAATTAGCCGCAACGTCAATTATAGGAAAGCCATTATGCCGTAATGTGTAAAATGTGCTTGCGATATTTTCTATGTAGTTAGCAAACAAAATTATTACATAAAAGCACAATTCGAAATTTTTTACATTTTGTAACAAAATTTTAAAACATATTTTAAGCTATTTTAAGTTCAATATTTAAGATTCTTAATATTAGAAATGGGCGCGTGAGCCATTTTTAACGAATCAAAAATTACAATCATGCTCGATAATTTTTTTAAATGGTTACTTTAATTTGTTTCCTTTAAAAAATATTTTTACCTGAAATTTAGGAAAACTATATAGTTTGCTTTTATCTAATTGTTTTTTTTTTTGTTTTTTTGGGAAAAGAATACTAAAAATAATTTTAACGTTTTCAAAAAAAATAAAAAATCCTATACCCAAATTTTAAAATTTATCTGAACTAAGTTGCATGAAAATTTTCCTTAGAAATAGTTCATTAGCTTCTGAAAGCAATTAAATTTTTATTATTAAATTTGGAAAAAACTTAATTTTATTACATTTAAGTATGCAAATATCTTAAATCTGAGATGTTTTTCTTAAAAATTGATAAATTTTTATTCAATATACTTGTTTTTTTTTTTCCTAAAATCAAGAAATATTACTTAAGAAAGGTATAAACTATTTTTGAGTATGTAAACTATTTTGTTTTTACCAATAGGACATCCATTTAAAATAGCAAAAAAATTGACTAAAATATTTTTCAAAACAGAAATTACCAAATTAAAACAAAATGATAAATTCGTTTGTTCTTACAATTTTAAAGCCTTTGATTTCTTTTTTTAATTTTGTTTAAAATATTTTTTGAAAAAAAAAAATAAAAAAATTTTAATGCTTGATAAAAAAATTCGAAATTTTGTACTAATATTAATAATATTTAGTACATTTTTTTTTTTGCTGATTTTAGCAAACAGAATTTAAATTCCACTTTACAAAAAGTTTACTAAAATTTAGAAGCGGCAGCTAATTTTTTCTTTTGGTGAGTGTATAATTTTTTTTTGTGCATCTTCTACCAAAATATATACAGGTTGGTTGAAAAGAACCTGCGCTCACCAAGAGATGGCACTGCTAGCTCTAAACTTTTTTTTCTCAAGTTGGTATAACTGTCCTGAGAACACATGCAAAGTTGTAAGTCATTCTGTCAATTCTTTCTTTGTTTACAAGCCATTTGAAGTTGACGTGTCATTGATTTTTTTTAATATGGAAGAAATTGAATATCGTGCAGTCATTAGATTCTTTGCTTTGAAGGGTTTTAAAGCAAAGAAATTTATGAACAATTGTAAGAAGTGTATAAGGAGTCCTCACCTTCGGAACGCACCGTTGAATTTTGGGCTGGTGAATTTAAACGTTGTCGTACCAGCCTTAAAGACGATCCACGCTAAGGACGACCAAAAACTGCAACCACAGCAGAAATCATTGAGCAGGTACATAATATGGTTAGTGAAGATCCAAGTTTGACTAAGCGTGAAATTGCTAATGCCATAGGCATCTCAGACGAACGAGTACTCCATATTTTACATGAAGAATTACGTATGAGAAAACTGTTTGGAAAGTTAGTGCCGCACACATTAACAATTCAACAAAAACTGGATCGAAAACAAATTTCTCAGCGTAATTTGGAGCGTTTTAAGCCGAATAAAACCGACTTCTTGCGTCGTTTTATAACTATGGATGAGACTTGGATCTACCACCACGATCCTAAATTGAAACAAGAACGTTTACAGTGGACTGAAGCTGGTTGTTCAGCTCCAAAGCAGGTGAAGTCACAACGATCAGCAAAGAAGGTTATGACATCAGTTTTTTGGGATGCAAAAGGAATTTCGTTGATTGATTATCTTCAGAAAGGTAAAACAATTAACTCTGAATATTATTGCAGCCTTTCGGATCAGCTGGATGAAAAAATTCGTGAAAAAAGACCTGGTTTAAAGAAGAAAAAAATCATTTTTCATCAAGACAATGCACCCGCTCACAAAAGTGTTTTAACGATGGCTAAATTCAAAGAATTATAGTACGAATTGCTTGAACATCCACCGTATTTACCAGATTTGGCTCCCAGTGACTACTATCTCTTCAGAAATCTCAAACACTTCCTTCGTGGAAAGCATTTTTCGTCGAATGAAGAGGCCATAGCAGCCGTAGACGGTTATTTTGCAGAGCTTCCGGAAAACCATTATAAGGATGGGATAAAATTATTGGAAGATCATTGGAATAAGTGTATTGAGCTTCTAGGAGATTATATTGAATAAAAAAAATATTTCGTAACAAAAGCAGTATTCTTTTATTTCGAGCGCAGGTACTTTTCAACCAACCTGTAACTTTTATTTAAATCCGTAGTTCATGCAGTAAATAAAAGACTTCAACCTTATTTTATGTTCATAATCAATATTTTCCTAAAAGCTTTAATATATTTTTAAATTTTGACATTAAATTTTCTATTGAGGTTATTAAATTTGTTCATTAACATAAAACTTGTTAATTTATAAAATACAGCCTTAATGGTAAATGTATATGTGACTGAATTCTAATGAAATTTTTTCGGTTTTATGCAATATTTGGTTAATATCAATAATACAATTATGTCTAAATGTCAATTTCTTAGTTCATTAAAAGCAGGCATTAAATTTTAAATGAAATTTCTACAAAATGTTTTATATATATATATTTTTTTTTATTATAAAAACTCTGCCATCCGCCAATGAAGGCCAAGGCTATTGGTATAATTTTTCAAATACATACGTTATTAATATATATTTTTTTTATATATAAAACGTAATTGTTTTATGTGTATTAATTGAACTTCCTTGTGGCATTATCAAATGCTATTCGTTTTCGATTATCTTGACATTTGAAAATGTCATTATATATGTTTCAGCCCTCTTATTATCTGTTTATGTATTTGAGTTTGTACTCGTATTTTACAGTAAATAAATGTTGTACATAAAAAAAATACTCTAATTGTTAATTAATATTTGAACACACTAAGAGTAATTGAAAACAAAATTTTAATTATTTATAGTAGAATATAAGAAATCGAATTTGAAAGGAGCTACATTCGGACACAACACAAATATAGTCAGTTTAAATGTTTTCCAATTTGATCTATCAAAAATCTTAGCTAAATACAATTTATTAAAAATTTATTTTTTTTTTCTTACTTGCTTCAAAATTTTATTTGTTATATACGGTGGCCCAAAAATATTGTTTTGAAGCCCTATTTTTGCTGGACAACTTCGGGTGATAAGTTGTCACACTATTGTCGTATATTCTCTTTGAGAGCTTCTATAATCTGTGGCTTGTTCATATAGACCTGTGTCTTCAAAAATACCTCAAAGAAAAAGGTCTGGAGCGCTTAAATCGGACGATCATCCATTGCAAAATAGTCATGACTGATTGCTTCACAAATATTAAAAAAAAGTCGTAGCATGTTCCCATAGGGTGATATATATTTTGGGCCACCTTGTACTACGTTCATATTGAACTACAAAATACGAGGTTTTTGTTTTTTTTTCAAGTTTTCGATATAAAATTTGTATAGAATTAGAAATTTAGGCTGCCTGCGGACTGGCTAAATTGAAGCTCAACTAAACTTATTCTTCTGTCATAACTACAGCTTTTAAAAATTTAGCCTGAAGTGTGCGGAATCCCATTTTGACATAACAGTTCATTATCCAGAATTTTAAAAATTTGCGACTTTTTTCAGAAAAAGTTTATAAGAAAACAATTATACACACAAAAAAAATTACAAAATTCTGTTTGTAATATTGAACACCTTTTTTGGAAAATTTTTTTGAAAAAGGCACCAACAATAGAATTTGTGGATACAAAAATTTTTTTGTAACTTTATTGTAATTTATCAGAAATAAAATCGATTTTTTTCAACAATGGATTTTGTAAATACAAACAAGTTTTTGTAACTTTTTTGTAATTTATTAAAAATAAAATCGATTTTTTTAACAATGGATTTTGTAAATACAAATAACTTTTTGTAACTTTTTTGTAATTGTTAATTTATTTAATTGTTTTGTTTTAACAACGAGTTTGTGATATTAAAAAAAATTTGTATTCTTCACAAATGATTTAATAAAATTTTGCTGCAAATATTTCACAGAATAAAATTACAAAATTCTGTTTGTAATATGTGAACATCGTCCATAGAACATTTTTGTAAATACAAAAAAAAATATTTTTTAAAAAGGCACCAACAATGGAATTTGTAAATTTACAAATATTTCCAACACAGAATAAAATTACAAAATTCTGTTTGTAATATTGAACATCGTCCATAGAACATTTTTGTAAATACAAAAAAAATATTTTTTAAAAAGGCACCAACAATGGAATTTGTAAATACAAAAAACTTTTTGTTATTTTTTTGTTACTTAAATTTTTATTTTCAAAGAATTTTTATATGAAAAGTGACAATTTACAAATATTTCAAACAAAGAATTGTTAGAAATCGAGCTTAAATTTTAACAAATATTTTTAATTACTTTAAATTTTGTGATACTTTTTTCTGTGAACAAAAAATTGTTAGAAATCGAGTTTAAATTTTAAAAAATATTTTTAATTACTTTAAATTTTGTGATACTTTTTTCTGTGAACAAAAAATTGTTAGAAATCGAGTTTAAATTTTAAAAAATATTTTTAATTACTTTAAATTTTGTGATACTTTTTTCTGTGTATATATCGTGCATAAGGTCCACACTGAAGTTTTTAGTGGCGTGAAAAGATAGTATTGTATTAAATACACAATCTGTGACTACTTGAGTTTCAGATGAAAAGTTTGCACCAACTTCAATTTCTCCAACAAATGGACAATCCCTCAAATGAACAAAAAATTCATTAGGACAATAAAACAATACGTTACATAAAAAACAGTTAATGGAGCATATCATTTTCGTTATTTTTTCACTAACACGTACTTTAGTTCGCTTTTTTACGTTTTTTTGCCATGTTTCACTAACTTATATTTTCTGCACAGATTTTCTCTTTCTTTCAGCAAGAAAATACCAATTAAATAATATATATTTTTTTTTGTAATACTCAAAGGCTACTTCTTTTTTTATTATTTGTTCAACAATTTACAATTTTTTAACAAAAAATTTTATTAACTTTGATTTGTTAAAAAATAATGAATTTTCTTACAACTTACAATCGTTTAACAACAAAATTTGTTAGAAATTTTATATTAAACCCAACAATTTTTTTTAATTACATAAAATTATGTGATGTTTTTTTCTGTGTAAATAATTCTTTTCAATTTTTTAAACATTTTTAGTTTTAAAAAACATGTACACTAAATTGCATTGCCAACTTTTATATAGAAAATATATTAGTTCAGTTTCAATTTAGCCTGTTCGCACACACCCTTAAAAACTAATATAGTTTTCCGATCAGAATGAATGTACATGCTGAAATATAATTTTCCTGCTCATATAGAAATGCATAGAAACGCTGTAAAATATATTTGCGGTGTTTCTAAAATGTTTGACTGCAAATATAACATGGTCGCCTTCGAAATTTATGCATTGATATACAAATACTCTTTATTAACAAATAAATAATTATGCATAAGTAAAAAAGCATTTTTAAAACATTATTAAAAAATTTTAATAATACTAATTAATTAATTATTTCCCTGCAGAATTCACCCAATGTGGGGACGAAATATTGGAAGAAAATAATAAATAATCATTATTTTTTGTAAAAAGATCTTAGACTCGATTTAAAAGAATAATATAATAAATTTTAAAATATTTTTTGATAATTTAAAAACTGGTTGTACAATTTGGAAACATTTTTAGACAATTTTAAAATATTTTTGAACAATTTTCAATAATTTTTGCACAATTTTTAAACATTTTTGGACAATTTTAAATAATTTTTACACAATTTTAAAATTATTTTGATAAATTCTGAATTAAAACTGGAAATGGTGTAGTGTTAAATAATATACACAATGCAAAAATGCACAGATTGCGTCGTCATAAATATTTAAGGCAAAAAAAATGCAAATGACAAGCCAGCTAGTTTCAATTAAAGGTCAACAAAATCTGTTTTTCTTGATTTTTCAGAACTTCTATAAAAATTGCAGAACTGCATAAATTCTATCCCTCATGAAATTTTAAACTAAAATATCAGAAATGATTTAGTAAAAAAATTAAAAAAGTTCATCAGAACTATTTTCTTAATTTGAATAAATGCCTTAGGTTCAAAAAAAAATATACGATATACTATAACTTATGCTTCAGAAGTAATGAAGAGTGATTCTTTAAGATATACATCGGGTTTATATCCAGATCACTGCATTTGAAATATGAACACATGAATTCTTTTGGATGTGCCTGAAGTTTAGTAAGCAATGAAAGAAGTTATAGTCATAGACTACCTTTTTTTTTTGCTGGGTATGGTATAGTTTAAAACATATCGTCTGCTTATTATTTGTTTAACCCACTGACCATTGTTGAAAGGATTTAGTAAGAAGTGCTTTATTTATAATGTAAATATCCTCTAACTGATTCCAAAACCCGTTTCTCGATATCTAGTATCATAACTGAGATATCCAGGGTCAAATTTGATCTGGCTGCCAATTTTGCATACAAAAATTAAATTCTTTTTCGTTTTTCTCAATAGTAATATTATATTCAACCCAAGTTGTATTGACATGATGTAAAGTACTAGAAAAAACGTACTGTGAGCATCAAAAGAAACTGTACAAGTAAATCGTTTATGTTTTTAACTTTGTTTTATTAGTTTTAGGCCTACTATAGACAAGTTGAAATTTACTTTAATCGTTAAAGTCTGCTTAAAAATAAAACTCGCTAAAGTTGGTTTTATCAAATTTAACAACACTTACAATTAGCTATTTTCCATCAAGAAAATTTTGTGAAATTTTTTTTTTTTGAATTGCAAAATATTAAAAGGAATTTTGCATTATTTTTATTAACTTAATTAATTATAATTAATAAAAATAAACTTTTCTTTCCTTTTTTGATAAAGTTTTATCTTGTCCCATTTTGCTATTGCAAATCCTTCATTTACACACTTTTTGTTTCAGCTTATATAAAATCAGCTGATCAATGTTGCCACTTGTTTATTTTTTAACACAAAATTAATGTATGCGGGCATTTGGTATATTTTATGCGATACCCATTCAAATCCGGTTCTTACAATAACAAAAAACACTTGATATTTACAGTGTCCAAAGAAATTGTAAGTCAGAAGGACAAAAAAATTTGCTTTGGGAATCGTTTCCATTAGATTTCTGGTTATTTTGGGAGATATATTTTGAAATTCCCTTATTATCACAGATTTGAAAGAGTTCTTGCTAACAATTGTTCTTTTTTGCCGGTCCAGATGTTCAATAGGATTTAGGTCACGTGACTGTGGTCGTTAATCCAGCAGCTTGCGAATGATTGTGTTTCCAAATGATTATGTATCGAACGACCCTTTAAAGTTGACAACTCAGAATTATTAATGTTCTGGGATATTTCAACAGCACTTTCAATTGGATTTTGTTTTACTTTTGATACAATGGATCGTATTTCAAACCCATTTAATTGCTTTATCCTTCCAATTTTCGGGATGATATTGAACTTATCATGATGCCATCAAGTCAATTAATAATTATTATAATTAATTACTTAATATTACAGTAACTTTTTACCGTTAAAATTCTTTATTATAATTGATAAACCAAACATGTACAGTTGGTTTTGACGCTCACAGTAGATTTTTTTGTTCACATAATTTAACATCAGATCACAAAAATAAAACTACAAATATCATCTACATAAAGGGTGTCCCAAGAAGAACGCAATTTTTAAATTTTAAATAAAACACAGATATTTAAAAAAAAATCGTGAAACTTTATTATATCGTAAAGTAGACAGAATGAGGTTATGTATGGAACAATATATCGAGCAGATGGCCGCCGCGGCTTTGCTGGCATGCACGCGATCTTTTAATGAAATTTTCAATGACCGTTTTGCATGAATGCTGCGGTATTTCATTAATGCAGCGTCCAATTTCCTCTTTTAAGGCTTGAGTCGTCGTCGGCTTATTCGCGTAAACCATCGACTTCAAAAAACCCCAAAGAAAAAAATCTAATGGTGTTAAATCGCACGATCTAGGCGGCCAATTCTGATCTCCAAAACGCGAAATAACACGACCGGGAAATGACTGATGCAGCAATTGAATTGTTTTTCTGGCTGTGTGACATGTGGCGCCGTCTTGTTGGAACCACATGCCCTCCACATTCATTTCTTCAATTGTAGGCAAGAAAAAACTGGTTATCATTTCACGATACCGAACACCATTGACTGTTTGCGCTTGACCTGCCTCATTTTCATAAAAAAAAGGGTCCAATGATTCCTCCAGCCCAAAATCCACACCACACAGTGACATGTTGAGGATGCATTTGCTTCTCGTGAATCACTCGAGGATTTTCCTCACCCCAAATGCGACAATTCTGCCTATTGACGAAGCCATCAAGATGAAAATGGGCCTCGTCACTGAAGATGATTTTATCGGCAAAATCAGCATTTTCATGTTGTCTCTCCAATACCCAATTAACGAACTCCCTTCGCTGTCCATGGTCAGCTGGCTTCAGTTCCTGAGTCAATTGAACTTTGTATGCATGAAGATGCAAATCTTTCGTCAAAATTCGCTGCAAAGTGGATTTGGAGACACCAATTTGCTGAGCTCGGTGTCGAATTGAGGTGGATGGAGTTTGAGCGACATCATCACGTACAGCTGCGACATTTTCGGTCGATCGACCTGGTCGATGGCGCGTTGTTGTCTTTACATCACTAACAGACCCAGTTTCTGCAAATTTATCCATTAATCTCTTTACAGTTGACCCTTTGGAGCATTATTGTGACCCCAAATTGATCGCAATTTGCGAACTGTAGCCGCAAAACTTTCACCATTTTGGTAAAACAATTTCACAATGAGAATGCGTTGTTCATTCGTGTAGCGCTCCATTTTTTACTAACCTCGTACCTTCTACTAGCAAACAATAACAATTGTTTAAATGTCAAACAATGACACTTCGAATGTTGCCAGATTTAAAAATTGCGTTCTTCTTGGGACACCCTTTACAAATGATATTCTATATTAAAAGCAATCAAATATGTCAATTAATAATTTTTACAATTTCAATCAATCAAAATCGAATTTACTTAACAAAGATGTTGATGAAGCTGATAAATTTTAAAACGAATTGATAACAAAACTTGAAAAATTTACAGAAAATTCACAAAATAATAAAAAAAATAAATAAATACGCACAAACAGTTGAAATTCACAGTGTTTTTATAGAATTCAATTCTTAAGTTGATTTTTAATAATTAAATTCAAGAAAGCATTTTATGAAATCGAAAGAATAGCTAGCTGGGCTTTAATTTCTGCAGTTGTGATAGAAATTATTTCGTACCGAAATTATAATCGATCGTTCAAAATTTTCTGATGGTGCTACTTATTACCTATCAAATCGATTTTATGTTTCAGTATTTTAAAATAAAAATCAGTAAGTATAAGTAATAGAAAGTGCATTTTTGCAAATCGCATCTTAAGTCAGTTTGGTTTTGGCATTGGTGAATAACAGTGAATCGATTTTTTGAATAACAATGAATCGATTTTTTTAATAACAATGAAGCGATTTTTTGAATATAAATGAATCGTTTTTTTGGATTTGGATCGCAATTTTGGAACTCAACGAGGAAGTGGTTAATTTTCTATTAAAATTGATGATGAGCGACAAGGCTCCTTTTTGTCTCAGGGGCCAAGTCAATAAGTAAAAGTCTCTTTTAGGGGGAAGAAAATCCACGTTTAATACATGAAGCACCATAGTTTCAACAGGACGGGCTCACTTTCCATTTGTACGAGACGCAATGCGTATTTTGAAGAATGTCTTCGCAACAGGCGAAATCTAGCGTTTAATTTAGACTTTTCACCCTTTTTTAAACAATTTCAGTGAGACTGTTAAACTGCAGTTGAAAAAATTGTTTTAAAGTGTCTATTGCATAACTCAAATATTTCTGATTTCATTCATGTTTAAAATATTGTAAAAGTAATTTCGCAAGCTTATTTTTTTATCAAATTGTTCAATATAAAATTTCATCATTAAAAATTTCAATAGAATTTACTCGATATCGAAAAGCAAAATCCCAAAAGTAAAAAAAAGCCTCAAACGTTCGTCAAGAGTTTCGATCATTCACGACTGCGGAATTAGTCGATTTCTTAAAAAAAAAAAATCATTTATTTTCGACCATTCAAATTTAGTCGTTGAAATCATTCACTCATAAAGAATTCACTCGTTTTCTGTCTTATTAATTTGATTTTAAAATCAACTTTTTTTTTAATGAAATAATGAATGCAATGGACGCGATGAATACAATAAAATAAATGAATTGAATGCAATAAATGTAATGAATTGAATGCAATAAATGTAATGAATACAATTAATGTAAAGAATTTAATAAATTTATTTAATGAATGATCGAATATACAATTAAATTTTTAAATTTCATAATGTTATTTAAAAAAAATTAGTAAACTTATTGTATCACTTAACAAATACCCAGCAAAAAAAATGGTAGTCATTCTGTGACCATAACTTCTTTCATTGCTTCCTAAACTTCAGTTGACATTCTTTTATGATTTTTTGGTGTTATTCTAAGGCACTGCCAAAAGCATTCAAATGCAGTGATCTGGATATAAACCCGATGTATATCTTAAAATATCACTCTTCATTTCTTCTAAAGCATAAGTTATAGTATATCGTATATTTTTTTGGAATCTTAAGCATTTATTCAAATTGAGAAAATAGTCCTGATGAACTTTTTTAATTTTTTTATCAAATCATTTTTTATATTTTAGTTTAAAATTTCATGCGGGTTAGAATTTATGCAGTTTTGCAATTTTAATAAAAGTTTTGAAAAATCAAGAAAAACAGATTTTTTTTTACATTTAATTAAAACTAGCTGGCCTGTCATTTGCATTTTTTCAGCCTTAAATATTTATGACGACGCAATCTGTGCATTTTTGTATTATGTATTTTATTTAACAATCATTTTCAGTTTTAATTCAGAATTTACCAAAATAATTTTAAAATTGTGTAAAAATTATTTCAAATTGCCCAAAAATGTTTTAAAATTGTGCAAAAATTATTTAAAATTGTTCAAAAATATTTTAAAATTGTCTAAAAGTGTTTCAAAATTGTACAGCCAGTTTTTAAATTATCCAAAAATATTTTAAAATTTGTCTAAAAATGCATTAAAATTTTTGAAAAATGTTAAAAAAAATGCTTTTTTACTATTTGTTTTAATAAAAAGTATTTGTAAATCAATGCATAAATTTCGCTTCTTTAAACTTATTTTTCTGCATTCTTATGAATTAAATTTTCATCAAAGCCACAAAGTAAATGAATATGTATTTATTTATCATTGTATTATCATTGCTTCCTTAGTGTAAAGTATGAGTAGTGCTAATAGCTACATTTGAATACTTCCATCCTATGACACGCTAATGTTAAATTCATCGATGAAACCATTAGAAAAGAAGTGATGCCTTTGCCATAGTAGTGATGCTTTTATTGCTTCTTTGGTAGCTTCATTTTTGCTGGGTATGTATAATGACACCTATCAATTAAATTCTCTGTAAAAAATCTATAAATTAATTCCCTGCGATTATTTAATAATTAAATCATTTGACTAATTCAAAAAATAATTTATACTTCAAAGCTCTGATAGCACATTACCAAAAGAACAAGCCAATTTAAATATTGGCGTCATTTTTTTGGTTTTTTACAATTTTTTTTTTATTATTTATACTTCGTATCATAAATTGACAATGAAAGATATATTGTTTCATTTTACTATCACTTAAAGATTCAATTTCAAGGTTAAATTTATTATTATTTAAATGTATAAGAACATTAAAATATATATTTTTTTATTTTCGTTATTTTTAAACAATAATTACAAAAAAATAATTCTTTTTTAAAAAAAAGTTTTAATTTTTTTTAAACAAACGAATAGTAATTATCAGTTGGAGTGCTACACAGATAAAATTTTTTTGAATGATTTTTGATTAAACCTTTCAATATATTGTACTAATGAAGATTTATTTACAATGTGATTGGAACAAAAACTTCATATTTTCATGATATTAGATTTTAATGAAAATAATTGATTGAGTGCATAAAATTTTTAATAAATATCATTATAAATTTTTATAAAAAAGCAACTTAATTAAACTGCGAAACTTAATTTTATGCCAAAAATCATTCTTTCAGTGTACATTATAACATATAATTAAAACAACATTTATGATTTCATCTTCATATGATTCATTTTGTATTCTAGTTATTCTAAATTGTTAATATAACTTTTTAATAATTATAACTACCTTGTTTAAATATTGTAAATTGTTTTTAGAATGTATTACATACTATGAAGGAATTTTATAACCCTCTAACCGGAAGGACGGCCTTTAGAGTTTGTTTATATAATTAGCCACAAATACGTTTAATGAGTATTTTCAATTAGAAAGTTAAGCTCTTTCGCACAGTGCACGACTTACAAAAGAAATCCAAGAGTAACCTGTCTCATTTTTCGGCCACCTCAGGGATCTATGGTATTAAATGGGAGAAAGAAATTTTTGTTCCAAAGAGTACCAAAAAAGAGCTTCGCGAAAAAAATATTAGTCTGCTGAAATTGAATAATAAATAAATTATGTGGCAGACATAGCAGTAAAATTCTTCATATAAATTACCAAAAAAATTTAAATTTTGGCAACATGATAATATCAAAAACACAAAAAAAGTACCAAAATCCTGGTACCAATTAAAAGTCCTCAACATGACACCACTCTTGTATGTGGTTATTTTAGTTTAAATAACTTAAAAAGATATAAAAAAGGTAAAAAATACCTAAGTTTTCAATTTATAATTTTAATTTATTAATTATAAAAAAACTATTTCCCCTAAAGAAGTCACCCAATGTGGTGACGAAATATTGGGATAAATAAATATTTATAATTTATTTTTTATAAATAAAAGATCTTTAGCTCGATAAGGAATATTACACAAATCAAGAAGATCGAAAACTAAAATAATGGTAAAAAATACCTATTTTTTAATCACTTTTCATTCCCTTTAAATTCCGAGTTGGCCCAAACGCTTTGTGTCGCGTGCAGTATGACAATTGGCCCTTTTCTGTTTGTGGAACTACATGTCCTTCAAATCCAAAACGTCAACTTCGGGTAAGAAAAATTCATTCAACATTGCTCTTTAGCGCTTGCCGTTCACCGTAATAGCGATACGGTCGACTTCTTCGAAAAAATGAGGGCCAAACACCTTTCCCGGCTTATCTGCACACCACACAGTGACATTGAGAGGTTGTAATGGTACTTCATGAATTATGCGTGGATCTTCCGACCCCCCAAAACCGAAAACTTTGTTTATTGTCGTAGCCGCTTTGATGAAAATGAGCCTTGTCGCTCAGGATCAATTTTGATGAAAAATCAAGCACTTCGTCGCTGAGTTCCAAAAAATCGATTAATTGTTATTCACACATAGTCATATACGTCCATGTATGGTTCAGTATATGACCGTACATGATCTCATGTATGACCATACATCTTCGGATTCGAAATTTGTATATATTTTCAAATTTCGGATTCAAAGATATATGTAATGGTCATATATTGAACAATGCATAGACGTATGACCATACACGCAGAGAAAAAACATGGTTGGCACAATCATATTCGAAGAGCATCATATATTTTTGGATTTATGATTGTGCCAACCATAGTCGTACTATAATATGGTTATCATATTATGATAATATAATAACCATAATTTTACCGTAATATGGTCCCTACAGTTATATTTTGATTCAAAAATTACCATATTATGATTCTAAATAAACATATTATGATGTTTCTAAATATCTAGTATTTTGTGTAAGAAACCTTTTCGTACAAAAACAATTTTGGGTTCACAGACTTTTCTTATAAAAAATAATTTATTAATATTATTAGAAGTTTTTACAAAAAATTAATTAATAAATATATTTTTTTAAAAAATATTTCTTATCGTTTTTATTAAAACGAATTAAAAAATATAAAATCTTTATATGGAATCTTTTTGATAATGAATTGATTAGTGTAAATAATATTATATGTACAAGAAAACCCTTAAAAAATATTCTAAAGTTAAAAAAAATATCTGGATCTTAATGGGTCAATTGATGAAATGTTTTAATGCCACATGAAAGATATTTTCTACCCACATTCGTCCAGTTTTAGTCAACAATATATGATTATTTTTTAATACATTTTGTGGTAAAAACAAACTGACTGAACTGATCAAATTTTGGTTTTTATGAAAACAAGACAATATTATGACCGTAAGAATCAGAATCATGTTATATTTTATGCATAATTATTTATTGATTGTTGCCAGCATTTTATGGTTGAAT
This sequence comes from Eustalomyia histrio, assembly GCA_949748255.1. Lineage (NCBI taxonomy): Eukaryota > Metazoa > Arthropoda > Insecta > Diptera > Anthomyiidae > Eustalomyia > Eustalomyia histrio. The sequence goes on from OX456527.1 coordinate 36,901,187, forward strand.
AATTATCATATTTTTTTCATAATCCGAATTTTTGTTACCACAGTATGGTTACAGCCAATCATGTTACAAAATAGAAGGTGTCAATCATAAAATAGTAAAATATTTACTATAATAATGATGGTAGCGACCATGTTGATGGCTAAAAAGCCAATAACATGGTTGTGACAACCATATCTGATTGCAGCAAGCTTAATATAGTAGCAGTGATCATGTTGCAACCATGTTTTTTCTCTGCGTGTATAGAAGCCGATGTATGATCATGTATATTGTGATTTTTACATGCCATTTTTGAAATGACAACATTTTCCAATAGGGTGATGCTTTTTGGTCCACCTGGCATGTGTCGCTGAATTTCGATTTTTTCAAAAGCACCAATATTTGAATTTTAATTATGTATATCTTGACCGAAAAAAAATTATTTTATTTACTCAAATCTACTCTATTTAATCAGTTATATTTGTGATTTCCTATGAGCCTAAAGTAGACTCCGAAACTAATTTTAATAACTAAAAAGGCTTAAATTGGGCTGTGCTGAATCTTTGAATACCCTTACCAATGTTCTTAATAATTGTATCACTGTTTTTGATACATATAATGTAAAAAAATCATTAAAAGTGAAATTATGGGGATGAAAAAAGTTTTCAAGGTGAAAACCTTTTTTTGGACGTGAAAACAAATTTTGTGGTTGGAAAATTTTTTTTAGGTGAATATAAAATATTACTCAATTCTAAGGGACTGGTTAAAAAACAAGAAAAAATATTTTCCTTGCAAATCGCTACTATGAAATCGTACTAAAAAAAAATGTGAAGTTCCTTCACATTTTCACTCGTAACTTTTTAACCGCTGGACCGATTTTGCTCATTTTCAATAACAAATTGCTCAGGAAGATTTACATTAATCTAGGTAAAAATGAGCAACCTTGCCTGTGTCTTCGAGCCCTGATCGCCATTTCAACAGACAGACGGACATCGCTAGATCGGCTTAAAATATCATGAGGATCACCAATATATATAGTATACTTTACCTTTTCCGAGAAAAGGGACCTAGTGTGTCAAACAACGGGTTTAGACTTAAAAGTAGATTCTGGTACCTAAAAGGTGTAGAATAAGATGAAATGAGTTAGATTACTGATAAAAATTTATCTTTTCCTTTCTTATAGTTATTTTTACAATGTTCTTCGTATAAGTATACGCACATCAACCCTTTGCTGAGAGCTAACAGATAGCTGAGAACGAACAGAGCAGCAACAATAGCAAAGGTATTGTCACACTAAAAGCGAATACGTGACCACATAGGCATGACGTCACCAAAGTCGGCACCCAATCATAACTAACCATACCAAATCGCATCTTCCAACTGAAGATGTGTTCACAGTGATAATGCGTTATAAAACTTTAAATGCGTTTTTCTCAAAACTTCATTTTCACACACTATGTCCCTTTTCTCGGAGAAGTTCACATATACCATCCACCATATAGTATGTGGTGGAGGGTACTGATTATTTTTCAAATTGGAAAGGTTGAACTTTTTCATTTAAAAATGGACTACCAATTTTTTAAAAATGTGAGAAATGTTCAGTTCCTGAGAACGATGACGAGTTGATTTTGATGGATGTTCGTGGAAATTCTCAGCCACAGCAGCAATGTTTTCGATCGAACGCACTGGACCAGAACGTAGACGCGATGGTTTGTTCAATAACGATCCATTTTCATGAACTCGCTTCAGAAATTGACGCACAAACTGAACTGAAGGCCGATCTCTTCTCGAAAATTTTCCACGTAAATTTCTTACAGTTTGCGTTAAAGACACTAATTTGAAACTTAGTTTTTAATGTTTCCCAATTTTGTTCGAGCGTATAACATCCCATTTTGCAAATTAAAATTAATGTTGTTCTACCTTTCAAACCCAGCAAAACCACACATTACCAAATAATGTGTAAAGTAATGTGTATCCATAGGGGCTCATGGATTACTTTACACCTTACTTCACTGATGAATTTCACAGGCGATGAGACTCAAAGTAATGTATAATGTCTAAAAATAGATTTTTACAAAAGAGGAATTTTTATTAAAAAAAAATATTACAAATATTTTAAACGTTATTAAAAATAATGTGGTCATGATGGGAATTGAACCAGGGAACTCTGGTTGCCAGCCAAGGACTCTACCCACTGGACTCTACCCACTACGGTATACATAACATAATTTTTTTCGAGAGTTAAATAGCAAATTTTTTATAGAATGTAACTTCCAATACTTTGATTTCAAGTATTCAGTTGTTTTATAAAGAATCAAATTCAAGTCTAAACTTTAATATATAAAACCTGTTTTCAAAGAACATCATTTATAAACTCTGATCTGTTAAATGATTTTAAATATTAGATATCAAGTTGTGTTAGCTGAATTTTTTTTTTCATAAAAACATTTAAACTATAAATGATAATATAACAAAATATAAACTTCTTTGTATAAATTTTCTAATATCCTTAAAGTATGCTATTAATTTATTGTTATTTTATATTATACATATATTTTTATGTTTATTTATGACTTGTTGACAAATTGATTTTATTTTGCTTCATCCTTTCTATCAAGGATATTTGTATATACTTCTAGATTTTTTTTTCTGGAAAAAAATTCCACAAAGAAAACTCTTTAAATATTTATTTATTAAAGATTAAGGAAAAAAAATAAGAAACCAATATGGCTATTGGCTTGAGTTATTATTGAAATACAACTAATATTAACGAGAAATCAATAAAAAGAACAACCAATTTAAGAACAAAAAACATAAATGAATAAATTTCAAATAATGTGTGTAATCAACCAACAAATGTATGCTACATAAATTGATATTCATTAAAAAGTAACTTAAAGTGGGCTACATAAATTTATATATATGAGCAACTAAAAATATGCAATAACTTTTACTTAGGCCTAGTAAAAATACAATTGATTTAATGACATTATAGGCTTAATAGTACTACAATTTTTTTTTTATTAAAATATAAGGCTTTAAAAATTGCACTGGAGAAAAATCTGTATGTCCACAATCTAACAGAAATTGCTTATAATTTTAACTTAATGAAAATTATAATAAATGTATTGAAGTTTAAAAGTTTGTAAGTAAGTAAATTTTTCTACATTGGCTAATGCACGTAATTTCAAGCAATAGATACCCAACAGTGCTTAGATAGCTATTAGTTTTTGTTGGTCTAAAAACGGTAGGTATCTATTACTTGAATTGGTCGAAAATTATATTTGTATATGGTGAAAATTTCATCGCAATCAAAAAAACGAAAATACTTTACATATTTTTTAGTTTTTTCCGACAATCAAACGGTGTCATGACATTATCCCAAAGGACATTATACCAATTTCAAATATTGGGATTACCAATTTTCAAGTTGAGATTACGAAATGAATATGTTGACCTAAGCAATTTAGGTCATTATCCCTAAAAGGAAACGGACATTAGACCAAAAATTAGGGTTATAATTAGAGACAAAAAAAATCGTGATTCACGTGAATAACGAGTGGGCGTGAGCCAAAATATAAATTACTCGTGTGATCGTGCGGAGTCGATTTTTGGTGCTAATTTTTTATTCCTTTTATTTTTTCGATTTTTTTATTTTTCGATTTTTTTATTTTCCAATTTTTTTTTTATTTTTTCGACTATTTTTTATTTATATCCCAGCAAAACTACACATTACCAAATAATGTGTAAAGTAATGTATAGCTATAGAAGCCGAAGTATTACTATACGCCTTACTTCAATGACGAATATTACAGCCGATGAGCCTCAAAGTAATGTATGGACCCATTATTTTGGAGGTGATAAGTGGTTACTTATATGGTCACCAAGAGATGGCACTGCTAGCTCCAAACTTTTTTTTCTCAAGTTGGTATAACAGTCCTGAGAACACATGCAAAGTTGCAAGTCATTCTGTCAATTCTTTCTTTGTTTACAAGCCATTTGAAGTTGACGTGTCATTGATTTTTTTTAATATGGAAAAAATTGAATATCGTGCAGTCATTAGATTCTTTGTTTTGAAGGGTTTAAAAGCAAAGGGAATTTATGTACAATTGTTAGAAGTGTATAAGGAGTCCTCACCTTCAAAACGCACCGTTGAATTTTGGGCTGGTGAATTTAAACGTGGTCATACCAGCCTTGAAGACAAACCACGCAAAGGACGACCAAAAACTGCAACCACAGCAGAAATCATTGAGCAGGTACATAATATGGTTAGTGAAGATCCAAGTTTGAATAAGCGTGAAATTGCTAATGCCATAGGCATCCCAGACGAACGAGTACTCCATATTTTACATGAAGAATTACGTATGAAAAAACTGTTTGGAAAGTTAGTGCCGCACACATTAACAATTCAACAAAAACTGGATCGAAAACAAATTTCTCAGCGTAATTTGGAGCGTTTTAAGCCGAATAAAACCGACTTCTTGCGTCGTTTTATAACTATGGATGAGACTTGGATCTACCACCATGATCCTAAATTGAAACAAGAACGTTTACAGTGGACTGAAGCTGGTTCTTCAGCTCCAAAGCAGGTCAAGTCACAACGATCAGCAAAGAATGTTATGGCATTAGTTTTTTGGTTTGCAAAAGAAATTTTAAAGAAGAAAAAAATAATTTTTCATCAAGACTGCACCTGCTTACAAAAGTGTTTTGACGATGGCTAAATTCAAAGAACTAAAGTACGAATTGCTTGAACATCCACCGTATTCACCAGATTTGGCTCTCAGTGACTACTATCTCTTCAGAAATCTCAAATAATTAATTCGTGGAAAGCATTTTTCGTCGAATGAAGAGGCAATAGCAGCCGTAGACGGTTATTTTGCAGAGCTTCCGGAAAACCATTATAAGGATGGGATAAAATTATTGGAAGATCATTGGAACAAGTGTATTGAGCTTCTAGGAGATTATATTGAATAAAAAAATATATTTCGTAACAAAAACAGTATTCTTTCATTTCGAGCGCAGGAACTTTTCAACCAACCTGTAGTTCAAACGTTATTAAATATAACGTGTTCATAGTGGGAATCGAACCTGGGAACTCTGGTTGCCAGACGAAAATTCTATCCACAGAGCTATCGATACATATAATTTTTGAGTGCTTTAACCCTAAATGAATTGTTGCACTCCGTTTTCTCGTTAGTGTTGTCAAAACATACATACTTTACACTTTTGCTTACAAAAATGTATCTAAAAATAGATTTTTCAGAAATATTTCAATTATTTTAAATACGTAATCAATAATCGGTAATTTATTACTTTATGCTCGCAAATAATGCAAAAGGTAACGAGCTATAATTAGAAGGTTACGCATGTCGCATCCATTACCAAAGTTTTTCTGGGTGGTAACACTTAAAGCGGTTAAGTGATAAAATAATTTTATTTTGTGAAATTTTTTGAAATAGTTTTTCAATTCGTATCTCTTGAGTGAAAATTTAAATTATCTGTAAGTTGACTCCTGTCAAAATTTGAATAAGCTGGCATTATATAGTTTGTATTTGACTGTCATTGATAGCAGACTACCGCGTGATTTGAGTTGAGGATTGAGGAAAAAATGACACTTTCCATATCAAAAATCTATAAATTAGGCAACGAATTGCTTTTTTCCGTCCCGAGTGACTATTTCTTGTTTTCAAATCTGAAGAAATGGCTCGGCGGAAAGAGATAGAGAATCAACTTCAAGTCTAAACTTTAATATATAAAACCTGTTTTCAAAGAACATCATTTATAAACTCTGATCTGTTAAATGATTTTAAATATTAGATATCAAGTTGTGTTAGCTGATTTTTTTTTTTCATAAAAACATTCAAACTATTAATGATAATATAGCAAAATATAAACTTCTTTGTATAAATTTTCTAATATCCTTAAAGTATGCTATTCATTTATTGTTATTGTATATTATACATATATTTTTATGTTTATTTATGACTTGTTGACAAATTGATTTTATTTTGCTTCATCCTTCCTATCAAGGATATTTGTATATACTTCTAGATTTTTTTTTCTGGAAAAAAATTCCACAAAGAAAACTCTTTAAATATTTATTTATTAAAGATTAAGGAAAAAAAATAAGAAACCAATATGGCTATTGGCTTGAGTTATTATTGAAATACAACAAATATTAACGAGAAATCAATAAAAAGAACAACCAATTTAAGAACAAAAAACATAAATGAATAAATTTCAAATAATGTGTGTAATCAACCAACAAATGTATGCTACATAAATTGATATTCATTAAAAAGTAACTTAAAGTGGGCTACATAAATTTATATATATGAGCAACTAAAAATATGCAATAACTTTTACTTAGGCCTAGTAAAAATACAATTGATTTAATGACATTATAGGCTTAATAGTACTACGATTTTTTTTTATTAAAATATAAGGCTTTAAAAATTGCACTGGAGAAAAATCTGTATGTCCACAATCTAACAGAAATTGCTTATAATTTTAACTTAATGAAAATTATAATAAATGTATTGAAGTTTAAAAGTTTGTAAGTAAGTAAATTTTTTACATTGGCTAATGCACGTTATTTCAAGCAATAGATACCCAACAGTGCTTAGATAGCTATTAGTTTTTGTTGGTCTAAAAACGGTAGGTATCTATTGCTTGAATTGGTCGAAAATTATATTTGTATATGGTGAAAATTTCATCGCTATCAAAAAACGAAAATTCTTTACATATTTTTTAGTTTTTTCCGACAATCAAACGGTGTCATGACTTATCCCAAAGGACATTATACCAATTTCAAATATTGGGATTACCAATTTTCAAGTTGAGGTCATTATCCCTAAAAGGAAACGGACGAAAAAATTCGTGATTCACGTGAATAACGAGTGGGCGTAAGCCAAAATATAAATAACTCGTGTGATCGTGCAGAGTCGATTTTTGGTCGTAATTTTTTATTCCTTTTATTTTTTCGATTTTTCATTTTCCGATTTTTTTTTATTTTTTCGACTATTTTTTTTCTTTATGTCCCAGCAAAACCACACATTACCAAATAATGTGTAAAGTAATGTATAGCTATAGAAGCAGAGGCATTACTTTACACCTAATTTCATTGATGAATATTACAGCCGATGAGCCTCAAAGTAGAGGAGATAAGTGGTTACTTATATGGTCACAAGGATGTTAAAAGTAATGTATCTAAAATTAGATTAGATATAAAAAATTTTTATCAAAAAAAAATTATTACAAATAGTTCAAACGTTATTAAATATAACGTGTTCATAGTGGGAATCGAACCTGGGAACTCTAGTTGCCAGACGAGAATTCTACCCACAGAGCTATCGACACATATAATTTTTGAGAGCTTTAATCCTAAATAAATTGTTGCACTTCGATTTTTCGTTTGTGTTGTCAAAACATACATACTTTACACTTTTGCTTACAAAAAAGCACAATGTAATGTATCTAAAAATAGATTTTTCAAAAATATTTCAATTATTATAAATCATGTAATTCGTAATCAATCATCGGTAATTTATGCTCGCAAATAATGCAAAAGGTAACGAGCTATAATTACAAGGTAACGCATGAGTACATCGCAACCATTACCAAAGTTTTTGTGGGTGGTAACTCTTAAAGTGGTTCAAGTGATAAAATATTTTTTTCGTATCTCTTGTGTGAAAATTTAAATTACTTACGAGATCGTGATTGGAAAAAATCTTCGTATGTGATTGTAATTTTTGGTTCGTGAGCGTGAGTTAAAAATCGCCCACGTGCCCATCTCTAGTTATACGACGGCGGGTTAATAAATCCGTTACTTTTTGAATTTCCCCGCCTCTCAACAGGCATCTGTAAGTTGACTCCTGTCAAAATTTGAATAAGCTGCATTATTTAGTTTGTGTTTGACAATCATTGATACCAGACTACCGCGTGATTTGATTTGAGGATTGAGGAGAACATGACAGTTTCCATGACAAAAATCTATGAATTAGGCTACGAATTGCTCTCATCCGCCCCGACTATTTCTTGTTTTCAAATCTGAAGAAATGGCTCGGCGGAAAGAGATTCGACTCCAAAGAATAAATCATCTTATAAAAAAACCTATTTTGAAGTCCTCGACAAATCTTATTTTTTGGAAGGGAGATGTTGACAAATAAAATAATTTTTTATCCAAAAAGTTGTGTTTACTTAGTGATCCGCCCTCGTAATCCCCATAATTTCTTCAAATAAATAAGAGCGCCCCGGTATGCTAGTTGGTAGCGTGCTAGCTTATCAGTGCGAGGGTGGTGGGTTCAATTCTCACCAGAGGCTCTGGTCTGTTTTCGCTACAACGAGCCGAAGGCCTTTGTTGCTAGTGCTCCGTTAGGGTATTAACATATAATTTGTAATTATATGATTAATAAATAAATAAATTCAAATAAATAAGGGTTTTGTTAGATCACCCAACTTAGGTATGTTCGGCTTTAGGATATTTCAAACTAAAGTTTTCTACACATACATTAATACAATATAAAAAAAATATTTAAAAAATATATAAACCAATAAAAGCATTGTGAAGAATTGGAAAACGCTCATAACCCCCATTTACATTGTTTTGTTAGAGTCCGTAAAATTGGCACTCGTCTCACTTAATATCCGTTTATAAAACTTAGTTAAAACTATTTCTATCCCTGATCTAGATTGTATTCTCCCTAAATTGATTATTATACCAAAAAAGTGCTTCAAAATTTGTATACATAAAAGTACGAAATAATTGTCAAAACAACAAAAACTTTCATAAAATAAAGCATTTTTAGTTAATTTTACAAAAGTTTTTGTTGTTTTCAATATTTTTTATATTTTTATGCGTGGATTGTTATTAGTGTATGCAATATTTTAAGTAAACTAAAATATATTTAAATATATTTGAAATTTGGATCAAATAACTAAAACATGCCATACGTTTAGTAGCCAATTAAACTTATGTATGTGTATGTTAAAGCATACTTTTGGTAAAAAGAAAAAAAATGTTAATAAAGTATAAAATCAAAGGGGATTTGTTTTTTATCATCTTAAATAAAAAAAAATATCTCATATTACGTTTGCAATCTTTTTCATGTACTAGTTCATGGTATACTGTTTTAATTTTCTATAATTTCTTTCATGACTTAATCCTAATTTCCATCTTTCACTTGTTTTTACCACTTTGAATATGTGAAAGAGATTAATCATTATTTTCCTCTATATCTCTCCATTTGCATATAACTGGTTAAAACAGTGATATAAATTTAGCGTTTTTCTTAATGCAATTTTTTTTTATTAAAGTATAGCGCTGAATGGGAGCTTTGGCGTTTATTTAACATATCTCTTTAAGTGTAGTAAATTGTTTTTTCGCGTGAAAAAATTTCACTAGAACTTTAATGAACTGAAATCATAATTGAAACTGTAAATATGAATAATTTTTTTATTTTCTAAAAGTAAGATTCAATCACAATTAACCCAAAATGTCATTTTATCATTAGAAAAATAATAGTTTTATATATTAAATTTGGGTGAAAAAAATTGTACTTAATTGTCTCGTGGAATTTATTATTAAGAAAAAAAAAATTTTTTTTTCTAAGCAATTACTATGTTATGCTTTACCTCTTCGGTCCTCATGTGCAGCCTGCTGGACATTTTTCAAACGTCTGCAGACGTGTTTAAAAAATAATTATGCATCTTATGACTATTTATACAGCTAACTGGACATGTTTTTTTTTTCTACTAAAACCAGGACTTTTTTTTGAAAGCTGGCAACTATAACAAATTTTGCTTGATATTTGTGATCAGTTGATCGTAGAACACGTTTTCTTGAGCACTTAACCATTTTAATTAAAATTTTAAAAGTTGTAAAATATAAAAACTAAAACAAATATATAATTTTATTATTGGAACAAGATTTAAATATTTTCATTAATTCAAAAATGAAAATGTATAAAAAATAAAGATTTCGAAAGTTTAGTTAAAAATGTCCATGCGGCTGCACCTGCAATATCTTAGAATCCTGTCGTCCTTTATGTCCTTGAACAACATTTTTTTACTATTGTTTCTTTCAGAAGCATAAAAAAATATTATTTAAGACTTTTGACGCTGGATTTTTTTTTGGGACTGAGGACGATAAAGCTGATTTTCTGTAAAACATTTATTTTAATACAATTTTCAATTTACTAAATACTTTTATTAAAAATTAAGACAATTGAATATGTATTTTGTTACAAATTTAATAAAGTGTGGTTAAATTTTAAGGGCCGATGTTGATTTGGAATAAAACACAAATTATTTAGGAAATTGTTGTCATTTCTTTTTATTATGATAATATGGTATGGTTCAATTATGTATGTATGAAACAAAATATCGGCCAAATGGCCGCCGCGACCTCGGCGTCACACCTCCATCCGATGGTCCAAATTTTCGATAACGCTGAGGCATAATTGAGGTTCTATGCCGTTAATGTGCCGAATAATCTCATCCTTTAGCTATTGAATTGTTGCTGGCTTATCGACGTACACCTTTTCTTTCAAATAACCCCAAAGAAAAAAGTCCAACGGTGTCAAATTACATGATTTTGGCGGCCAATTGACATCGCCACCACGTGAGATAACACGGCCATTGAATTTGTCGCGCAAAATAGGCATTGTTTCGTTAGCTGTGTGGCAATTGGCACCATCCTGTTGAAACCACATATAGTCCAGGGTCATATCCTCAATTTCTGGCCACAATAAGTTCGTTATCATCTCGCGATAGCGAACACCATTCACGGTAAATGATTGGCCGACCTCATGACACACTATCGCGAACAAGAGCAATGTTTTCCGCAGAACGAACTGGGCGAGCATGCACAGGTGTTTTCACAGACCCGGTTTGCTGAAATTTGCCCACAATTCTCCTGATTGTGGACACATTTGGTCGATTATGCTGACCAAAAAAATCACGAAGTGCACGAAATGCATTTTGATTTGAACGCCCGTTTCCATAATAAGCCTGAATAACGCGTTGATCGATTGTGTATCTTTCTATGGTTCAAATTGAGTTAGTCTGAAATTGAGAAATGTCAAATGAAATGCAGAAAAAAACTTGACGTTTAGGTGTGGTTCACATTCAACATCGGCCCTTAAAATTTAACCACCCTTTATAAAAAATACTTTAAAAAATATTAAAAAAGTGTTTTGTTAAAAACAAATCTAGTTTTGTACTTTTTATTTTTTTTAAAGACAACAATACTACAATGTTCAGTTAGTTACTAACTCAGACTTCAACTGACACATTTTTTTGTTGCTTGTCATATAGAATTTTAAATTATTTGTTGGTTAAAATTTATCGAGACATCGGACCTTAGTTGCATAAATTAGTTGAAAAAGTGAAAATTTTTAAATGTTCATTTAATGCTTCTTTGTTGTCACACAGTGTTTTTTGCTTCGACAAAAGTTGGCATCACTTCTTTTAAAACGTGATGAATTGTCAATGAATGCAAAATTGTTTATATTATGAATAAATGCATATTTGTGTTGTTACATGCTGTTGTTGCCGCTTCTTGTCATGCAACATTTTCAATTTAGTATTCAGATTCGCCGACTTTATTCAGTTTTATATTTTTTTCCCTCTTGTTGAAATTGGTGTCAGCCTATCATGATTCATTGCGCAATTGGGTACAGCAATAGCAGCAGCAGCAGCGCCAACAACGAACAAAAATATTAGCAGCTACATGCACTGCACACCAATAACATTTATTTAGCAGCAGCAGCGACAACAATTTACATATCATTTTTAAAATAATGTGACAAGCATCATTATGATTTTTTTGATTTTTTTTTTTTTTTTGCATTTTTTGTTTATAAGCTACTTTACATGTCACTTAAAACATATTCGACAAGTGGACGTTGATACTTAAATAAAAATAAATAAATAAATGATTTAAAAATATAAATAAAAAGAAAATTGTGTTAATTTACATAAATTTTACAAATTTAAAATGAATTAAGTATTGTGATGAAATCAACATACACTGAGAGAATTATCTTCCTAATACTAATAAATTGTATTATAAAATCAATGAAGTTACATAAGAAATCAATCAATAAAACTTATGATTAAATTAATACAAGTTTTTACATTATTTTTGTGTCATTTTATATTTTTTTTAATTTATATTCCTTAATTTCATAAAAATTACACTTAAAAAAGTTTGTAAGTTAAAATAACTGAAAATATCATTTAAAAGAAATGATATTTCATTTAAAAACCGGTCTACTTAATTTTCATTTAAATTAAATGCCATTTGTTATTTATTTTTAAATGTTGATTAATCAACTGACACATCCGTAAGAAACAACTGATATAATCAGTTAAAATAAATGTCAAAATTTTACCCACCAATCCTTAAAAAATAAATGTTTTTTTCATTTATTTGAAATTATTTCCGTTTTTGTATTTTTTGTTTTTTTTTTAATATACTCGTACAATACAAAATGTATGTATGCATATGAAGCTATAAACACTTTTTGTGAATGTATTTGTGTATGTATGTGTGTTTATGAAGTTCTTGTAATTTGTATTGAAAAATTTTGTATATATACAACCAATTTAAATAAAAAAACAAATTGAAATTTTTTGAATATTTTTTTTTCGAAACAGACAGCAAACAAAATTTAAATTTGCAATAACTGTTACGGACACAAATAAACCACAAGTTTCCGTTTTGTGGGTAATTTTTTATTAAATTTCAAACAAATGAAAAAAATAAATGAAACTGAAAAAAATCGGTAAATGATAGTAAATTATTTCGAATAAATGTATAAAACAGTTAATATAGATATTTCTTTGAAAAATAAATGTATTTTCATTTATTTTTAAATGGAACGGAAAACTTTTTTATTAAACTACAAACAGTTAACTACATAATATTCTGAGTGTATGAAGATTTTTAATGGGTGATTTTTTAAGAACTTTTGGACTAGATTAAAAAAAAAAATTAGAGAAATGTGTAAAATCTTTTTTTGAGTAGATAGAACGGTCTATATAATTCAATGTTTAAAGATGATTTCATGTGAATGTTGAATGTTGGCTGCGCCTCAGATGGTTCATTCGCTGGCTTCAATTTTGGCATACTCTCTCCAACATATCGGACGGTATCTCATGAGTAAATTCTTCAATATTTACTTCCAGTTCGTCAACCGTTGCGGGTTTGTCCGTATAGACATGACCTATAACATAGCCCTACAAAAAATAATCTAAAGACGTTAAATCGCACGATCTAGAAAGCTAATTGACCGACCCCAAAGTGAAATGAACTGATCACCGAACTCGCCTCTCAATTGGGCTATTGTTTCGCGTGCTTTGTGGCAGTAACGTTCCTACCTAACGGTCCAATGATGCCACCGGTCCATAATCCTCACCAAACAGTGAATTTTTCCGAATGCATTGGCAGTTCTTGCAATGCTTCTGGCTGCACTTCACACCAAATTCGTCTATTCTGTTTGTTGACGTACCCATTGAGTCAAAAATTAGCTTCGTCACTGAAGACAATTTTTCGATAGAAACACATTTCTCACACAGCACGAAATTTGATAATAAAATTCAATGATATGTAAGAGTTGTTCGTTTGTAAGTCGATTTATGGTTCATGGAAAACAGCTAAGCTGGCAAAAAAAGTGTTGTCAAAAATAAAGTTACTAAAAATGTATCACCCCACCTATTATTCGACCTGTGCGGTTAACCGGTTAGTGCATTATTCGAAAAATTTCTTAAATTGGTTAACCGATTATTCAGGTCGGTTAATCGATTTAGATATTAATGGTTTGTCTATATTTATAGAAAAAATCTATTGACATTTTTGCTAATGTTACTAAAAATTAATTGAAAATGGCGCTATGTAAAAAAATTTCTGAAATCAGTAAAGTATGTTTGGCAAACATTAGTAAAATAAAAAGAGCACGAACAAATTTTTAAACTTACAAATTTTTACTGTATTTCTGTTAATTGCAAATAACAATTTAGCCTACCCTGAAATTAAAAAATATTTGGTTGAATATTGGTTTCAAAAAAATTATTTATTTTATTTAATATTAAGGATTCAATTCATACAGTCGGCATACCCTTAATTTACATGAATGGTATTAAAAGGATCTTATAATCATATTCTTTTATTTATAAGTTGTTTTATTAGTAAATTATAGAGAATAAATAAAAAAAATTCCACAGAGCCAGCAGGGTAGAATACTTAGTATTTTCGGTTGCCGCAACACAACCCTCCTCAGTATCCACGCTTTTGTTGAGTCATTGCCTTGATGATTGCCTATTTTATATTGAGGGTTTTGGAAACAAATTAACAAACCCGAAAACAACACACAATTAGACTAACATGAACGAAATTTAACAATTTATATTTATCCTCTATTTTTACAGTTTTTTGTTATGAACTGTAATTCTTAAAGAATCCAATAATAAAGCTTATATTTCAAGTGTTTATCCTAATCAATATTAAATCTACAACATAATCTATGTTGATAGTTAATGATTAGACAATGTTTTTTAATTATATTTTACACTGTATCATTCATTTACCAAAATAACAGATCAACAATTTTAATTAATTTAATGTAAAATTTTACAGGCTGAGTTGGGTGGCTGGAATTCTCTCCGCTCGGTCCTTTTCATACAATTTATATTTCACTTTTTCAAAACATTTATGAAAAAACTCATTCTATTTATGTAAAGTTTTAAACATTTAAAAATTGGTTTTATTTCAAAATGATTTTCACAAAACTTATAAAATTTTTCATTATATTTGTTATTTTTTTAAATTAACTAATTTATTAAAAAAAATTTCACTATTTGACATGTTATGAAACATTTTGCTGTCTATAAATTTTAATTAAAATTATAAAATTAATTTATTTTTTTTTGTTTTGTTTCTTATTTCAGAATACCTCACCCATATGGGAGGATTTCGTTGCTAAGGCCAGTAAATTACATGCATGTTTACGGTAAGTAGCTATCATATGTTAGGTTAAAAGTCCCTAAGTTTTTCTCCTATCCAGACTTCTCCATATAATACAAGTGGTCTCACCAAATGCCGCTGCGGATCATATTGTTTAGACCTAAAAGCCTGAAATGTTTTTGCGTTCTCCAAGGTGATTGCGGTCTGAGAAGAACCTTCTCTGGCAAATTCGTCAGCCATCTGGTTTAATACTATCACACTTATGTACTGGTGTGTTGTCTTGACGAATTTTTTTTTTTTTTTGTAAAGCAGTTCGTTTCTATCGATTTTTCACATTCAATTGATCCAAAAGGTTACAATAATTTATGAATTTATTATTATAACTTTTTGAAGATAGTCGATCAATAAAATACCTTTGTAATCCCAGAAAACCGTTGGCATAACCATATTTTGCTTCTTTGATGAACTTTCACCAGCTTCAGTTCATTGTTTTGATTGTTCTTTTGTCTCTGGTGTGTACTAACGGATCTATGTTGCATAAACATTCATAACTGTTTATGGACGCTTAAATCCATTTTATTTTGCTTAAATCGGAGAAATTTTAACAAATGCGTGCCGCATCTTGTACAAAGATTTTTAGAATCGATTTTTTTAAGATGCATATGCCATAACCTATTTCGGGCACTTTCACTCGTCCATCGTCTAATACCATATCATGTGTTTTAGACATGATTTCGTCAACTTCGTAGTTCATTTTCAATGCTTGTACGACCACGTTTAAATTCAGCAACCTAATTATTTACTGTTGCATATGAAGAAGCACTTTCACCTAATTTATTCACTATATCATTGAGAATTTCTTGTCCCGATAAATCTTTTTTATGTAAATATTTAAAAACACCACGAATTTTTAATTTTTTCATTATAAAAAAAATCACTGAAGCATCTTTTCCGAACAGCTGTTAATTTACGAATGTATTGCCAGATCGAAATCAATTAACATGTGTTCATATGACTGATAAAAGTTTCCAATACACTTAACTTTTTGCTCTTTATACCGCTAGCTCTGTGTCAGACTAAGAATATTTCCGGCAATCTCTTAATGCATTTCGTGATTTCCCTGATCTCCGCCAGCAAGAAGGTATTATGATACGGAAGGCGGAAGTATTTTTCAACAGAGAGGTTACAGCTATAAAAGCCACACCCAGTCCTTCTGTTCACTTTCGAACCTTCCGTATACAAGTAAATGTCTGAATTGTCCTCTCTGAGATCTTATCACAATTCAGTTCTGTAATGTGTTCCGGTAACACGTTAAAAATATTTTGGTGGTTGGTATCCTGGTAACAAATACATTCTACATTTATACAGCTGATCGACAAATTGTCTCAAATGCCCTAATGGATGTGGTTCTGACAACACCGCTGATGCCTAAACAACATAGGCGCAATTTTTTCGCATTGATGTCTATCGTAATATTGCTGTATAACTAAAGATGGGCTGACTACGCTTGGGTCATCTTTGGTTTAAACCCAATTTAGAGCCAACAGCTCTTCTAGATGAGGCCCATGCTCGGTGGGGCTCTGCGCAAAATTCTAGACACTAAACACATCCTTTGACGGTGTTTTTTCTCCCCCAATTCGGGAATATGAAAAACCTATCCCACAATAAAATTTAGCACATTAAAAAGGGTCGTTAAATTTTAAGGGCCGATGTTGAATCTGAACCACACCAAAACGTCAAGTTTTTTTCTGCATTTAATTTTACATTTCAGACTAACTCAATTTGAACCATGGAAAGATACACAACCGAGCAACGCCTTAAAGTTATTCAGGCCTATTATAAAAATGGGCGTTCAAATCAAAATGCACTTTGTGATTTTTTTGGTCAGCATAATCGACCAAATGTGTCCACAATCGGGATAATTGTGCACATATTTCTGCAAATCGGGTCTGTAGGAAATGAGAAAACACCTGTGCATGCTAGCCAAGTTCGTTCTGCGGAAAACATTGCTGTTGTTCGCGATAGTATGGCAGAATAGCCGTCGGTGTTCGCTATCGCGAGATCATAACGGAATTCTTGAAGCCAGAAATTGAGGATATGGATGTGCACGATATGTGGTGTAAACAGGACGGTGCCACTTGCCACACAGCTAACGAAACAATGGCTCTGTCAATTGGCCGCCAAGATCATGTGATTTGACACCGTTGGACTTTTTTCTTTGGGGTTATTTGAAAGAAAAGGTGTACGTCGATAAGCCACAATTCAAGAGCTAAAGGATGAGATAATTCGGCACATTAACGGCATAGAACTTCAATTATGCCTCAGCGTCATCGAAAATTTGGACCATCGGATGGAGATGTTCTGCCGAGGTCGCGGGCCATTTGGCTGATATTTTGTTCCATACATAATTGAACTATACCATATTATCATAATAAAAAGAAATGACAATAATTTCCTAAATAATTTGTGTTTTATTTAATATCAACATCGGCCCTTAAAATTTAACCACCCTATATTTGGGTCAAATTTGATTAAGATACGCAAATTTTATGGACATCACTTAATAATATTTGGACGTATATTGTTGTTAATTTTATTTGTACAATTTTCATACTGTGGGGGGCAATTAAGCATAACATTTCTTTCTTATTGTGTATCTAATAAAGCCATGAAACTATTATTATAAAAATTTATTACTTTTGACTTAACCAACAAAAACTTTCAACCTAAAAAAAATCTAATTTGTTAAAAATTCCACAACAAAACCATAAAAGTAACATTTAGAAAATTTAACGAAGTTCAAATGTGTTATAGCCACATGATTACATTATTTCCTTAATTTTTTTTTATTGTTTTTTGCTATTTTTGTTTAATTTAAACATACATTTTTATGATACGTTTGTTTTTTCTTCTCGTTCGTTACAGTGCGGCCATACAAGCAATCGCAGCATATTTGGATGCTTTCCAAAAAATCGCAGACGCAGCAACAAATTCAAGAGGTAAGTTCAAATTGTAACATAAAATACTTTTAAATAAAAAAGTCATATTTTATACATAGTTATTATATGTTTTTGTACAAATAGTAAATCTTAAAAACTTTAGTATTTTTCTTAATTGTTTGCAATAATATACGAGGGTGGGCTTATAGTTTTTTAATAAATTGATGAAAATGGATACGTATTTTGGAAAATGACAGTTATAAGAAATTAAGTTCTGTTGTGAATAGATTTTCTTTTTGTGTTACGGTTTATTTAATGCATAAGAATAAAACAAAAAATAGAACACAACATTAAGCCAATTTCAGATACCCTGTTCTAAAGTGAAGCGGTTTGCATCGATCGAAACAAATGGTAGTCGACCGTGTCAAGGTCTAGACTATAAGGCAGGTGAGGCGAAACTTCCCAACCACTATCTTCTAAATAATTTGGTACAGGTCCCCTGTGATCATCTCTCCCGCTTATAATAGATGGGACCCAACTGGCCCCACAAAGTACAGAGCATTACTTGGCGTCATGGATATTTGCCTTTGGCTGGTTTGCCGGGCTTTACATGCGATACCTTGTGCTTCGGGTTGTCGTAATGCGATGTGAAAATTACTTTTTTTATAGCATTCAACAGCAAAATCGTCTTTTATCGTCTCTCGGCTTTAAATCGTGTGGTACCCGATTTCCTTGCTTTTGGATAAATCTTGTTGTTGGCAAACATTTTGAAATTGCTTCTTGAGTGACTTCCAATGATTTTGCAAATTCTTCTTTTGTTTGACAACAATCTTTATGGAGTAATGCCTGCAATTGAGCATCTTCGAACTTTTTTGCAATTTTAAGGCTTACACTTATTTTGTCCTTTTAAAATTAATGGCCACCGAGAAATTTGCATATTTATGAAGTGTTATATTAAAAAAATCGATAACGTTTTTCAACATATTTAACAAAACAGTTTCTCCGAGTGTAATAACTTTTTAATTTAGCTACGTATTTTATTTCGCATTTATAATTTAAATAGTTTTTTTTATTTTATATTCCTCCTCTTTATTTACATAGTGAGTCGTTTGCGGCCAGTGATCTGATTTCTGCTATTTTCTTTAATTTACATTTTTAGTTTAAACTAGAGATGGGCGCGTGAGTGATTTTTTGCTCACACGCTCATGAACTTAATTTTTAATATGACTGTCTCTAGAACAAAAAAAAAAGAAAATATTTTTCAATCTTTGGTTTTGGAGCTCTGCCTATACCAATTTATTTCTACTTACGTTTAAGCACGACCTCGTAATTAATTGATATTTCATTTGCGCTCACAAAATACTCATTTTATGGAAATCTAGCAAGAGAAAAATTCTCCCCACTGAGAATTTCGATTGTCACTTTCCAGTGGGAAAATAATAGTTTTGTATTTTAAATTTGTGTGAAACCAAATTGTACAAAATGTTTACGTGAAACTCATCGTGAAAAATATTTTTTTCTATATAAAGTTTTAACAATTTTTGCACGTGAAATCCACACTGTACTTTAGGGAGTAAACGATGCAAATTTCTTTTCACGTGCCCACCTCTAGGTTAAATATACAATTTTTCTTTCTGATTCTATTTTATTCAAAAATTTTCTTGAATATACAAAAAGCTGAATATATGTTATTTTCGCATTTAACCCTTCAATGCTCAAGTTCGTCAAAGAAATGGTATCCAGATATTAAGTAGTTTTTGGCTAAATTACATTAAATCGATAGAAAACATAATTTACTACTTTTTCTGCGTATAAAGTCTTTTTGTTTAAAGAACGATTTTCAAGCGAAAGAGATTATGTAAAGTTAAAATTTCGTAAATTAGAAAAAAAAAAAATTTTAAAACAGAAAAAAATATATACAAATTTTTCCAAAATATATTTACGTTCGGGCATATATTATTCATTATAATAAGGGTAGTTCAAAGTCTCGACTTGTAAAATGATTTACTGCTTTCGCTACAGTGCTCACAGGCCACCGTCAGGACACGATGTATGAATATCCTTCTAACTCAAAAACCAGCTAGCACATTTTTATTTTTAAAATTTAGCAAAGCTTATATACTCAGACTTTGTAGTAAGTAGAACTAATTTCTTTAAAATCTATTAATGTTTAGTATCAATTTCGCTAAACTTTGCAATTTTCAAAAAT
Source organism: Eustalomyia histrio (assembly GCA_949748255.1). NCBI lineage: Eukaryota > Metazoa > Arthropoda > Insecta > Diptera > Anthomyiidae > Eustalomyia > Eustalomyia histrio. Next base: position 36,921,276 of record OX456527.1, read on the forward strand.
CGAAAATCGCTGTAACTTCTGAAATAATTACACTAGATCAACATATTTCGGTCTGTAATTTTATTTTATTGATAACTTTTATTTATAGCAAAAATCGAAACTATTTGAGTATTGGATTCTAAATTCGTCTACAATCTTTATTGTGCTAAATCCCATACATAAAGCGATAAATCTTTGACAAAGTAATTTTTAACGATATCATTCCATTCCATGTCAAACCGCACAGAAAACTGTCATTTTCAGATTTGTCAACTCTGATTTTAAAGAAAATCGCTACAGATGTTGTAAATGGGTAGTGTTTATCAAATCATTAACCTTTCGACCCCCAAACCCTTTCGGTTTTTCGAAATATGACGTCATGAAAATTGGCTAAAAAGTCAAAATATCGAAAAATTGTTCATACAAAGTCGCCCATAACTTCTAAACTATACAACCTATTTCCTATTGGTACCATTTAAACATTACCTTCAAAATGGCGCCCTAAAATTTTTTTGTATTAAAAGGTTAAAGGTAATTTTTTTAAGTTAAATGTTCAAAGACCTATGTCTCAAAATGGCAAAATTTAAGGTAGAGTCTCATTTGCTTCCTGAGTTATGAAGGAAAACGTGGTCGTAAGCTACAAACTCTGTGTCTGGAAGGTAGGTTATGGTTAGAAGAAAAGTAGTGTTTCTTATGGATATTGGAACTGACTTATGAACGCATTTCTTCCATTATGTATTGCCCTGTTCACTGCACAATCAATCATAATCGGATTAACTCTACTGTTTAAGGTAGTATTCCCGAAAAAAAAACATGCTTGAGGGATAAAATCGCTTATCTTAGCAGAACATATGACATGGTAATATCGTTAGAACACTGTCACACAATCCACATTTCGACGATGGTCTACACTCAGAAAAAAAAGTTAGTAGAAAAATTTGTAAACGGTTTTCAATCCCACTTTACTATTTTTGTACTGATTTTTAGTAAAAAAAATTATTATTTAGCAAATCTTTTTGCTAATTTCAGAAATCATTTTACAAATTTTTAAAAACCGATTTGCTAAAATTAGCAAAAAAATTACTACTTTAAAAAAAGTCGATATTGAAGGAAATGTTATTTCTAATAATTTAAACTTATACATACAAACTTAAATTGCCCTAAAATGTTACATAGGATTAAAAAAGGGATCGGCAGAGAAGATACCGACTCATGTCTAAAAAGAGGACATCCACTTAAAATAGCACTAAAAAGGGTTTTTTAGTTCTAAAAATCAGCCCTAAAAACAATTAAACTTAACCAAATTAAAACAAAATGATAAATTCGTTTATGTTTAACAATTTTTAAGATTTTTAAGCCTTTGATTTTTTTTTTCATTTTGTATAAAACGTCTTTTAAAAAATATAATTAACATTTTTGATGCTCGATAAAAAAAAATAAATCTAAAACTTTGTACTAATATTAATAGTATTTAGTAATTTTTTTTTTTTTTTTGCTGATTTTAGCAAACAGATTTTAAATTCCACTTTACAAAAAGTCTACTAAAATTTAGTAGCGGCTACTAATTTTTCTACTAATTTCATTGTACTACACGTCAGCAGATATGTGTTGCTAAGATTAGCAAAAAATACCGCTAGGCTCAAATTAGCAAAATTTTCCGTAATAACAGCAAAGTTTTCAGTTGCCATTACAGACTTTTTTTGGTGAGTGTAATAAATGAACAAGCTTAAATGAATAATAAGCTTAGACGCCCTTCTTTATACACGGTCCAATGATTGCAAAATTTGAAACAACTGCCCATATATGGGAGCTGTATTCCTTTTTTGGTTGGATATATGTGGTATAGATAATAAGAAGATCGGATTGGGTGAAACCCTAGACACTTGAATGCTTCTTTCGACACTTCAAATACGTGCTTATTCCAACGGACATCACACTGACCTCTTATACCCAGAACATCAGTTTCCGATTCATTAATATCGATACCAACCATTTAAACAGTTGACGTTGGAATCTCCACAGCAACCAACGTGCATTTAGTTTACCCTATTTGAAAGTCTCAACTCTGATATTGTCACCCATAAAACCTAGAAAAGGTTTTGGCCGACCATAAAGTCGAAGGAACGTTTCGGCTTTATTTTGCATAAACATTTGTATATGAGATAGCTGTTTTTGAAATGTATATCGCGTTTGTTCTTCACCAAGACAATGCGCCGTGTCACAAGCCGTTGGCTACCACGGCCAAATTGCGCGAATTACAATTGCAATTGCTTCCGCACCCACCGTATTCGCCAGATTTGGCTGTCAGCGATTTTTACCTGTTTTTAGGCCCCAAAAAATGCTCGCTGTAAAGAGATTTGTTTCGAATGAAGAGGTGATTGCCGATTTGAGGCCAAAGATAAATCATTCTATGCATAAAGAAGCTATCGAAATGTTTGAAAGGCGTTGGAGTGATTGTAGCACTCTTGAAGGAGATTATGTTGATGATTAAAGTCGAATTTTGCAAAAAAAAAAATTGTTGTTTAATTGGTTATAATACGGACTTTTTAGCCGATGTGTTAGAAATAAAAAATAGCAATTAAAAAATAAAAATTAAAATTCAAGAAATTTGAATATCCAATTGTGCAAATCTCAACTAATTCATTCAAGTAAAATATGGGTGTCGTGTAATTTGGGGCAAACTTAAGTCAACTTTTGTTGACTTTGAAAACAAAACTTAAGCCACTGAAGGGTATTGTAGTTGGGCCTTAAGGCCTTCAAGTTATTTGTTTGCTTTTATGTTAATTTTTTTGTTTGAAGTATTTTAAAGAGAAATTCGTTTTGAATCCTTATAATCGTCGTTGTTTTTACATTCTAAATTAAAAGTTCTGAATAATACAAATTAATATACACATAATAATTTTCGTTCACGATTTTCATCGCATACCCTAAAGCTTATGAAATATTTCTGTATAGTTTTTTTTTTGTTTATTGGGAATATTCAAATTTAAAAAATGTTTGTTCTCAAAACTACCGAACTTATTTGTAATTTGTTATTTTAAATTTGCTTGTTATTGTTTCTATTTGGTAATATTTGTTTCCTTTTTTTGTATATTAATTTTTACCAAATTATAATGTGTAACTTATTTGTTTTTTTTTAAATCTAACAACAACTTGTTGAAAGCAAAATGTGTTTATTTAGTTTTAAAATTATGTTCATCATTTTGTATGTCGTCATGAATGCTAAAAACAAATCATACAGATTTATAAAAAAAAATAAACGCCTCTTTTACATTTTTAAATTTAGAAAAATGTCTTAATGGAAAAAGTCCACAAATATTTATACAGGGTGGAAAACGGAACAAACGAAATCATGTATCTCAACCTTATATGCTGCGAAAATTTTGCAAAGCCAATAGGAAAATTATCAAAATGAGTGTCGGCCCAGAATAACAAAGTGACGATTGTCGCTGTGAGAGAAAATACGTCCAAAATAACGACGTACTATAGTGACTACAAAACCTGTCATGATTATTTTGGTAAAAAGAATACAGCAGAGATCCTTTCCTAAATATTCGCTAACTAAATCATATTTTTTTTTGATTTTACATTTAAATCTTATAAAAGCAATAAAAAATGTCTGTATTTAAATAAAAGTTTAGGAACCGAACAATATAAATTGCCTTATATTACGTTGTACATTCGCTGAAACACTACTCGTCATATGTTTTTGCTTTACAAAAATTCTTAAAAGGAGGCAACTCTGTTTAGAAAATAAGAAACAAAAAATTAGAGATGAGGAAAAAAACGTTGTTAAATTAAAATAAAATAAATAAAACGCTCGACGTGTTTTAATTGTAAATATGTATAGAAAAACACGCCAGGTTGTTCTTGTGTTTCTTACCTGGGAGTATTGTTTTGAAAAAAAAAAAAAATATAGGAAACAAAAATCCCTTAATTAAATATCCATAAAATTGGGTTTGTATTCTCTTGTCAAATATATGTCTTTCAGTTTGTTTTCAATAAACATAAAAAACCAAGACCTTTATGACAAAAAACATGTTTCAAAAGAAATTTAAAGCAAATAATAAATTTGCAAACAAACCTATTACTCTCATTTTATGAAAATGTGTATCAAACTAGACTGGTTCTTGACCTAGTCCCAAGAGCATGAATATTATATTGATTACTTAGCATATATTACAACTACACTTGTTTACATCTACAATATTAGGGGTATAACTATTTTTTTTTTAGAAGTGAAGTACACGATATAGGTAACATTGCATGTAAAGGATGGCCCAAAAACATTCACCCGATGTTGTTTTGCTTTATCTTTAAAATGAAATGACATAATAAAAATTTTATTTTAATGTTTAATGTTTAAGTTGTTTTTTTATTAAATTTTAAAAATTATATCGATCAAGTGGACGCTGCCATTGTTGATCATCATTTAGGCTCTTATCAACGCATTTTCCATCGTTCTCGAGAGAAATTCGACCCGTTACTTTCTTCAAAAATCACTAGAGAAAAAAGTCTGGAGGGGTTAAATCGGGCGATCTTGCTAACCACTGTAAATCGCCAAAACGAGACATTAGGCCACCCTTAAACGCATCCTTCAAAATAACGATTGTCATGCGAGCTGTGTGGGCAGTTTCACTGTCTTGTTGGAACCTGGACATGTGGTCCGGCCCATAAAAACTGGTTGTTCATGTTTTTTGGATCATGATAACCGTCCTCAAAAAAAAAAGGCCCGCTGATAACTCAGGCGTAAATGCACAACGCACGGAATTCGAGTGAATGTAATGGCCCAGTTTCCCGTTCAGATAAATATTGACCTCGTCGCTCATGATAAATTTATACAGAAAATCGTCCATTGCAAAATAGTCGCGCAAATATTCCGCTTTCTTGAGAAGCGTTCCATGGCTTATCGAGGTGTATTCTGTATCTTTTTATTTCGTAAATTTAAAAAAATACTGATAGTTACCCTCATTTGTAAAGTTATAGCTTCTTCCAATAGGGTGATACATTTTGGACCACCCTCTATACAAAAGAGGTTTTTTGTCCAATTTTATATTGACAATAAATAGAAAATACTACAAATCCAGCTTTTCAACAAAAAGTCGAGATATCTCGAAAACTAATTGCAAATTTAATTTTTTTTTTACGAATTCGTGCTAACTATAAGAACCTTTTTTAGAAATTATACAGGGTATAAACTTTGACATTTATCAACCGACTGACTTAAGAACAATGTTTTTGAAAAAAAAAACGCGACGAAAGAGTAACGCTGTACATTATATGACCAAAAAGTGACTGGTTTGGCCGGCTTTTGCGCCAAAACTATCATTGGAGCATTTTTCTTCAGAGAAGGCGAAACTGTCGATGGGAAACAACATTAGCAGATGTTGGTTCGTCATGTCTGCCCGATAAGATGATGCACTGTGCCATACTGCAAATCAATCAAAGCAGTTTCTGCAACAAAAAAAATCCCTGGACGTGTGATGTCAAAGAAAGGTGACTTTGTCTTGGCTCCCAGATCTCAAGGTCTAACCCCTTCGGACTTCTTTTTGTAGGGTTATTTTACAACAAGCCTCAGACCATTGTCGAGCTCAAGGCAAACATGCATGTCGAAATCATCACTATATCGCCCAAGATGCTTGAAAAATTTATTGAAAATGCACCAAGAAAATGAAATGAAGAAAGAGCACATTTCGCCAGGCCAATAGGCCTGATGTATTCAGAAAATGGTTCACATGAATTAAAAAGAACTAAAATAAAAAAAATATCACACATATGGAAATCGGTTTTTTTTTCAATATTCACATACCGAAATAAAAGATGGCGCACCTTGTAACATAGATTTCATATAAAAAGGAGTTATGCTTTGCTATAAAAAAATAAAGTTGTACCCCTTAATCAACATACTTTCACACGGTTTATTTTAAAATCTATCTATAGACAGTCATAAAAGAAAGCTATGTAAATTATTAATTGTATGCATAAATTTTTACATTTAAACAATTTCCTTTTCTTTCTTTCTCTCATTTTCTTTTTTAATTACAGGAGCTTCGAAAGAAATTGGTACTGCTCTAACAAGAGTTTGCTTAAGACATAAGGCAGTTGAAACACGCCTCAAAACATTTACAGCTGCTATAATGGACTGTCTGGTACAACCATTACAAGTGAGTTGTGAAATAAGCGGAAATAGTTTCTTTGAATACATATTGATTGTTCATTTTCTTCAATATTTTCTTTAGGATAAATTAGAAGACTGGAAACGTTCTGTCGCCACCATTGATAAAGAACATGCCAAAGAATATAAACGTTGTCGTACAGAATTGAAAAAACGTTCTACCGATACGTTACGCTTACAGAAAAAAGCCCGTAAAGGGCAATCGGATACTTTACAATCACTTATGGATTCACATATGCAAGATGTAACATTAAGACGTGCAGAATTGGAGGAAGTTGAAAAGAAATCTTTAAGATCAGCCATGATTGAAGAACGTATGCGTTATTGTAATTTTGTACATATGCTGCAACCGGTGGTTAAAGAAGAATGTGAAGTAATGTCAGAGTTGGGTCATTTACAGGTAAGTTTTTTGTTTCATTGATACAGTTCGAAAGACCAGAAACTTAAACATTCGATAATTTTAGTTCGAAAGATGGAGTGTAAATATATTTTTTAAATCTTTGATAAAATAGATTCCTGGATAAATTCCAAATATTCTATTTCGTTATACCCTCCACCATATATGGTGATATGGTATATATCAGTTTGTCATTCCGTTTGTAACATGTCGAAATATAGGTCGTGATCCTTATGCAATTTTAAGTCGATTTAGCGATGTCCGTCTGTCTGTTGAAATGGCGATTACGATGCGAAGACGCAAGCGGGGGTGCCTATTTTTACCCAGATTATTGGACATCCTCCCGAGCAGTTTGGTACTGAAAATGAGCAAAAGCGGTCCAGCGGTTAAAAACTTATGAGTGAAAATGTGAAGATGCCTCTAAGTTTTCCATACAAATTAGTATATTTTAGTACAATTTCATACAGGGTGGCGCAAAAATAACCTTCCGATGTTTTTTGGCTGTAATTTAAAAAAAAAAAAATGAAAAACTTTGATTCTTCTTGTGGATTATTTTTATTTGGTCTTTTAATTTTGTTTACATCAAGTCGAGAATATGATGTCAAGTAAATGGCCGCCGCCACAGTTGATTGTCATTTGAGCCCTTTTTATGGCATTTTCCATCACTTTGGCTAAAACTTCCGGCGATAGGTCCTAACATTCTTGACGGATATTGTCTTTAAGAGCTGTAAGAGTCTGAGGCTTGTTGACATAAACCCGCGACTTCAAAAAGCCCCACAAAAAGAAGTCTGGAGCGGTCAAATCTGGCGATCTTGCTGGCCAGTGCAAATCGCCAAAACGGGAGATTAGGCGCTCGGGAAATGCATCCTTCAGCATATCGGTTGTGGCACGTGCCGTGTGTGGCGTTGCACCGTCCTGTTGGAACCACATGTTTTCCAATTCCAATTCATCAAGTTGCGGCAAAAAGAACTCGTTGATCATTGCTCTGTAGCGCTCACCATTCACAGTAACCGTTTGGCCCGCGACGTCTTGGCAGATAAAAGGTCCCAACAGTGACTTTGAGCGGGTGTAATGGCTCTTCGTGGGTTACACGCGGATTTTCAGTGCCCCAGAAGAGTAAATTTTGCTTATTTACGTACCCGCTAAGATGGAAATGGGCCTCATCACTCATGATTATTTTTGATGAAAAATCATCTTTATTATTGCTCAAATAAATAGTCACCAATATTCCGCGTTCTGGAGCAGTGTAGCGTAACATTGTTTATTAACGTGTATTTCGCATGTGTTTACTACACAAATGTCAAAACAGAACTGACATTAGGGGCCAATCGCAAAATTTATAGCATTTTCTGATAGGAGGATTACTTTTGCACCACCTTGTAGTAGCGACTGGTACATAATATATTTTCTCATATTTTTTCACCACTTGCTTAGAAATGAATAATACTTTGAATTCACCACAAATATTTTTCACCTCAAAAAATTTTTTCCACCACTAAAATTTTTTTCACCACAAAATATTTTTTTCACATCAAAATTTTTTTTTCACCTCCATAATTTTACTTTCAAAGTTTTTTACATTATTTGTATCAAAAACAGTAGAGAACATTTTTTTAGGATATTGGTGGAGGGTATTCAAAGATTCGGCACAGTCGAATTTAAGCCTTTTTTACTTGTTTTTATATGTCGGCTTTTCAACATGTGTCCTGCAGAACTATTTTCAACACAAAAGTTATCAGATTAAAAAAATTATTTCTTCAGAAAAGTCTTAACATGTTATGTATATTTGTTCCTTTAACTCCTACAAGGATCATAGGACAATTTAATATTATATAAATTTTCTTAATTGAAAAAGTGTTTAGAGTTCTATTTTTTTAAAGAACTTATGTTTCTTATTTCTTAAAATTTCCTGTAGAAAAAATATCTTATTCTTATTATCGCAGCGATAAAGTTTTCGCAAAAAAAAACGTAAAATGCAACCTTGTTCTGCTTTCTATAGGGTGAGTCACAGGCATAAAATTATATATATTTACCTAAAGAAGATAATAAGGCGCTGTATTTATTTTATTTATCTAATAAGAAATTTTACAAAATTTAATGTTTCCACAGCTTAAAAAGTTAAAAGCTCTAAAAATTTCCAGTTAAAACGCAATCAACTTCATCATCTATTAAGTCACCCTGTATGAAGTAGGGTGACCATGAATTTCTCGATGCGAAAACTTCTCGCATCAGATACAGAAACGGGGTGCTGGATACTGATTTGAAATTGGAAATTTTGTAGAAGAGTTGTAAAAAATTTTAGGATTCTAAACAAATTTTTAATATTTTTTACAATCTGAAACATTTTACCGTAGATTTTCTTTAAGATTCTAGAGATGTTTTCTTTAGGAAGCACCAATAATTCAGATCGAAAGATCTTAAAAATTTTTGAAAAATGTAATATTTTTTCAGTACCCAGCGAATGTTCCGTAAACTAAATAATATTAGATAATATTACAGTATTGGAAAAAGTCTCACTATATCAAAACCTTGAAAAGTTGTTTTAAATATAAAAAACAATCAGACAGTTTTATAAAAGACCAACTCTTTAAACTTTAATATATGTACTGAGAATCTGAGAATATTCCAGTTTTTTTTTAATAAAAAAAAAAAATCATTTTAGTACATCGGATTCGAAACAGTACCTTTCAGGCTAAATTTTTGTACCTGTTCAAAAATATATTCTTGTTAAATAAAACGTATTTCATATATTTTTTATTAATATGTATTTATTTTGCATTTTAGGAAGCCATGCTTTCCATAGCTTTGGTTACTAAAGAACCTCAAATTTTACCAGCTGCCAGTGAGGAATTGATACATGATGCAAAAGCTTCAATAATATTATATCCTGAATCACCAAGTGCCAGTGGTGGTGGTGGAGGTTCCTTATCCCAGGGTGGTTGTTCCAACTCTTTGGGTTCACGTAAATCATCAGTTTGTTCGATAAGTTCTATGAATAGTAGTGGTTCTAGTAATTCACCAGGACATCCTCATTATCCTAGATCATTGTCACAGGTATGTTATTTAATGAAAATTCACTAATATCGAAATTAAATCTTTTATATTTTCAAAGAATTTTGCTTTTGTTGTTGTCAAATTTTTTGTTTTACATTATGTTTTTGTTGTTGTATTTTTTTTTTCTTTTATTTTAGTTAATTTCGCCTTCTTCTATACGCTTAAAACCTGGTGAATCCAGTGATAGTGGCTTTTGCTCATCACCAGCTTTAACAACACAGGTTTATTATTTTTTTTATTTATTATTTCTTAAAAAATATTTTACTTGAATTCAAACTGTTGGCCAAATATTCTAAAGCAAATATGACAATTGGCAATGTCACACAATTTTGTCATGTCATTATCATTTGTCATAGTATTCTAGTTGCCAAGTAATGCAAAAAGTTTTTTTGAAAAGTTTATTTAAAAAAGCTTTTTTATTATTAGTTATTGTAATAAAGAGCAATAAAAAGCTCTTCAAATATTGTACTACAATAATGTAATAAAATATTACACTATGTCGTTTATAGCGTATTAAAAATGTCTTACTTTTGTCATGATATCATTATTATTTAAAAAATTTTTAATCAAAATGTGTTGGTATAAAATTTATTAAAACTAGAATATCTTAACAAATCATAATTTTATCGCAATTGTCGTAATCTTTTCATTGTCATAATAATTCAGAATATGACACTCAATCAATATTTTTCATCCCTCTATGTAAAAGTTGTATGTATATTATTCTTTTTGTAGGCTTCTTCTATTAATAATCCTTCACATGCTGTTACCACTTGGCCAACACATTCCCAAGATACGGTTGATTTACCTTCAAATGCCTCTGAGCGTCCACACACTATTTCTTCGGCCTATGAAAAAGGTCATCAAAGGCCTCCTTTAACTGTTTATACTTTTCAAAATCCTGAAACTATTCATGAAGGTGGTAGTAGTGTTGCTGGTAATGTAGCTGTAAATAATGGTAGTGGCAGTTCTTCGGGTCAAAATACTCCTTCTACGCAAAAGTCACCAGCGGGTGCTTTAACTAGACCTCCTTTACCAGTGGTAAGTTATAAGGGGTTCTTTTTTTATATTATTGGGTATTTATTTGGTGTTTTATAAAATCTATTTTCTGTTACTATTTGCTTTTTTTTAACTTTGTATGTGTTTTTTGAATGTAAAATAAAAAGAAACCAGCTCATGTGGTAAGTTTGCTTCTTCTACTAATAACCCTGGTTTCTCCAATAGACTAGAATTCCCCGAAATTTGTTTCATTTTTCTAAATACCCTTCATCGTGCAATTATATTAAGCATTTTCTAAGAATCCCAATAATTTGTCTAAAGAACTTATAAAATTTGTCTTTGAACATTGCCCCCAACTTACATTTCATAAATTTTTGAAAGAGTTTCAGGTATTACACTACTAACAAAGTTTTCAAAGTGTTTATTGATAATAATAAAAGCTTTTTAACCTGCCTGAGGACTTATCTATAACGCATGCAAATTTAACTGAGCGAACTTGTGTTTGTTTTCGGAAAGGCAACTCTGCCATAATAAATAGTTATTTTAATATGAAGAAAAATTTTAAATTTTGTGACTCTCCCTGTACTAAATATGGAATTGTTGCATTTTTCGTTGCGAAAACTTCGCGCTCTAGATTCCTCAATATGGCTCTTTGGCCATCTAAGCAAAACTTAAATTAATTAAGAGCTTTTATAGGAATTTTAATAACTCCTCTCGATATCATATCTTTCGAAACAATTCTACAGCAACACAACTTGAAAAATATGTATGTATAGCTAGTCTTCTTTTTCCGTCTCTTTGGTATGCGGGGTACATTTTAAGGATGGTGGACTTGATCAATATAAGTTTAGGCTTGTACATCATCCCGAACGCAATTGTGCCAGGACCACTTTAATTCTCTTTACGTTCGAATTTTTTCTTTATCTTTTAGAGATAACATTCCAGAATAGCATTTGTTTGGTGAAAATTGATGGAGCCGTTTACCGTGCTGCGTCCATAGGATCCCTCACATATTAATTATTATTATTATTTATTGAATTCATTTATAATCAAAAGCCCAAAGGCCTAATCGATTACTTACTTCGCCCTCAATGATGCGGTGGTCGTTTCAGACATGCTTCTGAAGCGTTCCAACCCCATAATATGGTGATTAGGATGGCGTTCAGCAGGAACTTCTTTATGATTATGATGAAGATGTGATAAACCCTTCTATACGCATTCACTTATCGTTCTGAGGGCAGAGTTTTCTCCACTTGGTATCGCTGACTCTGGGCAACGACTAAGGCACATCATAGTTAACCACTGACTAGTTAAGTGATTTCCTTATCAGTACCCCAAGAACTGCCGGCTACCGACTTGGGGACCTTGTTCCTACTCCGCATATTATGTGGATTATAATGACCTGCAAACAGGCTGTCTAATGTAACCCTAAGAAACTTGGGCTGATTAACCGTCGGTATTTTTACACAGTCGACTACTACATTCAGTTCAGGCCTTACTTCCTTTGTCCAAGTTGTGAAAAGGGCCGTCAATAATTTCACAGTGTACAATTGAATTTTAAAAAATTTGTAAAAGCTTGTGGATAACCGTTCAAACTAGCGCATAAGCTATCAGCTCCAACTATCCGATGGCGTCGGATCTATTAAATAAAACAGTTTGGGTAGAAAACTTCAGCCTTTGGACTCCCTGTTTAATTTTATAGGACTGCGATTTCTTGTTTCGAAACTCCACAAACGACAAACCGTTGGAGAGATGGAAGTTGGTAATGTTTTTGATGAGGTTCTAATTCAGAGGCTCTAATTCATATCGTTGCAATGACGGCTAAAGCTAATGGTCGAGTTGGAAGTATAGTTTCAAACTGGGGAGGAGTAGTGCCTCAAGTGTCATCGTGATAGGGTTTATACAGATCAATCGAGGACATTTGTTATGTATTTGACTCTCAATCAGTATGGAAATCTCATCAGGTTCAAATGCTTTTGACTTTTTGTCTGACGTCAAAATTTGTTGTTCTTCGATGACACGGAGATCTTGAAGATTCCTTATAATACTTATAATACTCGCCTTATCTCTCCAGGAGAGTTCTATAAAGGTCATGCACCATGTCTTTGGGTCCGATAAAGTCCTGTTTGCCAAATGTTATAAAAATTCTGTTGTCCCTCTTAAAAGGGTTCGATAGAGATATAAGTGTAGGTCACAGCTTGCTGTCCCCTGTGCTTATGTTGCTTTCTTTTAAATCCACTTATTTCGTTTGTTGACTGATTCTGGAGTCGCTGGGGTTAGTCATAACTATCGGAATCCTTATAGCAGATATGAAGCGAACAGTCGCTGCTATGGCAATTTCGGGTAACTTTACTAAAATTGCAAATGATGAACTCTCCAAAGGTCAAAGATCACGAAGTCATTTGTTCTATCGACAGTGATAATTATGAGAAATTATTATGCTAGTACAACTTCCTGTAATTCTTAGACAAAGTGCTGAATATGATATCACCGACCTGTTTTGGCAGAGCTATCTCTTTGTGATTTCCCTTAAATTGGTGTGACAAAGCTCGTGGTCACCAAGCGGTTATCACCTTTAAGTATGAAACTTATATCAATGATAACTTGTGGGACATATTGTGCAGTTCGATTTCGACATTTTCTGAACTTACTTCTGTTTCCTGGTGTTATAGGTGACTTGCATTTGGGCCAAGCGTGATAGTTTAATACTGCACCGTGTTGTCGTTAATGAATGCATAAGCAGTCCTTGTACAGTATGTTTTAATTACTACAATATTTGGAATTAATATTAAGACTTCATTAAAGTGATCACCTTAGGTTAAGGTGCAGCATGTCATTACTACTCTCTTTGGTGCTAGGACGGGAGAGGGCTTATCGTAACTGCTGACGACAATACTGACAAGGAGAAGCCACTGATGTTCGGTCAGGGCGCAACCAGTCCTATCATACTGTGTAGAACCATGGTCCTGGATTTTTCTCAATTCGGGCACGGCGTTATATGATTTAGAACCCGTTTGCCAAATAAAATTAATACATATAAAAAAAGGCATGCAGACATATTGTTGACTTGTCATTCTTTGGTGTCCAATGGGCTTCGAGTCATTTATGTGTTTATTTTTAATATTTAACCCAATTAATACATTTTTCAATAAAAAAGCGACCCAGAAAGACAAAAATTTAAAATAAGTGCACATATTTCATTGTAAATAACTGTAATAAAAATCATTCATATTACAAATATCTGAATTATCAATAGTATATTTTAAAATCCTTTTTATTAAAAATACAATGATACAAAAGATTTAAATTCTAAACTAATTCCTATCATTCTTCTTTTAGCGCTGTTCATCATTGGAACGCCCCCTAGCAGCCAATAATAATCGTGGTGGTAATCAAGCAAATTTAATGCAACGTCAATGTCCATCACCAATACCAGCTCATGTTACTAAAGGTATGTTAAGAAATTTTGTGTCATACTTTTTTTTATAAATAAAACTTTAATATTCACTCCAGCTTAGATCATAAATTAAATAAACCAATATCCTTCTTTCCTGACAACTAATTAAGCTATTTGTTTTTGTTTTTTTATATATATATATATGCTTCTTTTCTCCTTATACCTGTTGCTGCTGATTATGTTTAATTTTTTAATTAAAACAATTCGAAACGAAAAAAAATATACATATATATTTATTGTGTTGTCTTTGTTTAAAACTAAAACTGAAAACTGCATGCATTAAATTTTAAATTAAATACCATCAGAGCTATCAGCACACCTTGCTCAGCAACAGCATCAACAGCAACAACAATTGCAGCAACAAACGCAACAGCAAATATCCCCGCCTACATACGTTAATATGTCTGAATTGGCCAATATGGCGGCTATGAAAATTACTAACCAACAGCTACAACAGCAATCACCACCAACAACACACCATCAGCAGCAGCAACAGCAGCAGCAACAGCATATGTTGCAACAACAACATTCTATTGATTCCATATCATCCATACACTCTAATGATTCTGGTGGTGCTTCAATGCATCATCATAATCAACTACAACAACAACAACAACAACACAATAATCAAACACCACCACCACACCAAACACAACGTTCTCATTCCTCTAACTCAAATACACCATCGTTACATTCACATCCATCCATTGATTCCACGGTTGCAACACCACCTATTGCTCAAACTCCTTCCTTTTCGAGTGGTAGTTCAACACCACAAAATCACTATTCTCCACTTTTGACCAATTCACCATCGTCCACTGCTGCCGGTACCCCAAGTGGTGCTAGTATAACAAGTGGTGGCATGACTACAAGTGGTGGAGCTATTTGTGGCAATAATTCATCCTCCGGTAATAATTTCATGTATAATATTTGTTCACCCACACCTCCACAAAGCGCCAATTCCTCACAAGCTAGTGATATTTTAAAAATTACAGAATCTGAGGGCAATAGTGTCGCAGCACCACCAGCACCCTTACCACCCTCCCAACAACAACAACAACAACCAACAAGTAATACTAATGATTCAAATGCTTCTTGTCCTCTTGCATCATCTTCTGCTTCTAAAAATACACAAGAAATTTATAATTCAAATACTGACCTAGATTCCTCTTCGGGTATTGTCGTTGAAAATGATGAACGTTCAAGAGCTTCTGTTTTACAAAAAGCTTCTATGTTTGAAAAACAAGCAGCTGCCGTTAAAAGTACATCAACTCCCCCACCGGCGGCTATGGCTTCTCAAGCGGCTGTGGCACGCAATAGCGCATCTGCTACTGGCCAAGACACTGCTATTTATGGCACACGCACTAATAATCAACATCATCATCATCATCACCAAGCACAATTGCAACAACAATCTCAATCACAATCTATGGATTCCCAGGAAGTCGGTAAGTACTATTTATATTTTTTATATAAAATTTATTTGGCATTTAAATCTACTTTAGAGCAAGCTAGAATTGTCCCATTATATATCTTATTTTATGTGTATAAACTATTTATTATATTATTCTTATATTCTATCATTACATTTTGTAAAATATTCAAACTTTTTGCAGAAAATTTGATGTCATTTAAATTTAAAACATTTGAGAATTCCTCAATTTAGATATATCGGAATTTCGAGATTTGCAAAAAACAATAAAGAAAATTTTATACTTTTAATTTGAGATAAAACTCATATTAAATACTTTTGGTCAAAATTTAACGTCCAAAAATGTTTCTTCATTATTTTTTTTACAGTGGTGAATATTAAAATCTCGGTATTTAAATATTAATCTAAACGGGTTTTATGAGGTACATTTCTCTCACGTTTATCGTATATAAACTGTTTAGCTGAAAAGTTCATAGGCTAACATAGAAAAAAATAGTTTTGATAAAATTTGATTTTATTATTCAATATAGTTGCCTTCAAGGGCGATACAATGATTATATCGGTCATACAATTTTTCGATACTATTTTTATCATAGTACGATTTGTCTTTAGCCTCAAAATAGGCCTCAGTTTCGGCGATTACTTTTTCATCGGCGCAAAATTTTCTATCCAGCGAGCATTCTCTTGAGAACAGTAAAAAGTCGCTGGGAGCCAGATCTGGAGAATACCTTGGATGCGGAAGCAATTCGAAGCTCAATTCATATAATTTTGACATCATTTTCATTGACTTGTGACACGGTGCATTGTCTTGATGAAACAGCACTTTCTTCTTCTTCAAATAGGGCCGTTTTTTCGCGATTTCGTCCTTCAAACGCTCTAATAACGCTATGTAATTGTCGCAGTTTTTCCCTTTTCACGATAGTTGATGAATATTATACCATGTGCATTAGGGTGGGTCGAAAAAGATTTGCACCGTTTGAAGATTATGTGAAGACGATCTCAAAAAAAAAATTTTTTGCCCTTTATTCTAGGGGGTGACCGGCACAACTACTTTTTTTTTTTGTATGGAGTGCGACCCACTCTAATGTGCATTCCAAAATACTGATGCCATAACCTTGCCAGCCGATTGTTGCGTCTTTCCACGTTTTGGAGGTGGTAAATCACTTGCAGTCAACTCGGCTGATTGTCGATTGGACTTCGGTGTGAAATTATAGAGCCATGTGTCATCCAGTGCTACAATCGACGCATATATTCGGGTTTATTACGATTAAAAAGGTTCAAACACAGCTCACAATCATCAATTCGTTGTTGTTTTTGGTTGATTGTGAGCTCGCGCGGCACCCACTTTACACAGAGCTTTCGCATAGCCAAATATTCATTCACGAAATGTCCAACAACTCCCTTTGATATCTTTAGTCTCAGATTTCCCGATCAATTTCACTTTACGATTATTCAAAATTATTATGTGGACTTTTTTGATGTTTTCATCGGAAACAGCCCCTTTGGGGCGTCCACTGCGTGCATAAAAGTTTATACACGTGTCTTTGGAAGGTTAGGGCTAACTAAAAATCATATGGTGTTTATACTAGTAGCGCCATCTATGTGTCACCCTACAAACTTTTCAGCCAAACTGTTAAATAAGTAGAAAGTCTCTTGTTCTTCTCTTTCATAGATTCTTGTTTAAACCCATACAATCTCGTACAATAACTTAACAGCAATTTTTGAAATTGATACGAAAAAATGTTTGTTTAAGGAAATTGTTTTAGAATTGATTCTCGAGACAACATATTGTACTAAAATAATTATAGAACAGATTCAATTAGAACCAGATTCAAATCTATTTTTTTTTTTTTAAATCAGAATGTTAGATTTTGTTGATACATAACTAATTTCGGAACCGCTTCTAAAACGTCTAATTAGTTTGAATTAATAAAGCTCATGTAAAGTTTTGGAATAATTTTAAATAAAAAAAATAGCGACAGAGTTCTAAGACAAAAAAGTTCAAATAACCAGAACTTAACACTAACCATGTTTAGCTCCATAACAATTGTTAAAGCACTAAACTCTGGTTATTTTGATGTAAGTTAGCAGGCAGTTGTCTTTGAGATATTGGCTATTTCAATCAAAAATATTTGTGGAGCTTCCCAACATGGTCCCTGTTTTAGAAGGCTTAGTCCATTTTGATTTTCGATGTATGGAAATTATGCTGAAAAAGGAAACAGCTTCATCTCTAAAATTCTCCGATACATAAATTCTAAATTGTTTAAATAGCTGCAGTTTATTTTTAAATGGCATCAATATTTTCATTCATAATCATTCACATTATTTAAATATACAATTTAAGTTAAGTATATTTTTATTATTTTTTAAATTGGATTTATTTCTGTATTTAGGATGTGTGCGGAGGAACAGGCTAAATTAAAGATAAACGAAACTAATTAGTCTGTCATACTTACAGCTTTCAAAAATTTAGCCTGAAGTGTACGGAATCACATTTTGACATTACATTTTGTTTATTATTTAGTTCAATTTGAAAATTTTACGACTTTTTTCACCAAAAGCTATACGAATTTAAAAAACATAATAATAAAATAACCTGAGATACAAAAAATTTTATAGAAATTAATTATTTTCAATTTTCAAAACAAAACATTTTTAGTTTTCATAAATTAATAATAAACTTAGTTTAGGTTTTCAAATAACTTAGTTCAAAAACACATGTACTCTAAATTGCGTTCCCAACTTTTATATACAAAATATTTAGTTTTTGTACTAAATTATTGGAAAACCTAAACTAAATGAGTTGTAAATTTTTAAAATCAAAAAAAAATTTTTTTTTTTTGAAAGTTGAAAAAAGAAACATATTTTCTATAAATTTCTTTGTATTTTGAATTCACATACATAAGTATTTTGGAAAAAAGTCAGAAACTTTTGAATTCCTTATGTAATGGCAAGTTAGAACTCCGCACTTTAGTTTACCATCAAATTAGCCAGCCTGCGCATGCAGCCTAAACTTTAATTTGGCTAAAGTTTAAAAGTACATTAGTCGACAATTTTTAATTTTTCGTTGAAATTTAAAAAAAAAATATATGTATGTATATAATTTGTAAATGTAGCCACTTAACTGAGCAGCAAAATTCTAAATAACTGTCATTTAACCAGTTTCTTATATTCGAGGTGTCTTAATTGACTGTATCCTGACGAAGCCCATAAGTCACTAGGAAAGTTTCTTGTATTTCATTTAGATTTTTGTACAATTCAAAAACATGCCCATAAATGAGCACTTAAAAAAATATGCACTATTAATTCAAAAATATGCACTTAAAATAAAAAAAAAAAAAAAATAAGCCGATTTAAAAATATCACATTTGTTTTTCGGTATTGTTGGTTAAATAAAATCCGTTATAAATGCCTGAGTAGATGACAATGAGGTACTTCTAATCATAGTAGAGATTGTAATTTAAAGATTACAAAATCTTCCTTTAGTGTATTTCATATTTAAAGAAAATATACAATTAAATGCAAAATATGCATTTATAATTATTAAAGATGCAAAAAAAAGATATGCATTTAAAATATAAATATGCAAAATATGCATTTATAATGAAATATGCAATAACAAATCGATGACATTTTGTTGTAAAATCTTTGATTCGGTCAAAACCTTTTTTGGAATATTGACTACAAATATGCATTTGCAATATTTTTAGCTCCAGCCGAACGATTCAGTTGGCAAGAATTTTGAAAGCGACAATCAATATTTGTTTTCAATCTTTAAAAGGGATCTGTGTTGAAGATAATTCCGTGCCTGTATACTTTCATACAACGTTCCAATATTCTCTTCATCATTAAATTACAGAATTTTCGCAGTTAGAAATACTGCTGTCTAAAACCTTGTAATCAGTACCGAATATTTAACGGAAATTTTTCAGGGAACTGTAGCTATAACAGTACGATCAGACCTTGAAAAAGATAAACCTTTATTGAATTAATCCGCGACAAAAAATAATAATTCTTTTTGTAAATCAGCTAGTTGATTCAATATTTTTATAAATCAGATTTAACATTATAATCATGATTAATCAATTTCATTTAAATCAATTCATTATATCAGTTTGTCATTCCTTTTGTAACGTCAAAATATATATATATATATATATATATATATATATATATATATATATATATATATATATATATATATATATATATATATATATATATATATATATATTCGTCATTCTTATGCAATTTTAAGTCAATTTAGTGATGTCCGTCTGTTTGTCTGCCTATCTGTTTCTAGATCACAACGCGAAGACGCAAGCGGGGGTTCTCATTTTTACCTACAGGTTGGTTGAAAAGTTCCTGCGCTCGAAATGAAAGAATACTGTTTTTGTTACGAAATATATTTTTTTATTCAATATAATCTCCTAGAAGCTCAATACACTTGTTCCAATGATCTTCCAATAATTTTATCCCATCCTTATAATGGTTTTCCGGAAGCTATGCAAAATAACCGTCTACGGCTGATATGGCCTCCATTCGACGAAAAATGCTTTCCACGAAGGAATTGTTTGAGAGATAGTAGTCACTGGGAGCCAAATCTGGTGAATACGGTGGATGTTCAAGCAATTCGTACTTTAATTCTTTGAATTTAGCCATCGTCAAAACACTTTTGTGAGCAGGTGCATTGTCTTGATGAAAAATGATTTTTTTCTTTAAACCAGGTCTTTTCTCACGAATTTTTTCATCCAGCTGATCCAAAAGGCTGCAATAATATTCGGAGTTGATTGTTTTACCTTTCTGAAAATACTCAATCAACAAAATTCCTTTTGCATCCCAAAAAACTGATGCCATAACCTTCTTTGCTGATCGTTGTGACTTCTTTGGAGCTGAACAACCAGCTTCAGTCCACTGTAAACGTTCTTGTTTCAATTTAGGATCATGGTGGTAGATCCAAGTCTCATCCATAGTTATAAAACGACGCAAGACGTCGGTTTTATTCGGCTTAAAACGCTCCAGATTACGCTGAGAAATTTGTTTTCGATCCAGTTTTTGTTGAATTGTTAATGTGTGCGGCACTAACTTTCCAAACAGTTTTTTCATACGTAATTCTTCATGTAAAATATGGAGTACTCGTTCGTCTGAGATTAGCATTAGCAATTTCACGCTTAGTCAAACTTGGATCTTCACTAACCATATTATGTATCTGCTCAATGATTTCTGCTGTGGTTGCAGTTTTTGGTCGTCCTTAGCGTGGATCGTCTTTAAGGCTGGTACGACCACGTTTAAATTCACCAGCCCAAAATTCAACGGTGAGTTTTGAAGGTGAGGACTCCTTATACACTTCTAACAATTGTTCATAAATTTCCTTTGCTTTTAAACCCTTCAAAACAAAGAATCTAATGACTGCATGATATTAAATTTTTTCCATATTAAAAAAAATCAATGACACGTCAACTTCAAATGGCTTGTAAACAAAGAAAGAATTGACAGAATGACTTGCAACTTTGCATGTGTTCTCAGGACAGTTATACCAACTTGAAAAAAAAAGTTTGGAGCTAGCAATGCCATCTCTTGGTGAGCGCAGGAATTTTTCAACAAACCTGTAGATTAATGGACATCCTTCCGAGAAGTTTAATATTGAAAATGAGCAAAATCGGTCCAGCGGTTTATATCTTATAAGTGAAAATGTGAAGGTACCTCTAAATTTTCAACACAAATTGGTGTATTTAAGTACAATTTCATGGTAGCGACTGACAAGTAAAATATTTCCAATTGTTTTTTTCACCAGTCGCTTAGAATGAAATGATATTTTATATATTCACCTAAAATATTTTTTACCCCTAAAATTTTTTTTTACCACAAAAAAATTTTAACCTCAAAAAATTTTTTCACCTAAAAATTTTTTTTCACCACAAAATTTGTTTTCACATCCAAAAAAAAAATTTTTTCCGCTCAACAAATTTTTTTCACCTTCATAAGTTTACTTCTAAAGAATCAATTGAAATTTATAGAAATATATTTTTTTAACTTTTTGAATCAGTCATTAAAAAAAAATAAACTTTAAAAAATATATGGACTCAGTAGAATTTGAAATTTTCTGTTAAATGTAAAGTTTGATGTTTTCTGTTTCTAAAAGTAGAAATTCAAATACTTTTGGTTTTTTTTTTATCAAAATAGTTTGTTTAAATACAAAATTATTTCAATAAAAATTACAAAAAATTGTTCAATACAGACATAGAAAATAAAAATATGCGCATACATCTGCGTGTGTTGTGTTTTGCAAATACATTCTAATAAAAAAAAAACTTTTAATTTGAAAAACAAACCACAATAATTTTTTTTCTAACGTTTTGTCAGTTAAAAATTGATGGTTATTTTAAACGGGGTGAATATAATGAAAAATTAGTAGTAGAAATTATTTTTTGAGTATAAAGAACATTTTTTAGGATATTAGAGGAGGGAATATAAATATAGAAAAAAAAGCTGAGTTAAAGTTTCATTTAGTGGTAAATTGGGTGTTGAAATATTCGTATTAATTAAAAAATGTATATTGTCGACTTTTGTTTTTCAAAATTTTTTAAAGAAAGTTTTATTGTGTGTTATAAATTTGTTGTCTTTATTTTAAAAACTTTCTTTCACATTTACAAAAAAAAAAAATATGTTTTCTTATGTTTTTTGTACTAAAAATATTTTTTTTTTGTTTTTTGTTCTTTTTATTTCCCTTTTCCTCCTCAAAATTTCGTTACGTTTTTTGTTAAATATACAAAACCAAAAACCAACAAATAAAAAAAAAACACAACCAAAAAACTATAAAATAAACAACATTTATTTAATGAAAACCCTGAACAACTTTTAAATAATACAAAACAAAATCCTGAAAAAATATGTTATGAAAAAACCAAACACCACCAATGTACATAAAAATGGCACCCGTATGAAAACAATATAATTTTTGCACATACAATTTTTACTTTATTTTTTACAAAATATTTCTACTCCCACAACAACCACCTTTTATTTTCAAAACACCCCAACTTTTACACCCACTACTACTACTACTACTTTTATAGACAAATGTTTCGAAGATTCTTTACAAGAATTAAATAATTTAATTGGCGAATTAGATTCTTTTCAACGTGAAATCGATGCCACTAAACAACAAAAGGAACACCAAAAGAATGTTAAAAATTTATATGATGGTATTGATTCCTATATATCAAACGAAACAATGACAATAATCACAGACGACAACACCACCACAATAATCTGTGAAACAACCCAGGAAAAACATTTGCAACATCAGCAGCAGCAGCAACAGCAGCATCAGGATAGGGATTTTTGTACGGCCAGCAATCAAACAAATAGTAGTGGTTGTGGTACTGATATTTCAGATACCACTTCGGAAGATTGTAATGCTGATACTAGATCTCTAACTAGTCAAACTGGTCATGGAGGAGGCGGAGGCCGAGGAGGAGAAATAGATAGAGAAGGTGGCTTACTCAAAACAAATTTAAAAGCTTTATCAGGAGGCCAATACAATAGTGATTCAGAATTAAGTCGTTGTTATATAAGTGAAACTAGTTCCATTATGGGCGGTGGAGATGGTTATGAAAATCCCACCTTTGCCCATTTTGCCAATAATTCTTCCTCTGCATCACAGTGCTATGATGACAATAGATCCGATACATTATCACTACAAAGACAACCTTGTTACAATAATGATAATATAAGTGATAATGGTAGTAATGTAGTGGTTATCTATGATCATCAGCCTCCTATTACGCCAGATATGGACTATGTTAAACAAAATTCTGAAATAGTAATGTTACGAACAAAACCTCAGCAACAACAACCTCAATATCAGCAAGAAATGAGAGAATTACAACATTTACCCGATAATCTAACAGACATTTCACCTACCAGTCCTAATGGTTCGAAGGACCATATAATGCATCAACATATTGCTACCGTAGCACCAGCTAAGCAAAGACTTTCATCATTCCGAACTTCTAGTGAACAATTACAATTGTTAAATACATCACCAACAGCAGTAGCAGCAGCAACAAAAGGTATGCATAATAATTATAATACAGGTTCAATAAAAGCTAAAAATTTACATAATGGTGATAATGTTAATGTTGTAGCAGCAACAATTTCAACATCGTCAGCAACTTTGAGTAGTAGTAATGATACCATAATACGCAAAAAATTACCACCAAAACCACCATCTCTTACGGTATTTCAATCAATAGCAACCAATCAACTGACTGAAGTTAACAACAATCGTAGGAGTTTGAAATTATTACAACAAACTCCCATGAAATTAGATTTTAAAAGTGATTTAGAGGCTAAATTAATAAAACAAAAAGAAAAATTGAAAATGCAACAGGAAAAGGATTTACAACAACAACAAAAGCAATCGCCATCATTATCACAATACCAACAATCATCTACAGCTACTACTACTACTATTCCTACTCCTAGCAATCATCATGTTAATAGCAACAACAGTATTAATTGTAATTCCTCCTCAATTATCAATACAACAAAATCTATGGAAACATCATCATCTATATCATCTTCATCTAGTACATCCTCAGATAGCCATAGTAATATAAATCATTCCTCATCATCTTCAAATTATAATTTAAATTCCCCAACAAATTCTCATAATTATTCTAAAACACCTTTGACAGCTCATCATAATACTCAAACAAATGCGCCTTCATCATCATCATCATCGCCATCATTATTGAATGTTGTTACGCCACCTTTACCACCTCCTTTACCGCCTACCATCATGTGTAATACATCCCCTGCTCCTTCTAATATGTTACCCAATGTCGCCAAGCCGAGCATTACGCCAAGACCAGCTTCATTGTCGGGTTTGTGTTTTCATTTATTTTAATTAAAAAAATTTTGTTTTATTATATATATTATTTTAACAAAGCTTATTTTGTTTTTGGTGTGTTCTTTGTATGTTTGCTTTTTTTTTCTTCTTACAATTCTCATTTGGTTTATGGTTTTCTTTAATTACTAATTTTTAAAGGGATAAATATTTTTAAATATGCATTTTTGATAGCTCAAAATTATTAAAATTTGTTAATTATTATATTTGTTACTTTTATAGATAAGGTTAGGTTGAAGTGGCTGGTCAAAGACTTCGCATAGACCAATTTGTTGCCTAGCGTTACAGGATAGAAACGATAACCGGCATACAAGAGATGAGTCAGATATGACGGCACCCAGGGTGTCCCACACTCTCTTAGCAAATGTCAGGCGTGTCAGAATTCAGGTAATCTCCCAAGTCCCATTTCACACAGAGTGACTTTTGTTGCGGCCTTTTTTTATGTTCATACAGAGAAAAATTTTTCAAAAATTTTAGTCCACATTTGGTTTAAAATTAATGAAAACCAAATCCAGAATGAAAAAACCAAACGATGAATGAAAAAATAAAACCAATTGCCAAGAACAAGCAACTCTGTGCCAATTACCACTCTTCTTTCCCCTCCTACAAACTCAAGAGTTGCGCAACAAAAGTTTGTAGGTTTGTGTGAAATGGGACCAAGCAACTTGCACAGTGGTACATAATATGCTCCACCGTCTCTTTATCCCCTGGTACCCCACAATACCTACAATTACCAGCTGTCCCACTCTCTTTCGGCAAGAACCGCAGTCCAGCAGTGACCCGTCAGTACCCCCTCCAGGATAACAGAAAACTCGTCACCTTAGGATCGTAAGACTTCCACATAATTATCGACAAACTGCACGTTCCGGTTTTCCACTAAATCGCCCCAGATCTGCCCATTACAGTGCAGTTAACGTCCCGTTTCAAGAACTGGAGTGGCACACGTATGTCAATAGCCCTTTTGCCGGGCAACTGGATCCGGCGCTTCTCCAGCTCGTCCGCAATCTCGTTACCCCGGTGCCCACGAACCCAATAGATGTGAACTCTCCTGCTGGCATAGTAATCGGGAAGTTTATACGACTCCTCGATACACAGCTCTCGACAGAAGACTGCCGCACTCTTAAGACCATTGGTGAAAAAGTTAAGGGTTCTTTAATACGGGCGAAGACATGCCAACGATACATACTCCCTCATTAAAGCTCCACCTAGCTCCAATGAGCTAGGCCCGTAGTCCTCCTTAAGCGTATAGCAGACTTCAACGCGGCCCTTTCACCACCAGATTAATCGGTTTAGATTCAAGATTACATCCAGTGCATACGTAACCCGCCAGTGTTAAATAATTCAGCAAGCCTTTGAGCGCTATTCAGGCGCCCGCAGTAGACATTCTTCTTCAATGCAGTCCACCAAACGAGTACCCCATAAAGTGAAATTGGCCTAGCAACTGCCGTATAAACCTAATGCATGAGATTGGGTAAAAGGCCCCAAGTTTTGCCGAGCATTTTCCTACATGCATAGAGCGCATTAATGGCCTTCTTTTCTCAATATTTAGTTTCCATAACAAAATAGAGTTTTATAGACAAAATCAATAATAAATTTTGACATCAATATATAATTGAAGCAGAGCCGCGAATAACGTTGTAAGCGATAAAATTGAAATTGTTGAGAAATCGCAAAAAAAAAACGTTTTAGAACTTTTAGGTATATCCCACTGACTGACTGCTTTAGATTGCATTTTGATAACGAAATTCTGCATAATTTTG
This sequence comes from Eustalomyia histrio, assembly GCA_949748255.1. Classification (NCBI taxonomy): domain Eukaryota; kingdom Metazoa; phylum Arthropoda; class Insecta; order Diptera; family Anthomyiidae; genus Eustalomyia; species Eustalomyia histrio. Next base: position 36,947,443 of record OX456527.1, read on the forward strand.
CCTTATTTTATTTTTTAGTCATAAAAGAGAGTAATTCTAAAGGTAATCTGGAAAAAACAGGTTTTGTAAAAATTTTAGCTTAAAACGTTATTCGCGGCTTCGCTTCAATTGTCGATTGAAATTTATCGTTCTTTTTTTTTTAGTTTAACTCAAATTCATATTCAATCTATTTTGTAACTAAAAGTGACAAATTAAAACTAATTTGAAACATTCAAATTAAGCAATCAAAAGTGTAAATTTACAAAAACAAAAAATTCTTTATATAAAAAAAAATTTGTAATTCTCATTGGGTTTAATTTTTTAATAATTTCTTTTTTTTCATTTTTTGAGGGAAAGTCCGTAAATATTTGGTCTTTAAAGTTTAAATTCTAAATAAAACAATGTCATCTAAAGCTTGGGACACTTCAAGGTGTTTTGTGCTCGTCTTAATACTTTATAATCCTTATTCCAATTCCTGTGTTTTGTTCTTCCTAGCATTTAAATGACATTCTGTCTAATATTTACTCTTACTTTTATTGTAATAAGTTTATAATTTATTTTCTTTTATCCATTAAATGTTTATTAATCAACTTGTTTATTATTTTAATTACATAAATAAAAAAATCATTTAGACACTCAATTGTCATCATCAACATCTCACACACTCTACAGTAAAACAAACACTATAAATATTAATTAGAAACTATACAAATTAATCAATACACATAACACGTTTGTATAATAAAACTAAATGAATAACAACAAATAAATGTTTTGTTGTATTACTTGTGATGTATGCAAAATTATAGTACAACTGATGCATATTAATTTATGAAAAATATAATAAATAAATAACCAACCCTTATATATAATTATAACATTTCAATCAAAAAATTAATTATTATTATTAAAAGATTTAAAAATTAAAGATTTAAAGAAAAATATTGAGAAAATTCAATTATATTTGTTATTTTAAGGTGTGGTGAATTTCTAGCGGATACTCACCACACTTGAAAATTTACATTTGAATACATTTTGGGTCATTTGACACTTCAATAATTGATTTAAAATACGTTTTTAAGAAATTTTAATTTAAAAAAAGTTTTAAGGTAATTTTTAAGTTTATACTTTATAAAAAAATTTAAGGCAGAAACAGATTTAGCTTAAGTGACTTAAGTTAGGTATCAGTATAAAACGAAAATTCAATATTTTTTAAAATTAAAAATTTGTATTTTGAAAATTTCGTTTCATATCAAAGGAAAGCTTAATTCACTTAAGCCAATTGCAGTTAGGCCTTAAAATACATATCTAAAAAAACTTTAAGACTTTTATTTACTGAAAATTATAATTTCTTTTTAAAGGCTTTGCAAGTAAATTTATACAAAATCTTTGAAATTTTTTGCTTAAATTTAAATTTATTTTTTTGTAAATAAATTTTAAGTTTTTAGCAAAAGATAAAATATGTAATATTTTAAATTATTTGCAAAAGAACTTTAAATATGTTTTTTTTTATTAATTTCTTAAAAAATTTATAATTTTAAAGTGTGGTGAATTTCAAGTGAAAACTCACCACACTTGAAAACTGCTTTTTAACTAGCTTTAGACAAAAAAAAATATAGAAATATTGAAAATTTTTAAAAATCAACAAAATTATTGTTCTCTACATTTATTATTTTATGAAAATATAAGCTTTTTGTAGTGTGGTGAATTTTTTGAAAAACTCACCACACTTTTAAATCACCAAATTTAAACAATTTAAGCATTTCTAAATAAATGCTTTTAATATTCTCAAATATTTTTCTAGAATTTTATTAATTTTTATAAAATCTTTTTACTGTTTTACCACAAAAAAAAAAAAAGAAAAATAATAATAAAACAAAATCTACTACTAAAAAAATCTGAATGATGTATTATGGTGTCTTGTGTAACATTCTGCATAATCTAACAGATCCAGCTGTTATAAATATCAATCTAAAATCTTAGCAACATAACTTATACTTTGCTTGTTTACACTTAACCAAAAAAAAAATAAAAGAAAAAACTAATTTATAATTTTATGTCTCACAGGAACAACGCGTATTGCTAGACGTTCTTCGGTAAATACTGCCAAACCACCACCACCAGTAAGGCGCAGTTCATCAGTAACACCTAGTCCAAATACACCAACAACGGTAAGTGGTGTTAAAAGTGAATAATTTTAATAAAAAGTGACTCAAAATTATATTTTTATGTGTATGATTATTAAAATCATAAGATTCCTTTAAGCAATTGGTGTATTATGGCTTAACACAAACAAAAATTTTCTTAACACAAATTACACTTTTAAAAAAAACACAATTTGAGTAGATTCTATTTTAATTTTTATTTTATTTAATTTTTTTATTATTTATTTTTATTTTTTTTTAAATAAATCCTTGATCCATAATTTAGCCCACGAACTCGAATGCTACAAATATGTTGCATCAACAAGCTCATTCTTTAAATACTTCCACCGAAAATTTACCCCCACCACCGGCTTATTTATTGGATGCTGCACGTCAAACTACACCAACATCCCCATCGGCTGGCATGCCTAATTCTTCACAAAAAGTCTCAGAAACGGTTAAAGCTTTAGCTGGTTTAAGACATCAACCAGCTTCACCACATACCTTAAGACGTCTTCAACAACAACAGCAACAACAGCAGCAACAACAACAGCAGCAGCAATTGCAACAGATAACCACTTCACCGCCACCACCAATTTTATCACCACAACAGCAATCCATGTTACAGGTGAGGTGGCCAAAAATAATACAAGTAGCTCCACTGATCCACTTTGTCTCTAAACTTGTATCAAAATCATGGATAATCGTAAAAGCTTACAACATTTTTGTGGCAAATAATAAGCTTTCTTTGTAAAATTAAACAATTTTAAAGTGTATATTATGGTTTATATAATTATTATTAGTTTTTGCGAGATTTTTTTAACTGTGGTTAATATCTTTTCAAAAAATTCACCACTTATAAAAATGCTAAACGTTGTTAACTTTCAATTTTAAAATAATTACACTACTCAAGAAAAATGTCCTTGTTTGCACATCCTTCTACAAAAACAGCCTTTCCGAGTTTTTTTTTTTTTGAAAGAGTAGCAACACTCAGGAAATTATTTCCACTAAATAATGTTCTGCTTCCTTTGGAAAGGGGATAGAGAAATATAAAAGGCTTAAAATGTTGCAACAGCGTTATTTCGCGAGATAATTATTCTTAGAGCAGTTGTTGCCCGCCATCTGATGAAGAATTGGTGGAATTTATGTTAATTTGCTTCGGTGGGGTAAAGTGCTATGGGAACACCGAAGGAGCACGTTGCGATATGTATGAAAAATAAAAACTCATAAATTGATGTTGCCGTCGATAGGAATCGAACCCAGAACCTTCCGTGTAACAGTCCAACGTGCTAACCATAACCCCACAACGTTGTGGCCATTAATACGGGAAAAATATTTTACGGTTCAATATTATGGAAAAGCACTTCAAAATATTTTTGTATTTTTTATATATTTAAATTCCACATAAAATTATCTTTCATTTGAGTAAAAGCATAGCGTCAAATATTCAAGGATTCCCAGCGATTTTCAAGTTTGGATAACACTTGCATTTGCTAAAAAAAATGTGGGCGCATAAAAATATAATTAGCGTGTTTGCGAAGTCAAAAATAGGTGTGTTCGACGTACGTTACCGCGGGTGCCCGCTGGAACCCAATCTTACCAGAAAGCGTTTCTTGCAACAAAAATTGGGTAAATGAGAGCGTTCATGAGAGAGTAATTGTGTTTCTCTTTTTACCAGAACTTACCCGTACTTTTTGTTTGGGTAAAAAGGTAAAATTGTCAAATCATCAGCTGATGCTAATAAATTAACTGTTTTGCATTTTTGAAAAAAAAATTGAAGTTAAATAAAAGTTTACTATAAACAACTTTTCCTTCTTAATAATGTTTTCATTATTACATCTGATAACGTAAATATATATTTGCAATTTCAAATATATTTATTAATTACGCTGTTTTTTAATATGAATAAATTTGACGTTTATTTTTGGGTATGAAATGTGGTTTTGTGCGTTCGCAGTATTTTGGGCATTTTTATGGTTTTGTGAGAGAATTTTTTGCTTACTCTCATTTTACCAGACTTTACCCAAAATTACCTCGTACAGACCTATAGTGTACAAATTTGTAAAAGCTTTTACTGAAAGGTGTTTGTTTAGACAAATACTCATAAAGAAGAAGAGAGAAAAATATAAAGTAAAGTGACAGTTCGATGCAAAAAAACTACTAGTTTTTACTGGATAAATTTTTGCCAGAAAGAATTTGTAAAAAAGGCAGCTGATTGAAAAAAAAATATAACTGAAAAACAAAGAATATGTCCAAACATATTAAATATTTTTTTATAAAAGAAAAAAAAAATATGTAGATGGAAGTCCGGAATATTCCTGGAGAACAATTCACATCTAATTTCAGTTTTTTATTAATCTGTCAATATGGAAATTGACCTTTAGAATTTTTTTGTTTAGTGTTTACAATCAGCTATTTTAACAGTCTTACTAATTTTTACAAATTTTCCGTTTGTGTACTTTTTTTGGTTATTTTTCTTTTTGAGGGTAAATTTAGTGTAAGTGTCGGCCCAGACATGTAACGATTGTTGCAGCGATGGAAAACGCGCCCAAAATAACGACGTTCGAGTTCCGTAGAGATTCTTTTCTCTCCAATGTCTCCTTCCCTTACAAACGATACAATTTTTTATTTTAAATGCGGTACATTGTTGTTATACAGGGCGATCAAACATAAACGATTCAAAACCAAATGAGTTTTCAACTTTAAACAAAAGTTATAGCGAAAAAATATCAGAGATGGTTTTTTCCCCACCCTATAAGACAGGCATGTCAAACTCATTTCGGCATAAAGGGCCAAATCTTTCAAAAATTGTATTCCAAAACTTATATATTTTTTAATAAGAATATAAATTATTTTTTGCAAATATAATGCATCGCTTCTCATTTCTCAAACCATCAAAATTTGGTATCAATTTTTGGCTTGAAGAAATTCTTAATAGCGATGCTGAATGTTCTTCGGTCAATCTGATTCGTTGCGCATTTTTATTTATATTCATCTGTGAAAATTTGTTCACAAATATACGTGCTACCAAATATGGGCAATATGCGGAATGCAAAATACCGAATTCCTGCAAAACGGTCTGCAGATATGTACACGTAAAATTCTGGAAAACTAATTTCCATATAAATATATCTGGTTCAATAAGGTATCGCATTGTAGTTCTATAAACTCCATATTTTCAATGTCAACAGACAATATTTTCAATGTCAACAGACATTGGAGAACAAAAGATGTTGAAATTAGACTTGTTACTTTGAATATCCGAAAACCTCTTTTCAAAATCTTTTTCAGTTGTTTCACGTATTTGTCAAATTTTAATTCTGGATGTTTAAGCAAAAGAGTCCTACAACTAGAAAAAATTTATAAATTTTCTTTTTTTATTTGTATTTTCCACAGGGATATCTTTTGTTTGAATGAATTTATTTGGTCATAAAGTGAAGTTATAATCATATTTTTTCCCTGAAGGTTAATATTCAGTTGACTGAGATGGCCAGTAATGTCAACTGATAAATCCAAATCTTGTATCCACTTAACGTCTTTCAGTTCAGAGCAGTCATAATCTTTAACTTCTAAAAAAGTACAATTTCGCCCAACAGTTGTAAAAATCTGCTTAAAACTTTATGACTCGAAAGCCAACGAACTTCTGTATTATATGGCAAAGCTTCCTATTCAGATTCCATATCTTTCAGCTATAAGTACCGTTTTTCAAACACTACTGAAAAATGTACAAGCTATACAATAATTTAAGAATCGTGTCGCGGGCCGAAAAGAATCAAGTCGCGAGTTTGACATGCCTGCTATACAATATATCGAAATGTCATAGAAATCAAAGTGTATCAGTTAACTTTCTTTATTAGATCACCTTTTTTCGCTAAGCTGTCATAAAATTTTTAATATTTTTGTTTTTTTTGCTAAGAACCACAGTTTTCCTTTTTTATTCGAAGTAATTGTTTATATTTGTTCATTTAGGTATCAAATTAGAGGTATTCAAGAGACCTATTTAAATGTGTATAAAATATGTTGAATCATGTCTTAAATTTCGGTGAAATTTAACAAAATGTTTTATTAATGAAGTGGTTTTAAACACATTTCAATAGGTCTCTTAAATATTTTTAATTTGATACCTAATTTGTTCGCATAAAAAAACATTTTGTAAAAAAGGGGCAGAAAAAAGGCAAAATTTTTTGCCAGAAAGAAAACTGCGAATTTACTTGTAAAATCTTTTATTTAGTAATTTTTGATAGCCAAATGTTGCTAAAGGTCTAATTTGTATTTTCCATAACAAACACTTATAAAATATTTTATTTTTTAAAAAACTGCCTTAAAACATGCGAAACATCGTTTTTGCAAAGAAAATCTGGCTATTATGTGAAAAATGGAGCTTGGCATTGAAATCAGCATACCCGACCAATAGTTTGTACACTTGTTTTCAATTTTAAAAGTACAATTTATAACGCTGTGGTATTAAAGGCAATTTTCGATATCCCTTAGAGGTCATAAAAACACCCTTGAATATATCCTGACGTAATTTTGTGTGGAATTCAAATCCATCAAAAATAAAAATGGTTTTGTGAATGTTTTTCGCAATATTGATCCTTTAGGTATTTTTATCTGGGTTAAAAAAAGACCTACAATTCGAATAGGCTGGAAAAAGAATGGGACATTTTTTACTTTAGATATGTTTTTAGGAGAGTAAAACATTTTAAATCAGTTTTAGTGAAAGACTGTGCAAAAACATTATGGAGTAGTGTTATTATATATTTTTACATAATTCTTAAATTATGGTGAGATTTTAAACATATTCACCACAGTTTAAAATGTTTGTTGATCTATTTTTTTTAACAGTTGCGTGCGTTGTATGAATTGAGATTAGTCTATTTTTAAATACATTTTTTCATATAAAATTCTCTTGCAATTTTATCAAAAATGCATGTATTTCTCAGTCACTGTTTTGTAACAATTCCCAATATTAAACGTGCAAAAAGCAGTGCAAGTATTTTGAATAAAATTGTATACGGATGTGAAGCTAAATTATAAATAATCAGACTATATTCAATTTATTTTACGAATTAAGCACATGAGCGAAATCGTATTTTGTACTGCTATTATAAATCATACACTCACAATATTGTTTCGTTAAAAACATTCTAAAATACATATTAATCGAAAATTCAATTTAGAAGAGGTCTACTGATTTTTCAATTATTTCAACCCATTTTTATTTTTCATTTTATTTCACATTTATTTTCATTTCATTTTCATTTATTTTCAATCATTGTTTAATAATCGACAAAAGTAGTAAAAACTATCGAAAGTCGTAATCTACAATATTTAACGGAGAAAACGTTAATAACGTTTTTTGTAGTTTGATTTAAAAATTTGAAATTTTTTTATTTGTATGTAATTACAAAACACAACACACACACATACGTTCATATTTTTATTTTATATATTTGTATGTATATGTCAAATTTTTTTTTGTATTTTTAATTGAAATAATTTTGTATTTAAACCAACTATTTTGACTAAAAAAAACGAAAAGGAATTATTTAAATTTCTATTTTTAGAAACAGAAAACATAAAATTTTACATTTAACTGTAAATATCAACTTCTACTGAAATTCCGTATTTTGTTTATAGTTTGTTTTTTGAATGACTGATTTAAATAGTTAAAAAAATATATTTCTATGTATTTTAATTGATTATTCTTTTAAAAACAAATGTATTACTATTTAAATAAACTACAGTCGGTAATGGAAAATATATTGTGAGTGTGCCCCCAACGCTTATACGTTCAGTTAAATTAAATTCAGATATGTGATAGAGAATTACACTTGAAGAAACAATTTTGAAAGATTTATAAGAGCTGTGAGACCAAAACAGGCAATACATGTACATATCAAACTTCATATTTTAAGAGCACATTAAAGTGTCATATATTATATTCCCTCAAACCTCGTGGTATGCAATTGTTTTTTTCGGCATAAAACGATACACTAGCTTCATTTAAAAAATACTGATTCGTTCCTTAATTTTTTTAAAAAAGCTCATGAATTCAAATCAAAGCTTTAAAAGTTATACAAAATCGCATTAAAAAAGTCAACAAAAAAATTATTTCATTTACTTAAAAAAATAAAAAATAACATATAATATTAATTCAGTATAAAAAAGAAAATATTTTAATGAAATTAATTTTTTTTTTATAAGATTTTATGTATTAGAATCATTTAATGAATGTCTGCATCGTTTTTGAATTGGTTCCATATATGTATGTATCTTTCATCACAGCAGGGAACAATTACATCATATGGTAGATCATCACTTAAAATATTTTCATTATGGCAAGAAGGAACGATCGAGTATTCTTCAATAGCTTGTTTGTTTAATAGCCTTTTTCCACTGAGCTACATCTTTCATCAATTTGCAAATATGTTAACATTTTCCCGTAAGAATTATAGAGGCTAAAAATTCTACATCTTTCTACATCTACAAAAGATGATCCTTATTTTAAGTGTCATCACTAAAAAAATGACAAAAAAATCGATTTTCTTTGTGCCATCACAAGCAAACTGACTTGCAGAAAATAAACTGAAAAAAATTATTCAACAAAGGAAAATGAGCGGCAGATATAAAAATTTCATACTTATGTCTACCAAAAATTCTTCTTCATCATCATCTTCTTCCAGAATGGCCTTTAATATTTAAATGTACTGCATTAAAATTCGGGTTTGTTCTTGCAAAACCACAACTACTCCAATGATTAATGCTTTCTCTAAATCCATTTTTTATTTTTAACAAAAATTATGCGTCTTTTTCATTTATTTTTTGACAGCTGAATAAATAACAGATGAAAGATGTTGCCAATGTAACACTTGTTTAACATTTTCAACATCTTCCATGCGTTTCACAAAGATGTTGTTCAGTGTAAAAAGCCTATAAATGTGTAATAATAATGAGAAAAAAAATAAACAAAAATTTTAAAACCGCATAAATTTTAATTCGCATATAACAAGGTTTACTTATTTTTACTTCGCATTTTATGTGTTTTTAATAAGCTTTGCAACCGATATTTCAAGCCATATACAGGACCTCCAAATTCGATTCCAGAGAAAACTAAAAAATTTGTCATTTTTGACCCGAACTTTTAACCTTAAAACTTTTGAGAGGCATATAAAACATCGGTCAACCTTAGATTTTGATTATCTATCACAAATCCGAGTTTCATTTAAATCGACGTGCAAGCGTTGCCTTGTAAGTCATACTTCTTTTAATTTTTTTAAGTGGCGCATGTTTTTTGAAATTCCCCACTCGTAAAAATGTTAAGTATTTTCAATTTAAAGCTTTTTAATATAATTTTTTTTAGCGTTAAAATATTTTTTTTAATTTTTATACAATTTCTACAGCGTGGTGAATTTCACTTAAAACTCACCACTCGTTAAAAACTAAATAATAATTAAACATTTTTAGGCTTATAATAATTTTTTTATATAAACCTTTATTCATTGCTTTATATGTTCAAGTTATTTTTAATTTTTTCTATACTTTTTATTAAAATCATAATTTCTGTATTTTACTGCTAGTTTATTCTCATATATCATTTTCTTTTATTTTTATTTTTCCTCACCACACCTCTTCACCATTCACTTCACTTGTACACTTGTAAAACAACCACAGAGTCCTATAAACCACTATCATCATCATTCCAATATATATTCTCCTACTATTACCACACCCACTTCACCTATAACTTTGCCTATGCACGATGAACCTGAATATGATGCTTATTATAATACTTATGTTGAAGTACAATCATTTGCTGCTAGAAATACTTTAACAGTGCCTACTACAAAAAACAATACAAATGTTGCTTTAATGCTTAATAATTGTAATAAAATTATATCACCACTCTATCAACAGCCACCAAAACAGTACCAACATCAATATACCAAATCCTCTCCCGTTTTGTTATCACCGCCTTCAACTAAAAGATCAACGCCCACAACTCCAACACCCCTTTCATCACAGTCCCCCTCTACCATACAACATGACCTTGATGATATACCACCTCCATTACCTCCACCAAATCCCAATCACCACCATCAATTTTCCCTACCATTGCGTTATCAACAACAGTTGCCAACTCCAACTATGCCTTCTAATAGTAATAATAGTCGTTTATCGTCGCCGCCGCAGCAGCAATATCATCAGCCACAGCAGCATCATCATGAGCAACAAGAATATTATAATAATAATGGTGAAGCAATTTATGGCACAAATTCGCCAACTGTAAGTTTAACGTTTTTGCAAAACGTGTTCAAAAACTAACCCCAACTAACAGCATTATCGTTGACATTTTTGAAGTGTGGTGAATATTTTTTTCATATTTTTAAAATCACCACGTCCTTAAAGTATCATTAAAAATTAACTACAAAAGTAACATTTAAATAACTAACAAAATAAAATTTACCTGACTCAAAAGATATGGTATTTTTCTGGAAATATTTATAATGTTAATACAAAAAAAGTAGCAAAAGAAGAGAAAAAGAAGCAGTGATTTTGATTCCGCTGTTGTGAAAATTTAGATCGGAACCAAGGGCTCTTACATAGGGGTGTCATAGAGTGGAAATTTTCTTTTATAACCCTTTTTCATTGCATCTAAAGCAGTTTTAAGGGTTTAGTGAAAAATGAGATCTTTTGATCTTCCTAAATGAATTTTGTATTTAAATTTTAACAGGACATCAGTAATCGGGCCTAAGCCTCATTTTCACAATGTTCCGGTAGCTTCTACGTGGGAATTTAACTTATACATTTGTTCTTGCTGTTGTTTAAGTAATCGGGCCTTATTTATTAAATTACTTTGGAATTCTTGCAATTTTTACTATAATAAATTCTTTTCGTTTTTTTATTGAGAGCTTCGATTTAAGGAATTTAAAATCTAATTTGTAATTCGAACTTGTTTCAAAATAACTAAAATTTATATGTAAATATCTGTGTTTAATGTTTAGCCGTGGCTGTTTTTAAAATAAGTAGGCCGTCATAGACTTGAATAGTTTTAATTTTATTCAAAATCACATTTTTGAAGGTGTGAACAAGAACTGCTTTAGAAGAGGAAAATCAGTACTAAATCAAACTTTGGAATCAATGAAAAATTGATTTCTTAAGAATCAGGCTGTTAGCATCAATTTCGAAAAACTTGTGATGCTGACTAGTACATCGTGGTCTAATTACAGGTGTGTTTTTGAATCACATATTATTTTGACACTGTTAGATTTTTTCTGTACTGATTATCAGTCAGTATCATACTTCCGCGGACAAATATGAGTCACTTTACGTTTGAACAACGCTGGGAAATATTGCAAACTTATTTCCAACATTAGTGTTGTGTGACCCAAACTGTGCGTTTGTTGAAAAGAAGTTTTGGCCGAAATGAAGCACATATCGCGCGTGCTGTACACAAGTTTGTGCAAAAAGTTCGTGAGACTGACTTGTTAGTGATCCCCGTCGTCTTACGGTGCGTACCGGTGAAAATGTGGCTGCTGTGGCCGAAAGTATGCAACTTAATCCAAGAACATTGATCTCAACAAATCGGCATTTCACGCACCAGCATGATAAGAATTTTGCACCAAGATCTCGGATTATTCGATTACAAGGCCCAATTAACTTAGCAATTAAAGGCAAACGACCATCTTCTTCGCTACGGCTTATCAGTTTTCGCCTTACAGAAACTCCAATCGAAATAAAAATCATCTTTTCTGACAAGGCGCATTTTTATCTCGGCGGCTTTGCCAACAAACAAAATTTGCAGCATCTGGAGATTGGAAAAACCATACGTCATTGTCCAGAAGGCAATGCATTTACTGAGAATGACAGTTTGGTATGGATTTTGGAGTGGTAGCCCATTTTTTTCGAAAAAGCTGATGGAAACGCCATTTCGGTCAACAGCAACCCCTACAGAGCCAAGATTACGGACTTTTTATGGACTGAAGTAGAAGATGTGAGTTTGGGTAATCTTTGATTTCACCAAAATAGTGCACCATGTCACACAGCTCCTTAAACAAACGATCTATTTGCGCACTAAGTTCGGTAATCGTGTTATCAGCCGTCTTGGTGATGTCAATTGGCCTCCACAGAACTGCGATTTGACCCCTTTAAGCCGAATTTTTGGGATGTTATTTAAACTCGGCTTAGTTAAACCGAAAATAAATTATGTCAGCCATTTCCAAGTTTATTAACATAAATTTATAGGAATAAGATTTGTTTGCATAGAACTTAGGTCTTCATTGAAATAAAACAAAATAAACAAAATTTCAAAAACAGTATTTCAGTTATAAACTGCAATGAACCGAGTTTACAGATAATCTACATTCTAAAAACTCAGCCTTAGACTTTTTCTTGTGGGGTGCCGTTAACGAGCCACACCCTTAAGGCTAATATCATCCCAGCCATTCGTGAGATAGAAACAGAAACCGCCAACAGAGTCTGGAAAAGTTGGACTGACAGGATTAGCTAATCGTGTTCCATTAATAAAGGGAATATTTGTTATTTTTAAGAAAGTCATAATATACAAAAAAAGTTAAGTTTATTTTATTTAAGTTTTAAAAATATACCTGCATTTGGACCACCCTTTATGTAGTTTGCTAACGTCATTCAGAAAAAAGAGAATACAATTGCATAAATGTCTTGAAGACGTCTTTGACAAATGTCTGCACATCCCAGCAAAAACAGGATTTTAATTACTTACCATGCTATTAACTCGCTTAATTTATTTTGTTCGCGATGTCATTATTCTCTTACTTACAAAAAACACAAGGTAATGGGTTGTCATTACCCTCTCGCTTACAAACAGCCAAAAATAATGAGTACCCATTACTTTTTGGACATCGCGAACAAAAGTAATTAAGCAAGTAAATAGCCTGGTAAGTAGTTGATACAATGTTTTTGCTGGGATGCTGCCTTGCCCCCCAAGAGACGCTGCTGATATTGTCCTTGAAGCACAATTTCCAGGTGGTCAAGCATTTTTCCTAGAAAGACGATTCAATCTATTAAATAAAAAATGTATATTTATATTGTGTTAACTTTATTTTGAAAAAAAAATAATAATTTTAAAAGAATATAGTCCACGATATCTGTAGACTATATCATCTGAAATGAAAAAACAAACAATATTTCATTAATATAATGGATTATCTTAAAATTGATCGAGGGAATTATCAAAATAATAATTTTTAGCTTCTTAAAGAAAATGTTTAGAGGCCGCCATTTTGTTAAAAATTAATATTTTTTTAAAGAGTAGCAACAAAGGAAATTCTTCCTACTAATTAATATGTTGCTTTCTTCGGAAAAGGGATAGAGGAGAGGTGAAAGGTGGTGAAAGATGATGGGTTTAAATATCGCAACACTAATTGATGAGAATTGAAGAACAGTTTTGTTATTTTACTTCGGTGGGATTAAGTGCTATGGGAACACCGAAGGAGGACGATGCGATATATATGAGTCATAAAAATGTCATACATAATAGGTCTGTACGAGGTAATTTCGGGTAAAGTCTGGTAAAATGAGAGTAAGCAAAAAATTGTCTCACAATGCGAACGCACAAAACCACATTTCATACCCAAAAAGAAACGTCAAATTTATTTATATAAAAAACAGCTTAATTTATAAATATATTTGAAATGGCAAATATCTATTTACATTTTGAAATGTATTTTTCATTATTAAGAGGGAAAAGTTGTTTATAGTAAACTTTTAGTTAACTTTAATTTTTTTTTTCAAAAATGCAAAACCGTTAATTTATTAGCAGCAGCTGATGATTTGACAATTTTACCATTTTACCCAAACAAAAAGTACGGGTAAGTTCTGGTAAAAAGAGAAACACAATTACTCCCTCATGAACGCTCTCATTTACCCAATTTTTGTTACAAGAAACGCTTTCTGGTAAGATTGAGTTCCCGCGGGCACCCGCGGTAACGTACGTCGAACACACCTAATATATTTCTAAATTGTTGTCGTCGCCAGGAATTGAACCCTAAAATTTATTTATTGATTTGTTGCACAACAAGACCAGAGGGCTTATAATTATGGTACAGGATTAAATTTGTATACTGGATTGATAAATATTAAAAATTATATTGATATAATATAAAATAATAAAATAAAAAAGGATAATAAAAAAATATATAAATATACTTCACAACGTCCCGGTGATTTTCTTTTTTTTATTTCATACAATATAATCCAGTCCAAAGATATGGTGTCGCCTTTTTTAAGAAGTTCCCATAGAACGAAAATAACTTCTTTAAAAGTATTTTATAAAAAATTCAAAATAAATTTTTTAGTTGCCACAAATAATTTGTATTTAAATAAATGCAATAAATGTTTTTGCACAATATGCATATGGATTTTTACGTTAAAAGATTGAAACGTCTTTTCAGGAACATTTATTGAAAAACGCAATTCCAAAATGTAAAATTCACCATACTCTAAAAGTATGGTATTTCTGTCAAAATTTCTTAAAATCCTTATAATATATTTAATCTTAACAAATATCTAAAAAAAAGTCAAAATCGAAGTATGGTGAATTTCTTACAAAACTCACCACTCTACAAAAAATATGGCAATTTCTTCATAGTATCATAATCTTCATTATTTCTAATTATAATACACCGTTACATGTAATTTATTTTTGTTTTTCATATCATAACACAACTTATTTTTTTTTTGTTTTTTGTTTTTTACAGTCATTTCGCACATCATCACCAGGTGGCATCTATGCACAACCGAAAATTATAAATAATATGTCCAGTTTTCGTAACACAAGTCCCGGGCCAAATGGCCATCAAACACCCACACAGTCACATGTGCCAGCTCAACCAAAAACTAATCCAAATTTAATAGCTCAACTAAATGCACGCCTAAACAGTAAACCACCAACAAATTCCAATGAAGCAATCTATGGTGTATCACCAAATCATCATACACAACATCATCATCAGCAGCAGCAGCAGCATCAGCAACAGCAACAACATCAAAGAGAAGAAATTTATATGCGTAACTATCAACAACAGCAACAACAAATGTCGTCTCATGGCTCACAGCAACAGCAGCAAACCTATGACGGTAAATATTTTGAAAATTCTAAATCTAAAATTTATGGTAGTTGTAGCACTCCATCATCATCATCATCATTAAAAACATTATCAACTCAATCATCAAATTCTACATCAGTAGTATCATCTTCTACTTCTCATACAACCAAAGATACACAGCTTACAGCTACTGCTAGCTTTAATGCCTCACCACATTTCCCATTGTCTTCATCAACATCATCGTTACTCTCCAAAGTAACGTCATTTTCCAAAAAAGATACAATACCATCTAGCAAATCAGCAGCAAGTAGCAAGACCATACATAATTATACTTCCCATTCTACTTCCGCCAATTCTTCTCATTCTGCTATTACTGTAAATACTATCAATTCTTCTTCTACTACTGCTTCTTCTCACTACCATCCCCCTTTAAATGTGCAAAATGCAGCTGCTGAAACAAATGCCAATGCCTCCTCGAATTCCAATACAAATCAATATTCTTCTCAATATTATGCGCCTAAAAATTTAACAGCTGCTGCTCATCAGCAATCGCAAATTGTAGTAAATGCTGTAAATCAACAACAGCACCAGCAGCGACAGCGACAAGCGCCTTTGTGTCAGTCCCCAATGCCTGCTCAGCAGGTAGCACAGCAATCTCATTATCAGTCAGGTGGTGGATATCATCGCGAGATAACACATCAACAGCAGCATTATACTTGTCCGCCGCCGCTTGAAGATCCACCACCGCCACCTACTCACAGCAATAATAATTCAGCTACAATGCCCGCTAAGCGAGGTGCACATCATCAAACACAATCTCAGCCGACTTCACATTTGGCTACTTATGCGGCGGCTTCATCTGCCTCAACTTTACCTAAAAATATTATACAACAACAACAACGTTTACAGCAACAGCAGCAGCAGCTGCAACAACAACAACAAGCACTTTATGGCAATCAGCAAGCCCAACAGCAACAATATCACGCCCCAACCGCCATAAGCGGAGGCCATCAACAGGCTTGCCAACAAAACCCCGAACATATTAGTCAGCGTCCACCAATGCCACTGCCACATCATCCACAGCAACAGCAACACTCACAGCCACAACAACCCCAACAGCATCAGCAGCTGCAACAGCCTCCTGCGGGCAATAGACATAAGACTGCTACCGTTAATATTAAACAACCTCCGGTACCCTCTCGTCATTCCAGTGTGCAACAAAAAATTTTTGTAGCTACCAATCCATTTATACAAACTACTACCATACACTGCCATTCACCAAGTAGTGTATCATCCGTCCATTCACAACCAGCTTCACCTATTTGCAATTCTCCTACTCCCTCATCAGTAGCTAGTATTTATGGTACCAGTAGTCGTCGTAGTAGTGGTAGTGGCATTAGTGGTGGCATTGGTCATTATGATGTTGGCGGTGGTAGTAGTGGTGGTGGTGGGGGTTCTTTGTATTACAATCATCAATCTAATTATGCCACCAATACAAGTGAGAAAACGCGTTTTATCGTTTTGCCTGTATTTTGAGTTCTGTTTCAGTTTTATTGATTTTTTCTCTTCATTTTTGTTTTTGGAGAAATATCTTTTGTGAATTTTCAGTCATATTTTTGAAAACTTAAATTTTTTTATGTTTTTGTTTTTTTTAGAAATTTGCATGTTGCTTTATTTAATTTTTCTTATTATTATTTTCTTGTGGAGTTTACATGTTATATAGGTCTATAACAATTTCACCTATTGCTGCTGCATTTTGTCTTAGTGTTCTTTAAATTTCCAGGCCAAATCTATTGTTATGGTTTAATCAACCCTACTATTCATAAGAAGTCCTTTCTCATGGGCCCCCTCCAAATCATGTCGTATAATGCACTTTTATGTATTTAGATTTAAACATTACATATACATATATTATGTTTATGATTTTTTCTTTTCAATTACCGTAATATTTTCTCATTTGTTTTCTATCATTTTAACTGTTTTTGATAAAATCCGATGTTGGTTTTCATCCTGCAGTTTTAAAGTGTGGAAATTTAATATTCCTACGGTGTGGTGAGTTTTAATTTAAACTTACCACACCTTAAAAACTCAAAACTTTGTTACTTATTTGGAAAAGAACTTTGAAAATTAATTTTTTATAGCAATGAAAGACTCACTACACTTTCATATATTTCATGTTTCAGTTTAGAAACTTAATTTTTATTTAAACGATTAAAGAAATTTACATCCCCTTATGTAAATTTCTTTTAAAATTTTTCACACGTTTAAGTTTTTTTTTTTTTTGTTAAAACTCACTGTACCTAATATTTCTCTTTTAATTAAAAAAAATTTAAAAAATTGCCAATTACCATTCTCAAGCTGAGAGAATTCTCTAAACTTAGTTAGGGTCTAAACTAAGTTAAATTTTTGTAGATCTTGTGAATTTTTTTATTCAACTCACCACACTTAAAAATTCGTATTTTGTTAGCAGATTTAAGGCTAGAATTAGCCATACGTAACGTGACGTATCTCCATATGTTTGCCTCGTTTGAACTCATTTATTTAATATTGAATTAGCAGATCCGTCACGTTACGTTACTTGTGGCTATTTCTAGCTTAAGGCTGGATTAGCCAGACGTAAACGTATCTCTGTAAAGCAAATTTAATGAGTTAAAAAAGAATAGAAGAACGAGTTAATAGGAATGAGTTAAATAAGAATAAAAGAAACGCTTTATGGTAAGATAGGTTTTTGCATTTTGATTGGTTAATTTTTTTTTAATATTTACAAAGTAATGATGATAGGTAAATTCAAACCTACAAAAATGTCGTTTGCGATTAGTGCACCAAAAATATTGCTTTGGATATAATTGGAATTTAGTGATGACCTTCTGTAGACGGTCTTAGTGGTTAAAGGTTAAGGTTTGGTGGTGTAAAGTGAACTTTTAAGGTGAGATGAGTTTCTTTCAGAACTCACCACTCCTTTAAATTTTGGTAAATATATGAAAATTAATAAAATTCACTTTTTTCTTATAGTCACAAGTTTTTTTTTTGCGCAAAAATTGTGAACTTCTCGTATATCGCCAAACTAAAAATAAGACCAATATTTGTATATTCCATCCTATTGTATGTAAACGAATTCGGATATTGTTAATGTGACTATTTCAGAGAGCTTATTATTATAGAGAGATTTTATACTTCTTTTAAATCTCTCGAAAAAAGAGGATGGGTTGAGTACAAAAGAGTATGAGGGGGGAAGTCTTTTATACTTTTCTTAGGAATTCAAACCGTACTTTTTATTTTCGGTGATAGTTCGCAATTAAAACGAGAGAACCGTAAGGGCACATTTACACGCAAGAGAATCTGCTAGAGATAGTGCAAAAACCAACACTAAATAGCTCTTTTGTGATTGATTTACATTTTTTATGGGTGATTTCTGCTCTCACTAGCCGTATTCTCTCATGAGCAATTGTTCCTTGAAAAGGAAAATCTCGCTATTAAATACATACTCTCGTAAATAAAGAATTGAATTTATATATTCGTAGATAAAGAATTGAATTTATATATTTGTTTTGTTTTCATTTTGCTTTTTGAAGCTTTCAAATTTTTAAATTTCAAAAATTTCTATTCTGATGTCAAAAATTCTATTGTGTCAAAAATTCTAGTGAAACTTTATTCACCTCAAAACTGTCTAAATTTACCAAGAAGCATACTTTGCTACCATTTCACACACACCCCAAATACAATTTGAACACTTGGGGCCGCCTTTGTACGAAAGCTGTTTTCGTATATGGAATTCGCGGGAACGCGAAATAGAGCAATCATATTGTTTGTTCTGCTCTACCTTTATTTGCAAACGCATAATTCATTTCTTAGCTTTTAAAATACAAAAATTTCAAATATTTCTATGACAAATATAATTTCTAAGACTTGGCAGCATTTTTATATATACTTAATCTTTAAGTATCTATACTTAGAAAGTCTAAAAATAGGTTTGTTTTTTTTTCTTATTTTATATCTATATCTATAACTACTTGTAAAAAAAAACGAATATCCCTACTTACCTGACTTTTCTTTATTTTTTGTAAACAAATACAATTTGAACATTTGGGGCCGCCTTTGTAAGTATATGGACTGCAGTTATATTATTTGCCCTGCTCTACCTTAACTAACAAACACATAATTCGTTTGTTAGCTTTTCTAGTTTTTAATATTTTATCAAATTAAAAACACAAAAGTTTCAAATACTTTTATGACAAATATTTTTGTTTACATTTAAAAGAGAAAAGCAAAAAATTTCCAAGACTAGGCAGCATTTTTATACATTCTTAATTCATAAGTAGCTATATCTACTTAAATTTTTATGAAAATTTATATAAAATTCGTTAAAAAAATAAACCTATTGATTTAATTCCATACAATTTTTTTTTTCAAATACAGTTACTTTGCATATACTGTGGGAGTCAAAAGAAACAATACGTGTTTGTCTTTTATGTTTTAAACCTTATTTTACTAATTTGCTGTATCATTTAATTCAACATTTTATGTTTTTTTGAAAAATATATTTTGTCTTTTGTCATTTAAAATAGTAATAATATACAACATAAACAGTTACATGGATATTCAAATAATCGACTTTACATTTTTACCGAATAATAGTTTAAAAAATTATTAAGGTTTTTTTTTAACCGGTTTAACAAAAAAAAATTTAAATTAATCGATTAATCAAAAGAAAAAAATTTATGTAGAATAATTTACAATTTTACCGCATCCCTTCCGTTTACGTTTAACATTTTATAAAGTTAAGCCTGGATAAGTAAGGCGTACGATTATGTCAGATCGGGTAACTTTTTTAAAAAAATTAGTTAAACGTTAACTTTAAATACAGATTTGACATTAAACTGATTATGACGAAAGCAAGCCAATTAATAAATATTATAATTAGTTAAAGTAGTAAAACAAATCAATAAAAATTAGAGCAATTTTTTATTTTTGACGCTAAGAATATGAAGATTTTTTTTGTTTTATGATGTTTTTTATTGTAATATTGTTGTTGTTTTTTTTATATTAATTAAGAAAGAAGAAAGTATAAATTAAAAAAAAAAAACATGAAATTGCAAAATAGTAAAATAGTAAAATGAAACTGTAAATATAATTAACCAAGGTGTACAGTTTCTTTTGATGCCCACAGTATATCACAGTAAATAAACTATATCGCCGTGGACTACAACCAAAAAGCACTGTATAAATATAATCACTTTTCAAAATAATTTTTAGCTTTCCATGACATTTTAAATAAAATAATTTCACACTAAAATCCAAACTTTATAAATTTAACATTATAAAATTTTAATATATTTCACATTCTTTTTTTTTATCAAAGCATAGAAAAAATATACATTTGTCTAACTTTCTAGCAATAAACTTGAAGCAAATGAATAAAATTTCATTAATTTTTTTTTTTGGGATTCTAAACTAAAATCATTATTTTAACACAAAAATAATTGTCAATTATTTATTTTTTACTCCTGATGTTTTATATATTTTTTGTTATTATTTTTTGTTTGAATTTTGAATTTTGAATTTTGAATTTATTTTTTTTTTTTACTGCAATTTGCTTAAAAACACGCTTTTTTTATCAACAACAATCAATATATCATATATTTTTTTCTTCACATTTTTTTTTCTATAAATCAACAATTTTTTAGACTATACCAGCACAAATGTCGATAAATCTGGTAGCATACGATCAAAAGCAAAAGCTGAGTTCTTAGAAAATCTCAATGCAAAATTGGCTAAACAAAGTTTATCAGGTCGAGCCTTTGCTGTACGTAATTTAATTAATAGCAAGGCATTGGTAAGTAATTGTTAAAATAAAACGAATTTTTTTTTAATTGGTTTACACATTATGAACAAAAAAATCCACATTAGTATTAGCAAAAGAAATAAAAGCACGTTTTACAATATTTTTTTTAGTTAAACTTTTTATTTAATTATAAAATTTTTATTTCTTTTTTTATATATACGTATATTTGGTAATTGTATCTCAATTTTGTTATTTATTGGTAAATCAAAAAAAAATATATACATACATATTTGTATTATGGTTTGTTTGAATGTTAAATGTAGATGTATCAAAATTCTCAAAATCTTAAACGTCCCAGTGCACAATATCGCAATATTCCTATGTTTGACACCAATTCTTCTTCTACTACTATCTTCGATGAAGCATTATAGAAAATAAAAGGTATTTTACATGTACAGTTTTATATAATTATATAATTTCGAATTTTGGCAAAAAAAAAAGAAAAGAAAAGATTTTCTTGGATAACAAATGGCTTTTATCACTGATAATATATTTTTGGCTTTTTCTAACTTTTTTACTTAATAATTATTCATTTAAAAATCATAAAAAACACCAACTAAAACATTTTTCTCATCATTTTTCACTTGTTTTCACTAATTTTAAATTATGTTGAGTTTTTAACAAAACTTATCACAAAAAAAGTTAGTAATTTTTATAATATAATATTAATGCAAAAATATTTAACGACTTGAATTATCCATTTCAAGTCTTTATGTGCAAAAACCTCACAACACTCACAAAATGTTATATGTGTATCAGAGAACTGCAAAATCAACTTTTTTCTTGATTTAATCATACACAAAAATTCTTGTACACATTTAACAATTCAACAAAATTGACTGTAGAATAAGATTAGCATCATGTTACTGAACGCGTAATTCGGATCAGTTTGAATCATAGTATGTCGATTTTGTTTAGTGCAAATTGAATCACTCAACAAAAATTCAGCGTTGAATAAATCAGAAAAAACAACAAACAACGCGTATGAGTGTATTCATAATTAAAACAAAATAGAAACACATTTCATAAATGATATTGTTTACAATAGGGTGCGTCTTAAATCCGCTTTTTTAGAATTTTTATTAGTAATAAAAATATTCTTCTTTGTGAAATATAAATATTTTTTTGGAAAAAAATTTTGGTCGATATCTCAGGCTTGCCTAATCCGGAAAAATTTAAATATTGTCTAAATTTTTCTTCATCTATTTTGATTGGAAAAATAGGCAATATTTAACTTTAACCGGATTGGGCGAGTCTGAGATGTCGACCTAAATTAAAAAAAAAAAATTTCACAAAGAACAATATTTTTGGTATTCCTAATAAAAATTCTAAAAAAACGTATTTTAGACCCACCCTAATATACATATAACATTTATGAAATGTGTTTCTACAAAACCACCCCCTACATCAAAATAATTATTTGTTACCTCGAATGAACAGAATAAAATCAATGGTTTAACAACGACCGATGATTATAAATCAGTGACAAAACAATTTGCACGTCGTTTGATTGATTTAAAATCATCAACAAATATTTGTGTTGCAGTATATTCAAACACATATTTATTCTTGTGTTGATTGCGTATGAACGTTTTGCAATCAGCAAATGCAGTTCTCTGATGTGTATTAAATAATATTAATTAAAGAAATATCACAAATAAAATTTTTGCAATTTTTTAAAAACATAATTTAATAATTGCTATTGAAATTGTATAAAATTGCCATATGATAAAATTTTTCAAATTTAAAAAATTAACCATTATTTAGTGACATATGTGATATCAGTAGTAAGATTCTGTAGCAATTTTTTTTAAGAGAAGCAACACTTAGGAAATTTTCTTTGGAAAGGGGATAGAGGTGAGATTAAAAGTATTCAAATTAACAACAAAATTCGTTAAAAGTTAGTTCCTAAGTTTTTTTCTTCTACCAAAACTTGAAAATCAATCTTCTACCAGAACTTGGAAATCATTTACAGAACTTTTTTAAGTTGAAGTTAACGATTTTTGTCGATGTCAGTGTACTCGTAAGACAAAAAAAAATGGTCTGACATATTGGATTCGATGTTTTGTAGAAAATTTGCTGGTTTACGAGGGCGGGTCAATAAGTCCGTGACATTTTGAATGTAACACAGTCTCCTTTGAGCTCTATAAACTTTGTCCAACATTTCTCCAATCTTTTTTATCTCTTCCAAAAATAAGTTTTCTTGAGGTCATCAAAATACGTTAGTTTGTGCGATAATTTTTCATCATTGAAGTCAAATGTCTTTCCGCGAAGCCATTTCTTTAAGTTTGAAAATAAGAAATAGTCACTGGGGGCTAAATCTGGAGAATAGGGCGAATGAGACAGCAATTTGTAACATAAAAAACAAAAAAAAAACTGTAATTTTTATTTTCTCCTCAAAACCTCAAATCACGCGGTAGTCTGTTATCAGTGGCTGTCAAACGCAGATAGTTCAAATTTTGACAGGAGCCAACTGAAAAATGTGGACATTAGTTACACTTTCAGTTAAGATGCGGGAAATTCAAAGGCAATATGGGGTAAAGTTGTAAATGGGGAAACTTATATTTTTTATCTAGCTTTAAAAAATATAACTTATAATTTTTACTGCCCGTAAAAAAATTTTTTAAAGCTGATAAAAATTTGTAAAAAAATTACCTTGCATAATAATATAATATAATAAAGTACTCAAAATTTTTTTAAATTAATAAAGAGGCCTTAGACGATCAAACATTTGATAATGTATTGCGTTGTTTGATAGCTATTACAAAAACATATACACGTAGTCATCAAGCCATGATTGATAGTATATTGGCCGTTTTACAAAAAAAAAGTACCAAAAAATTGTACCAAGAAAAAGACCTCAAAAAACTCTTCAATGATACCACACACACTTGCAATATAGTTCCTTAACCTCTTAAATGCCTCAAAAATCAGTTTTAAACTCCTTTTTTGGCCCCTTACAGTTACGAGGTGTCATCAAAGCCGAGACATTCCCATCTGAGATGTTTGTCTATCACGTATACATATTTTATAAAAATCTTAATGCTTAGGTTAGGGTAGGGGAGAGTAGTGTACCAAGAAACTTTAGATTTTTTGTTTTGCATTCTTTCGCAAGTTTTTCTTAAAAATGTTCTTTTAGGAAGTTATTTAATTAGCATTGCGCTTATGTTTATAAAAGATTTTGATGTATAAAAGGTTTTATGTACCTTGAAACGCCAAAATTAAATTTTTTGAAAAAAATGTTAATTGATTTTTGAAATTACTTCATAAATATTATACAGTTGGCATACAAAATATAAAAGTTGACCATTTTCAAAACGCATTTGTGACATAATTATTGATATTAGTTTATAATATTTGCAAAATTTTACAGGTTAGTTTGAAAAGAGGAAGGGCCATTCGCCCTTCATGATCATGCAAAAATGAGTGACATACACCTGTGCCGGAGAATCGGCTTTTGTGCGCTCTCCAACAACTAGTCTAGGGTGTTTTTTTAAAGGTATAGTACTTTTATTAAAAACACATATTTACAAAAAAAACTTTTGATTTAAATTTAATTTAATTGAAAGTATATTTAATGGCAATTTATTAAGCGATCAAATAGAATAAAAGAATTAAAAAAAATTAATTTTGTAATTTTTTTCTGTTTTATTTTAAATAAAATTTCTACATCCTTAAAGAAAAAACACTCTTTATACATTACCTAGACTGTGTTTGACGAAACTTCAATTAACGACACTTCTGACTGTGCCGATCGTGGAAAGAGTTTTTCATATAGAGACATTTAAACCATAACTTGCAAAAAGAATAATGTGAGATATATAAAGCGGTCCAAATTCCGGGAATGGTCCTGATCCTTATATAAAATATGGAGATAAATTTGAGGAAGGAGGTTTTTTTGGGATGAGGTTCACTTATATTACGATTCCCTTTAAATTTGATAGCATGATTTATTGTCCCAAATAACATTCACAACCGGAATTTAGACCAGATGTCTACGGTTTGGTGTGTATAAATACCATTTAAACTCAATAGCATTTCTTCTATAGGGGAGGATCTGTATATAAATCGATTCTAATCAAATTTTATTGGGTTCAATTTTGGGTCAATAGAAACTAATGTACCAAATTCCATCTAAATATCTTTATATTTGCGTTCTTAACATTGCGTTAAGTTCATTAAGGCAAATCCCAGAAAGTTGGATTTATATGAGGACAGTTTAAATATGTTTCAATTTCCTTTGAAATTGAATGCATGATGTATGGTCCTATATAGAATTTACAAACCAAACATTCAACCAGGTATGTGTTTTATGTGTCTACCATTTAAGCTGAAATTAGAAGTGACCTCTTTATGGAAGATAGGGCTGAATATGGACCGCTTCTAACCAAATACCAAAATCAATAGTGTTTCGTTTTTGGAGCAATAAAACTTATTTACCAAATTTCATTAAAATATTTCATCTTACATCGTTAAGCGTCGAAAAAGAGATTCTGAGTCGATTGGTACACTAAAAGCTGGATCTAAATTTGATATTTTAACTAATTACACACATCAGCACAAACTCATTATATCAATTAGTCATGAAGGGTATGAAAATACTTTGATCAATTGGCACTTGAACTCAGTCCAATGAATCCTTTGTGTTTGTTAATAATTTTGTTAAAAATGTTTCCTCTTCCCGTAAATGAACACTTTATTAGGTGTGTTCGACGTACGTTACCGCGGGTGCCCGCGGGAACCCAATCTTACCAGAAAGCGTTTCTTGTAACAAAAATTGGGTAAATGAGAGTGTTCATGAGAGAGTAATTGTGTTTCTCTTTTTACCAGAACTTACCCGTACTTTTTGTTTGGGTAAAATGGTAAAATTGTCAAATCATCAGCTGCTGCTAATAAATTAACCGTTTTGCATTTTTGAAAAAAAAATAAAGTTAAATAAAAGTTTGCTATAAACAACTTTTTCTTCTTAATAATAAAAAATACATTTGAAAATGTAAATAGATATTTGCCATTTGAAATATATTTATTAATTAAGCTATTTTTAATATGAATACATTTGACGTTTATTTTTGGGTATGAAATGTGGTTTTGTGCGTTCGCAGTATTTTGGGCATTTTTATGGTTTTGTGAGAGAATTTTTTTCATTACTCTCATTTTACCAGACTTTACCCAAAATTACCTCGTACAGACCTATTATTTGTAAATGTTTTTTTTTTCACTTAAATTATGAAATGTTTACAACAAAAACTACATATATACTAGAGTATTCAAAAACCGAAACCGAAAACCGGTCAACCGGTTTCTTTATTTTTAAAAACCGATCGGTTTCGAATATTTTGTAAATTCGAAGAAAACCGAAAACCGGTCTTTTTTGTTCGGTTAACCGGTTTTTTAATTACATCACCAATTGGGTTACTTGGTCTCTTTTATTTTTTCCGAACACTTTTAAAATCGTTTGGTTATGAAGATTTAGATGTAAGTCCGATATATTCCGATGAAGACTTTACTTTGGATATTCCAAATTAAAATAGTTTAATTTCTGACAATAAACAGTATTCAAAATCCTAAAAAAGACACTGTACAAAATCATTCATTTTATGATGATTTCATATATATTGATAAATGCGACAAAAGAACTGAAAAGTTAGAAAATTTATAGAATTGTCTTTTGGCTATTTGTCCAACATCTACTATTAGTGAAAGAGTATTTTCCACTTCTAGCTTTATCAAAAGTAAACAAAAAAATCGACTTAAAACGAAACATTTAAATTGCATATTATTTATAAAATATAATTTTAAAAGTGAAAAATAGATTTTCTTTTTACATATTTAAAATGCAATATTAAAAGAAATTATTTAATGCCAAGCGTTTTAAACGTTCAAATTACTAACGTACTTATTTAACCGAATTTACAAACTTAATGATCTCTATTCATTTGATATGAATATAGTTTTATAATATTAATTTTTAAGATATTATATTAAAAAATGTTAAAACCAATAAATAAAATGTTGAAATGAAATACAATAAAAATATTATAAAATATTTTTTTTTTCAAAGAATGTATTTCTTTATTTTTATTACTTTATATATTAAATTTCTTTTTTTTTGTTTGTAATTAAGACGATTAACAAATTATATAAGCTTTTTATTCAAATTAAAAAAACCGGTTGACCGGTTTTTTTCTGCAAAAACCGAAACCGGTTTTTTTCTGCAAAAACCGAAACCGGTTTTTTTTTAAATTCGATTTTTCGAAGAAAACCGAAACCGGTTTTTCCACAAGGCCGGTTTTTTGAATACTCTAATATATACATAAATTGTCTTTGAAATTGTCGAAAACTTCCAACATTTATACGGAGCAGAAAATTTGCGGATCATACATTGACAATTCTTCGGCTTAATATTTGCTTGATCTACTGACCATTTTTGGAAAAATTAAGTTGGGAGCGGATTATATATAATGTAAATATCATTTATCTGATTATTGAAATTTCGTTTCACATCTGAGATATCCAGTGTCGAATTTGATCTTGCTGCCAATTTTGCATACTACAAAATTAAAAAAATGTAAACCTTCTTTATCGTTTTGTTCGATAACTACTTTTTTGGCATATGGGTCAAACCAATAATAAGCCGACGAAATAATGCTTTACAAAACAAGAAGTATTTAACCTATAGAAAATATTTCCGCTCACGAATTTTCTAGTAGTTTTTTTGAACACGCACATAGTTTGGCTGCAACAAAGGTGAGTTTTGTTCGGCAAATTTTTGTAGTGTCTAGCAGTACTGAAATATAACCAATTTTAACTGTTGCATTTTTTTATGCTTAAGATTTTTTAGCTTTTCTCATAAAAAAAAACATTTTATTCTTATTTAATTCATGCATTTTTCATATTAAAACAGGATATTTATTCAATATACTATTTATTTATACTAAAATTGGACATATTTAATACAAGTAATAAATACAACAAAACTTTTGTATTGTGTTAAAAAAAAAATTGGTACGAATTTAAATAAAACATTGTGAGATGAAAAGTATTAAGGTATATACACACATTGACCATGTCCATTATTTCCCATTTCTATGGTAAAAATATATTATAATGAGAACAAATATGCTATAAATTGTTGTAAAATCCCAGCCGGAAAAGGACCTATCCCAGGACACGTCACATGACCGGTTCATTGTGATAAGAACCGGTCACTGTACCGGTCACTTTAACATGGGCTTGTCCTAGGAGGGGGTCAATTGCCCTCTGTGACATGTCACAGGACTGGTCTAAAAGGACATGTCGTGACTTTTAAACCGGTCACGTGATAGGTACTTTAGGAACCGGTCCTCTTTTCACCTATCCCGTGATATATATTTTCGGAACCGGTTCAGTTTTCAGATATCCTGGGACAGGTCCCAATTCCTGATCCCTTTTTTCCCGCAGGGATATAATAAAAAAAATCTATAAAAAATGCATGAATTTGAAAAACAGTTATTTTCATGAAAAATCTTGGAAAACTGTTAAAAATCCCAAAAACTGAGATAAACAATTAAACTGCTTATATGGTAAGACTGCATCAACCAAATTTAATGTTTTTCCAACACTTTAGACCAATTTCATAAACATCCCAGCAAAAACAGACATTACCAAGTAATTAAGAGAGTAAGTAGCACACAAAGGATTTCACTAGTTACCAGGCTATTTACTCGCTAAATTACTTTTGTTCGCGATGTCCCAAAATTCATGAGTGGTCATTACCCTCTCGCTTATAAAAAAAAAGTGAGAATAAGAATTACCAGTATGGTTACTCATAGTGAAGAAATAAGTGGTTACCTACAATAGCAAAGTAAGTAGTTGTTCTTAATAAAACAATAGTGTATCTTAATCAAGTAAAATTTTCTTACTTAAAGAAATCGACAAAAATAATTTGTATTTAAATTATAAAAATCTTTAACATATCTACTTTTTGAACTCAAAAATTTGAGTTCATAATTTAAAATTTTTAAAAGTCTATTTAATAGCAGATAATTATCTAATTTGTAAAAAAACAACTAACAGTAAATCATTATTTTTCGTGTACATATAAGTACTCCTTTCGCACATTATCAGTAGGTCATTACTTTGTTGTTTAAAGTAATGAAAAAGGTAACGACCTATCATTACATGGTAATCCACTCAGTAGCGACTTGTCATTACCATGTTTTTGCTGGGATGATGCAGGTAAACTTTGTAGCATGTTAAATTTCTCGAAGAGCGGATCTAATACTCTATCCTTTGAATACTTTTTGATCTAGTCTAGAAACATAATTATTCACTGAAATCGACCACACCTTAAAATGATTCAAAAACTAATTTTTTAAATTTTTTCTTGTGTAAACTGTATTTAAATAGTTTTTTTTATACTTTGAAAAGAGTGGTGAATTTGTTTTTAAAGCACACCTCAAAGAGTAATCATAAAAATTAACCTCTCTGTTAAACACGAATAATTATAATATTTCTGAATGTAAAAAAAAACCGTAACAATATTTCTCTCTATATTAAATTTTAATTACTCTTTGTTATGCCATTATGCATAATAATTTGGTAATCTTAAAAGGTGTTTGTAAAATGATTTTTATATAGACATTTTGTTTTACGAACGATTAATTTTTGAAATATCATCTTTTAAAATATATTTACATAACAAAATCTAATTTTTTTAAATCATATTGCAGCTTTAATGAAATTTTACTTATTAAAAATATAAAGTATAATGCTTAACTGGAGTTTTGATATGCATTACAAATTTCTACCATATTGTATCATACATTTATAATTTTGTCATCATATTATGTATTTTGTTTTTTAATTTACAGCTTTTTATTTATATCCCCTAACATGTTTTCATTTTATACAATTGATATATTTTATTTTCTTCATTGAAATTCATAAAAAAAAAGATTTTTAATTATCGGTTCTATTTATATTATTATTCTAGCCGGATCCTCGTATTTGTCATGAATCATTGATGGATCAAATAAAACGTGGGGCTACATTAAAACGCAACCAAAAAATTAATGATCGCAGTGCTCCAAAAATTTATTAAACAATAAATGTTGCTCTCTCTATTTAGTAATAAAAACAAATAATATAAAAATATCATATTCTACATAATCATTTTTATTGTCTGTAAACAAAAAGTCCTCGATTTAAAAAAAAAAACAATATTCACCGCCTTGCGGTTTTTTTAGAATTAAATATTTTACAATATCCTTTTTTTGAAACTTAAACATATTTATGTATTAGCTGGAAGTTAAAACAAGTTTGAAACTATTTTACAATTAAACTCCATTGAATAATAAAAATAAAAACAAATGGATGTAACATTTTTTTTATATAATAAATTATTTTTAAAACAAATACATTGTATTAACTAATCCCCCATTTACAAATTAAATATACATAAAATTCATATTATTTGTCTATACATACATATAAGCAAATTAACATTAATATTTAAACATAAACATGAAACGATAATTTATTATTTTATTAAATGAAAAATATGCGTAATTTAGCTTAAGTTTCATTTATTTTATTTATATGTGTTAAACAAATATTTACCAAAATGTTTATGCGTTATGAAATGGTTTTTTCTTTTTCGTTTATATCTTATTTTTCTCGAATGTATTTTTAGTTTTTTTTTTTCTTTAATATAAGTTTTGTTACTGTAAGTTGTATAATCTTACTTTTTTTTTTGCTAATATTTGTTTTATATTTTATTATATGTTATTTTTCTTTAATTTCATTTTCTTTTTTAGTTTTTCTTTATATAGTATATAAAACTTTGTATATAATAATTTATTGAATTAATTATTATAATAATTTTATTAATTTCTTATTACAACAAAGAACTATGCTTAAAAACAAAACCTCTTTATCTACCATAAACAATAAATATGCTTGAATTAATTAATAAAAAAAAATAAATACTAATTAAATATGAATTAAAAATGTACGGTGTTTTATTTTGAATTAAAAAAAAAATCCGAAAGTTTTTTGTTTTAAAGTTTGAGGTTTATTAGTTTATAACGAGCTTCAACCTCCGTAAATGCACAAAATCAAAGCAAGTTAACGATTTTTTATGCATTTTGATCCGAAAATTTTAGACCAGCTAGAGCCTCTAGAAGAAGGCAGAGCCTGAACAAAAAAAAATAAAAACGTATATTTTGCTACATTTCTGTCTTCTTAGCAATTACCCCCCACCGAGATTTGTTGAAATCAGTCTTGTTCCGAATTCCTGGGTACGTGTGGTTAACAAGCGTATTAAAACCATCTAACCGTTAATTTTATTATATCAACTCTAAATTTTTCAATAAAATTATATTTTGCCTGAATCACCTTGTGATTTTTATACTAATAACAGATGGTGGTATATAACAGCACTGTTTTTTTTTTATTACGGGTAAGAACTTAACGGGCATTCTAGTTCAATTTGGTGAGCGACATTTTAGATTTCAATGAAAAAAAAAAATCTCTTTAAATTTCGTTCAATCGTTCTTTAGACCAGTGTAGTCAAATCAAAAAAAAAAGTTTTTGATGTGTGGCGCAAAGCAATACTACTATGACAACTTTCATAATTATTTTAAAATTGTTATTTGGAAGAAATATTTCTTTGTATAAAGTTCAACTATTTTTTCTTAACTTGTTACTATTATTTACTCTTGCTAAATTTATTTTTTACGCCGGCAAAAAATTTTATTGAAAATTGATGCATTCAATCCCTTTAATTAATATTATTCTAAAGGCACATTTACACAAGAGAAAACTGCTTTTGAGACATTGGTTCATATAATTATTTTGTTAAGTGCCATTTTGTAGCGAACTATTTATATTTTTCGTACTTGTTAATTAATGAAAAGAAATAACATGCCCCCCGATCAAATATATAAAAATTAAATAAACAACTGAACAAAAAAATCGCTTAGAACTAGACTATCTCATTAATTCAAATTGACGAATAGTACAATTGAACTAGCTATTTCGTACAACGCACGTTGTTTTGTTTACATTTTGCAATTTTATTTTGTAATGAGTTGTTTTAAAAATCTTTAAAATGGGTCAAATAAAAAAGAATAAAAATTTCAACAAGCATAAAAAACAATATAAGAAACCCACTATAACTAAAAAACATCTTAATAGTAAATTCAAACATCGGGGAAGCGCCACTGTAGAATTGGTAAAGAAACAAATTGACTTGGAAAAAAATCGTATAGAAAAGCAGGCAGCAAGAGCTGAGCAAAACTTGGAAGATTTCCATGAAGAGGAGGAAGAAGTCAATCATTTTCAAAGCTTAGTCGAAGATTTGCATACAAATGGTAAATAGAAAATATGATTTACAAAGTGGAATTTATTCTTGAAATTTTAAATTTTCAGTCAAAAAGAAACCAGCTTTCAAAGACAATCCCTTAAAACTGTTGGGCTCTAAAAAATCTAAACCACTGTCTAAGGTGGATAATAAACAGAAAATATCAAATATCGAACATTTTTTACCTAAACTTAATCATTTCAAAGAACATTTACAAAATGAAATAGCCGCAGAAGATGTGGAAAAACTTATAAATGGTACAGCGGAAAAAATAAAATCCTCTTTAGAATGGCCAGAATTGGGTCACATTTTTGTGACTACACCTCAAATTGCTATAAATGAAAAGAAGAGTTTTCTAAATATCCAACCACCACCAGCATTTGAAACTTCAAATGATTTGGAATCCATAGGCATACAGCCATCATTGGCTAATAGAGTTTCTGTACCCTTGACACAATTACAAAGTGAACTTTTAACAATTGTAAATTCCTATAAGGATCTCTATTATCCATATAGAACTTTGGATAATGCTGAAGATATACGTCAGGTTTATACGATACATGCTTTAAATTATATTTTCAAAACCAGAGCATGTGTTATGTTAAACACCAAGAAGATAGAAGAAGAAGAAAGCAAAGATAGTGGTATTGTAATCGATGACATCTATAGAGATCAAGGTTTGTCTAGACCAAAGGTATTGATAGTAACACCATTTCGAGATTCAGCATATCGTATTGTTAATATAATGGCAGAAATAATTAAGAAAAAGGAAAAAGGTAAGTGAATCAAACTCAGTAATATTTGGATTACTTTAACTTTATATACCAGTAAAGTTAAAATTTGTGAAACTTTAATTAACGATACACGATAGAAAAATACCAGGACCCCAGTTTTATAGTTCAACGATTATACGCCGATTTTGATAAAAGTCTGAAAACTTTATGTGCCATCTCCAATATTTTGGGGGTAAAAAATGAAACATAAAAATTGTATTTTTTCATTTTTTACTGTTTAGATTTTACTATTTTTATAGTTAAAAACAAATAAGGGGTGGTCCAAATACATTTATTTTTTTTAAATCATATCTGTTAAAAAATAAACTGCTAGTGAACATTTCGAACAGAACAAATCTCTCAGTGTAAATATAATATATATACCTGTAATTGGGTAATAATAACCTATTGAGTGTTTGCCATTCTGGATATCGTAAAGGTTTTAGTAAGACAAAATCTGTATGACGATAATGTGGGTGTTCTAGCGGTTTTGGAAAACGTTTGACACTAACAACCATAAGTTTCATTAATATCGGTCCCTTATAAATATAAATTTTTACTTTAATTTTAGTAAGTTTCATGAAATTTGAAAATAGTTTTCAAAAAAAAAAAAAAATAATAAACCCTTTTGTCAATTTGTCCTTAGTTTAAAAAGTATTTAGCTATGTCGTTTAGTCCTTAACGAATCGCGAAATATAAGTATAAACGGACAAACTTTTATTATTGTTTTTGAACTTTTAACTGACATACGATTTAATTAGGCCAATATAAGACGTAACATTTTTATTGTTTTATTTGATTTGAAGATTAACTGTGATTAAGTAACTGTATAACTATTTCAATAATTCTTAATTTTTTTCATTCCAGATAATGATCAAAAATCTATTATGAATTTTGAAAGATTTCAACAAGAATATACTGGTGATACTATCTATTTTCCAAAAACAAATCCAAAACCAGAAGATTATGAAAAAACATTTAGCGGTAATACTGATGATAATTTTCGCATTGGAATGTCTTTAACTAAAAAGACTTTAAAACTATACACCGATTTTTATTCTTCGGATATTTTAATAGCCTCACCTTTAGGTCTAAGACTTACCATGGGTGGCAGTAGTAATAATGATGTAGAATGTGATTTTCTTTCTTCCATAGAGGTACTGATTATAGATCAAGCTGAATTATTTTTAGCACAAAACTGGGAAAATCTACTGCATGTGCTTGATCATTTACATTTGCAGCCAAAAACTTTAAGGACTACAAATATTAATCGTGTTCGTTCATGGTGTTTAAATGGACTTTCAAAATTTTATCGGCAAACTTTATTATTTTCCTCTCACGAATTACCCGAATTTCGTGGTTTATTTAATAATAAATGTTTTAACTACGAGGGAAGTGTACGCATATCAAATCCCATTATAAACGGTGATATACGTAATGTTATAGTACCATTGTCACAGGTATTTCATCGTTTTGATTGTTCCGATATAGAGCAAGTTTTTCAAACACGTTTTAATTATTTTATTAACAAAATTTTACCACAATTTAAAAGTACAATATTTTCGCATACAATGATTTATGTGCCCAATTATTTTGATTTTGTACAACTACGTAATTACTTTAAAGCTGAAAATCTAAGTTTTGTGCAAATTTGTGAATATACGAAAAAGGAAAAGGTGGCTCGAGCACGCGATATATTCTTCCATAGTGGTGCTCATTTTATGCTGTACTCGGAACGATCACATTTTTTTAAACGTACCCGTATTAAGGGTATACGTCATATTATTATGTATCAACCACCACAATGGCCAAATTTCTATTCGGAAATGATTAATTTAATGCATACATCAAATCAAAATGCCCGCGATGGTTTAGAGGATTCAATGAGTATAACGGTTTTATATACAAAATACGATAGTTT
Organism: Eustalomyia histrio; assembly: GCA_949748255.1. Lineage (NCBI taxonomy): Eukaryota > Metazoa > Arthropoda > Insecta > Diptera > Anthomyiidae > Eustalomyia > Eustalomyia histrio. The sequence continues at coordinate 36,982,531 of OX456527.1, forward strand.
GCAATTAAATGGCATTTTGGGTAGTGAAAATGCAACAAATCTTTTGGAATCTGATAATAATGTACATGTATATGCTGCACAATAATGGTTTTTGTAAATAAATAAAAAAAATTATATCTTGAAATTACTATTTTGGAATTGCTACATTTTGATATGATGTTATCTTGTATTTCTAAAAAAATAAATCTTTTATTTACGCATTATGAATGTTAAATAAATTATTTTAAATATTTATAAAAAAAATGTCTACTACATAATTCCTTTCGTCTTATCCGAACTTGGATAAGACGAACTAAGTTAAACGACCCAAAGCACTTAAAACGAACCCTCAATAAAAACAATTTCTTTCTGACAGTTCTAGTTCATATAATTTTTATACGAACTTCCCTACAAATTGGAATTTTTTCTATATTTTTCTGAATCTTGACAAATTTTAAATAGAACTTACACAATTTTTAAAGAATTTTAATTGTACACAAAATGCAATATATTAAATATTTTGTGGATGATTAAAATAAGACAAACGAAATTTACCTACGGTTAATACGAACTAAGTTGTCTGGTCCTTTGGAATCGTCATTGAGGGGTTTTTACCGTAAATAGCTCTTATTTCTTAGTTTATCTACAAATTTAAAGACAGTCCCTTATGATTTTTTTTTATATGGTTGTGAAATTAAAAAGTGTTAAAGTTAGTTTTCAGATGTTATACCAGTTTTATGTTACACTTTCTATTTATTTTATATTACTAAAAAATAGTTTCATTGTATTGTCATAATATATTTCGCCTAATTTATCGGCAGGTTGATTCTTCACACCAGCTATAACTTCCAAAACTTGACTGAAAGAAAAAAGGAATTTTTTAAATATATTTTATAAAAATTCAATTTTAATAACTACCTTATCTGACAAGGTTCACAACGACCATCTATTAAAGAATCTGCTGTCCATTTTTCTTTTTTCTTAACCGTGGGAAATTTAGTTTGTACAAACTTATTACCAGCATGTGAAGGACGTATCCCACACCAAGGACAATCAGTTTCTAATAATATTCTATCATTTGAAATTTTGCCAACAATGTCAAGATTTTCTTGAGTCTTTAGAGAACAACCATTTAAGCCAATATATAGATTGGGAAGAAATTCAAGAACTTCTAAAGCTTCTTGTAAAGTTCCCGTAAAACTGTGAACAACACCACCACCGCATTCTACAATTTTAGAACGATTTCTTTTTAGGATTTCTATAAAATCTTCATGGGAATTACGACAATGTAAAAATAAAGGCAATTTAAATTCCTCTGCTAATTGGAGTTGTTTTTCAAAATATATTTTTTGTGTTTCTTTATCACAGAAATGTAAACGGTCATAATCTAGACCACATTCACCAATTGCCACCACTTTAGTTAGATTGTTAGATATTTTTGATCTTAATCCTTCGTAGTACTGTTCGGGATTATCGAGAAATTCCTTACATCTTGTAGGATGGCACCCCATAGTTACATATAAACGTTCTGTAAAAAAAAAATATAAATATAAGTATCCATTTAAAATTCCTTGAAAACTAAGCTCACATTTACCATCTTTTTCCGCCATTGCTAAAGCTTCATCAGCTTCGTTTAATGTGCCCACCGTGATGATCATTTTTTGCAAACCTTTTTGCCATGACCTTTTTAATACCAATTCCAAATCATCTTGATGTTTTTGAGAACCACCGTATAGGCCACGAAACATGGGATCTGTTAAATTGGCACCAATATCTGGCAGAAAAGAATTGTATTTTCGTTAATTTACATTATAATTTAAAGTTACTAACCTATAAATTTTAAAGCCATTTTTATTAAATTAACGTTTTTTTGCATTAAAAAATAATTATCATTCGGTATCTTGAGCAACAATTTCTTCACACAACGAAATAATTTGTTTACAGATGATTTGTCTCCATGTGGAACTCTTGTCGTTATTTTGTTCTGCTACAATGACATATCGTCAGTGTATTCAATTTTTTAGAAATTGTCAGTGGGTGAAACCAAAAATAAGCTCACGATATTTCATAGATTGTATCGTTTAACAATAGCTGTGTTTCCCCAAAAAGTCGATAACATATATTCCATTTTATGTTCACCATTAACTGTGCCATATATTTTCATCAAAAATATAAATCTGCATATCAAATTTATTTTTAAATTTGTTTCTGCTGCATATTTATACATATACATATGTACTTGAAGCAAATAAATTTTCATCTAACTTTTTAGCGATTTTTGTTTTATGACGATTTTTAGAAAACAAAAAAGACACTTTTATATATTACCAAACACACCATTATTATTTGCTGATGTACAATCTCCAAACACTTCCTAAATTTCCTATCAAAACAAAAGTTGTAAAAAAGTATTGTCTAGGAAAAGGCAAAGAAAAGGAACCACAATTAACGTAGAATCCGAATTGATTGCTCATCTGCCGACGAAAAGTTAATATATTTAAAGGAATTTTATTTTGTAAAAACAATATATAAATCAAACACCAAGATGTCTGTACGTCATGATTGGTATCAGTCCGAGGAAAAGGTGGTAATCAGTGTATTGCTAAAAAATGCCAGAGAAAAGAACTACAAAGTGGAAATCGAAAAACAACGGGTTCACCTGACTGCCAATGATTTCGAGCTGAATTTAAAACTATTCATGCCCATAAATGTCGAACGTTCTTTCTATAAAGATTTTCCGTCCAAAATTGAAATAACATTGGCCAAGGAGACAGGTATCCGTTGGGATTCTTTAGAGGAAAAATTGGAACCTAAACCGTTGATGGCGCCTCCTCCACCACTGCACAAAAAAAATTGGGATAATTTGGCTAAGGAAATTGAAAAAACTGAAGAGGCCGAAGCTCAAAGTGAAGAGGCCTTAAATCATTTGTTTAAGAAAATTTACAGTTCTTCCTCACCCGAAGTCCAAAAGGCCATGAACAAATCTTTTTCTGAATCCGGCGGCACTGTTCTTAGTACAAATTGGAAAGAAGTTTGCCAAGATAAAGTTGATGTTAAACCACCGGAGGGTTGTGAATTCCGCAAATGGGAATAGTTGAGAACTAAATGATGGAAAAGGTGATGTTTGACCCACAGGCTCTGCATATACATACATATTTTATGTATAATAGAAATTTACTTATATAAATTAGTCTTAAAAAAAACTACGTATTTCTGTTCTTTTTTTAAATTATTTTTATTAAAACAAAAATTTATAGTGGAATTTTGAAGTAAATAAATTAAACTCTTCCTAGTTTATTTGGTTTTATTTTTTATATAAATATTAATGTCCTGTTTAAAGAGAAACAAAAACTTTACCAACGCTAACGTAAGAAATTTGGTTTAAGGGTCCATTAGACATACGTAGACGTAAAGTACTCTAGGGACGGAGCAGAAACTGTGTAGTTAAAGATCATGACATAACAATACCCAGTAAAGTCATTAGGTAGAACTTGGTATTTTATTAAAAAGTCTATGGTGATTTGTTTACTTTTTGTATAAATTTGTTGTTGAGTTTGAGAGACCATGTTTTTCAAATATCGTTAGCTTATTTATTATTGCTTAGACCCACTGATAATTTTTGAAAAACTTGAGTTAGGAATAGATTACCTACATATATTTTAAGTATTCTCTTTCTGAAACCGTTTAAGTAAGTGAGGGTACAAAGTGAAATTTATTAGTTAATAACACATAAAATGGCGTTTTATACCGCTAATAGTTTCTTTTTAATTGATACATTAATAATGCTAATGAAATTCAAAAACATTGACATTAAACAATGAAATCATTATCATAAATTAAAACAATGGTAATTAAGTTTATTTCATTACAATTATTATCATACAATGGTAATGAAATCATTAATTATTCCACTAAATTCATTAGTCCCATGTATGGTTAACCATGGAAACACAATACCAGCTGAAGTGTTTAGGTAGAATATTTGGGGTTTTTTATTAAACAGTCGTAATATTTACTTTGGTGTGAATTTTAATAACTTTTTGTTGTAATCGATATGTCTACCTGATATTACTAATCCATGGTTTTGACAAATATTTCTAAATAAATTTTAGCAAAACAACACCAAGTAAGGCAATTAAGCAGAATTTGGATTTTTCTATTTAACAGTCTGGTTTTTTCGATTACTTTTGATATGAATTTTTGAATTTTGTTGTTGTAATCGGGAGACCATATCGTCAGCATATTATAGGTTTCACCTATATGCCAAAAAGTCGGTATGGAGATATTTTTGATTCATGCTCACGCACGATCAAGAACCAAAAAATACATTCACGCACAAAGATTTTGTTTCTACTAACGCTAAAGAACGATCACGTAAATAATTTGAATTTATGCCCACGCTCACGAAATACGCTTCAAAAATTGTAAATATTACGTAAAATTAAAAATAAACTAATTTATTTAATCACTTAAATAAAGTGCTACCATACCTAATAAAGAAAAAACAGTCTTGCCACATTACATGCAAAAAAATCGAAAACAATAAGAAACGAATAAGAGGAATAATCCCGAAAAATCGCGACAAAAAGTGGCATGTGTTGTGAACAAAACTATAAATTTTTATGCATTTACATAGAATAATGCTATGTTTCCACTTGCGTGTCTTGAGCAAATCATGTTGTTTTGACGAAAAAATTTTTGTATGCAGTACAATAATTTTTGTATGCAGTACAATTTATAAATATTTTTTAGAATTTTTGTATACAAAATTTGATGTATATGCCAAAGTAGCAAACCAATGCTCATAAAATGTTAATATAACGAATTTTGATGCTGGATATCTTAGATATGATAGACGGGCTTTCAGAATATTTTAAAAAATTTTCAATGGGTCCAACCAATAATAAGCTAACGATATATAATCTATTCCAACTCAATTTTTTCTTAAAATGTTCAGTGGGTCAAACCAATAATAAGCTAACGATATTTTTTATAAAATCAACTGGCATTGTTGTTTTATGCCATGAAATAAACGAACAAAATAAAAATAAACAGCATAAGGTGTACCGTTATTTATTTCAATTCATCTTTAAATAAAAAGAAAAAGTGAATAGAACGTACACAAAAATATAACAAATCTAGAAAGTTTCAATGCTTGTGTGAAAAAATAATAAAAATTAAAGTGTTTAAAAATCAATCTGTGTTATTAACAAAAAAACATAAGTTTAGTGTTGATATCCAAAAAATACATCAGTTTCTAAAGGTATGTATACATATATTGTGGAAATATAAAATATGTTCCTGCAATTCCTAACTTTTGTGTGCAATTACCAAACCACACAAAAACTCCAGAATATTTATAACTTATAAAAAACAGACATTTTTGTAAATCAAACTTAGAAATAAACCCGAGGTTTATTTATAAAAGCACGTTCCTGTATAATGAAAATAATACAGAGAAAATTTGGTAAAAATGTGAAAGGATTTTCTGCAATGAAACGTAGATTTGACCGATATTTTTCTCTTATTAAGATAATTAGATTCATTTTAGAGAAAAAAGCCAGCCGTCGCCTATTATTTTCGGCTTATTTTGGCTGGAAGTAAAAATTTACAAATAAAGCTAAAAACAAATTATCGTCTTGTTATTGGTATGTCATAGACTTTTTTCAGTAAACGGAATGATGGGCAAAGTTTGTAGATTTCAGTGCGTCCCCCGTTGAAATTTAAAGTTCGACTGAATCATTTCACAATTTGTATTCCAATTTGACTTTTATATTTTTTGCTAAATGGTTTAGATTAGGGATTTTGGTTTAATTAGTTTAAATGCTAACGAGTGTAAACTGATTTGTCCTGACAACCGAATTTGTATCCAATTGAATTCTTGAGTCGCGTCACCAAATTTTTCGATTTGACAACAGGAAATCAATCAAGACAAGATTCATTTGATTGCGATACTAGAATGTTGTCTAGTGTTCTTTTTTTAATTTAGATTTATCTTAAAAACAGTGGCGTAGCTAAGTCATCAAGGGCCCATGTGCAAAACATCAAATTAGGCCCCCTAATAAAAAAAAAAACACTGACAAGTACAAAAATATCATTTAGTGGTACATAGTTTGGAAAAATTCATTTAAATTTTTTTACGTGCTTATACATTTGCAAAATTTTCTATTAATTTTGATACATCTAATTTTGATGTCATTTCGTTTTCTATGGCAATCATTGCCAGATTGGATAATCTCGATTAGCCTATCTTGTTTCTTAAGTAATTTATTTTTAATTTTTAATTATTTTTAATTTCCTAAATGATCTTTCAGCATTGCTGTGTAGACTTACGTCATGTCGCTAGAATCTGTAATAATTTTTTGAAAAACTTGATGCATATTATGGTCTACTGTTTTTTCCAACATTTTGGCCTCAGTAGGTTCATCCTTGATTGTACTTTTTAACTTTATTTCAAACAGTGCTTTTATGTCAAAAAAAAAAACGATTTCTAATCGCAGCGATCGTAGAAATTCTACTTGACCAAGCGGTCAATATACTATCAAGCATGCTGTACAGCATGGCTTTATGACTCGTGTATTTGATTTTGTAATGGCAATAAAACAAAGCCATACATTAGCTGTGTTCCCTTGAGAGTAAGCACAAAATACTTTCATAAAATGACAAAATTACCCAAAAGTACGGGAACGCAAAAAACCACTTTTCTAGCTCAAAAAAAAAAAAAAAATGTAAAAATGCATCAGTAATGCCAAATTTTTAGGTGCAATAAGTGTAACACGACAAGTGAAAGACTCAAAAAAATATATTAAAATTGCCCGCCGTTTACAGTGGCACGATATTTCAAGATTTTGATATTTTCCTCTTTGAAAAAACACACATAGTTATTTCTAATAAATATATTTTTCTCATAATTTAATCTCTATGAGCTTTTTTTTCATTGTTTTTTCAGTGTGGTGTATATAAAAGAGAGGGGTTACATTAAAAGGTGCCGATCTGTCCCTTTTTTATAAACAGAAAATATTTGCAGCTTTTAGAAAGTAAAAACCGCTTATTGTAACACGAAAAGGGCTAAATTAGCTTTTCTGAAGTTCCTTTAGTTTTATCAACTGTTGTTTTTGTATATCAACTGTTCTTTTGACAATTTACCCAAAGAAAAACAAATTCGAGAACGGGAACGCTTTTTGGGTGTTTGGAAACCCGCGGTAAGGTACGGGAACAGACTTATTATTAAATGCTGGACATGTTGTACAGCATGATTTTATTTGATTATTAATATATTGAAATGCTTAAAAAAAATTGTATGCAAATAATTTTCTTATTTTAACGTTCAATTTTTTATACATTTAAAAAATACACAAATACAGTAAACAAAAAAAAAAAAATATTTACTACTCTAAACAAAGGGCACCTGTCGGCCATGGTCCCTTGTGCAGTGCACCACCCAGCGATCATGAACTTACGCCACTGCTTAAAAATTGGCATTTTTATTCATAAAATTCTTGTAGGTTTCTGCCAAACTATCTACTAAGTTTTTAAAGGGTGGGGCAAAAATCATCTGATTTTCTTTCGCTATAACTTTTGTTTATAGTGAAAACTCATTTGGTTTTAAGTGATTGTGTTTACATTAGCATTTACAAATTTTGTTTCAATTAAAACATTTTAATTATTGTAATTACAATATGAATTTAATAGCTCAAAATATTTAAAATTTTAGATATATTAAACTCATTTAATGAATTTTAAATTTTTAACTGTAATTTTTTACATCAAGAAAAAAGTGTGTCATTGATAAGTTGTTTGGCGTTCTTATTGTTAAATTTATGCCAACAAATTTAGAGATGATAAAAACTTTAATTTAGTATGAAAATAAAAACTTTAATTTAGTATGTAGTTTTTAAATTATTTTTATTTCTTAATTCTATTCCTTCGATTAATGGAAGAATTTTGAAAATTTAATCGTTTGATCTTTCGATTAAAATTAGATTGATTGTTTATCCAATTCACAAAAAAAAAATCCGAATAATTGATAACTCTAAAATTTACTAAAGGGTGGTCCAGCCATAATGCACGATGTTAATTGTAAATAAAACAAAAAGTTTTGAGAGAATTATCTTAATATTTTTTAAATTGATAAAAGGATCTGTGACAATTATGTGTGAAACAAAATATCGTCCAAATGCTCGCCACGGCTTCGGTGGTATACCTCTATCCGATGGTCCATATTTTCAATGACTCTGTGATATACATAATTGAGGTTCAATGTCGTTAATGTGACGAACTATCTTATCCTTTAGCTCTTGAATTGTTCTTGGCTTATTGACGTAGACTTTTTCTTTTAAATATTCCTAAAGAAAGAAGTCCAACGGTGTCAAATCACATGATCGTGGCGGCCAATTAGTATCGCCACGCCGTGAGATAACATGGCCATTGAATTTCTCGCGCAAAAGAGCCATTGTCTCGTTGGCTATGTGACTAGTGGCACCATTCTGTTGGAACCACATATCGCTTAGGTCCATATCCACAATTTATGGCCATATCACGATAGCGATATGATAATGGACGACGAGTCGTGGTTGACGGCTCTTCTGCCACACTATTGCGAAAAACAGCAATATTTTCCGCAGAACGAAATGAGCGAGCATGCACAGGTGTTTTCACATTTCCTACAGACTCGGTCTGCTGAAATTTGCGCACAATTCTCACGATTGTGGACACATTTGGTCGATTATGCTGACCAAAAAAATCACGAAGTTCACAAAATGCATTTTGATTTGAAAGCCTATTTTCTTAAAAGGCTTCAACAATCTTAACGTGCTGTTAAATTGTGTACCTCTCCATGGTTGAATTTGTCAAACGCTGAAACAAATTAAGTTGGGCAAAAAACTTGAAGTTAAGTTGTGACTCACAATTAACATCGTGCATTATGATTGGACCACTCTTTATCTTATCAAAAGCTTAATTTAATAACTTAAAGGGGAGTTTTGGGTCGCTCATCATTACAATATTTTTAAACAAATTCTAAAGTCCTGTGTTCAGAAATTTACTACTATACAGAAAGGGTGTAATAAGTTTGTGTTGATATTTGTGACTATATCGGTCACCCACCTTACCAATCGATTCAGAATCATTCTCTTTTTTGCTTTTTAAAATTTCCGACGTTGAAAATTTATAAAAATTTTGGCTATGGATAAGTATAATGCTATGTCTGCCAAATTCATATATTTCCTTATTAAATTTCGAGCTACTTTGGATTTTATTACATTTTTCGCGAAATGCTTTTTTGTTTTGTTTTGGAACAACTGGGTAACCATATGCTAAGGCCGAGCATTATGTATATCAAACATTCTCATTCGACAAATTTATTATTTTTGTATTAATATTAGGGAGCAAAAGAGAACTCAAAAATGTCTGAATTTCTTTCTCCTATTTCACCCCCTAGATCGCTGAGGTGACCAAAACCGTGTAACAGGTTGTTCTTAGATTTCTTTCTTCTATCATATATTCGAATATATTGAAATGTTAAGTTGCCTTTACATTTGGCATTAAATCTCGAAATCTCCTCCGAAATCTGCAATTACGAGATTTCAGTTTGACAGCTAATGTAAACAACTGATTTGAATGGAAAATCTCGAGATTTTTATGAGATTTGTGCCAAAATCTCATTTTTACCAGATGCAGATGTTAACGCAACTTTAACTGTTCAAATTCGGAAATTTACGTTTCTTTCCCATCCGTTCCCAATCAGCCTGTTCCAAATTTATTTTAGTAATAAAATCGATTAAAATTTATTATATATGTAATTTTATTTAAATAATGTATATATTTAAATTCAAAAAACTAAAAATTAAATTAACTTAATTCTACAATAAAATAATGTTTTCCATTGTTCATAGGATATAAATGAAACGGAGGAGTCATAAAATCTAAAATTGTTATTAAATAAGTAGTATCATTATTTAATGAATTAATTTCATATAATTTAAAATAAGAATCAAAATTTTTAATGTTAACTTAATTACATAAAACATAATTATTTTCATTTTGAATAATTTTAAAAAGTTCAATTGGTATCTAAATAATAATTTGCTTAATACAAAGTTCCTTTAAAGACAAGATCATTTACAATTTTGAAAACTTAAATTCGAATTATGTTTTTTGTAACAATACTCTTCCGTTAATAAATTTACAGTCTTATGTGAACTTAAACTAAAAATAGGTTCTAAATTATCTTCATGATTTAGGACAAAGTTCGAAAATCTAAATCCGGCCTTAATAGATATAGATTGACATGGATTTCCTATTGAAGTTTTTCCCTGAACTCTATAAGCAGCCCTGCTGGTGACAGTAGCTCCTTCAAATCTTCTTTCTTTAAATAGGGCAATCTTCTAAATGTTACTTGTGATGCTATAAAAAAATTATATATTTCTTAATGTTGTTTATATTTCTACGTTGTTCTCTCAAACATTAATTAACTTACATTTTAAGTATTGAAAAATTGATTCCATGTTTATGGTTTTTTAAAAATTCTTTGATTTGGGGATTGTCACTGAATCGCTGATCATTATAATTTCACCATTTAGTTCTAATAATTCACCAACTAAATTTACGTCCTCAGATAATTGAATTTCGATGGCTTTGTCCCTTTTGATTAATTATATTTGAAAAAATACTTCTCCACGTTCTGACTAAAACCAAACAATGAAAAAATCTTAAAATTTTGGCGTTGGCAGAAAATTTGACAATATTACGTTGTCAAATTTAACACGTTGGTTGTCAAGTTGTAAACATGCATTATTAAAAAATTAAAAATTTTGGCATTAGCAGACAATTTGACAACATAACGTTGTCGATTCATATACTTTCGTTTATAATTTGATACCAGGCGTTATTAAACAAATTGACAACCTAGGGGTGTAATATTGACTACCACCGTTGTCGATTTTCCAACGTCATTATTTCTTGATTGTACTGTTTTTGATACAAATAATGTAAAAAACTTAAAAAGTAAAATTATGGAGGTGAAAGGTTTTTTTTTTTATGTGAAAAACTTTTTTGGATGTGAAAAATTTTTTTTTGGTGGAAAATAAATTTTGAGGTGAAAATTTTTTTTTATGAAAAAAATTAAGTGATCAAAAATTTACACTCAGACTTTGTAGTAAGATGAATTAATTTCGGTAAAATTTAATAATGTTAAGTGTCAATTTCACAGTTTTCAAGAAGCGAAAATCGTTGTAACATCCTTTCCCAGCAAAAATATTGTTGCCATACAAGCAATGAAGATATTACAACTGTGGCAAATGCATAGCTTCTTTCAAATGGTTTCATCGATGAATTTTACATTAACGAGTTATAGGACGGAAATATTCAAAATTGGAATCCAAATTATATTAAATTAAATTAGACTTTACAACTCCTTTAAGTAAAAATTTAAATTTAGCAGAAATTTGGATATTTGATAAGGGAGACAAAATAAACGGGCCCATAATTTTTATTTTCAGCCACCATTTGGGGGCTTTTTCGATGTTTTTCTCCTCGTACCCATTTGTGGTCTTGTGGTGTTACAGTTAGCGCATTGGACTGTAACACAGAAAGAGGCGGGTTCGGTCGTCAGCGACGGCAACAGCAATTTATAAAAATAATATATATAAGTTTTTATCTCTCATACCTATGGCATCATCCTCCTTCGGTGTTCCCATAGCACTTAACCCCACCGAAATAAAATAACATAACTGGGCTATTAACTAAAAAGCTTTTAAAATTCCGCCAACTCTTCTTCAGATGGTGGGCAATAACTGTTCTAAGAGTTATCATCTGGCGCAATTACAGTGTTATCATATTTTAAGCCCTTCACCTTTTATCAAAAAGCAACACATTAATTAGTATGAAGAATTTCCTGAAGTAACATTAATCAAACAAGAGCGCTCTGTATTTTTAAATCGAATTAATTTATTTATATTCACTTTTATAACTGAATCAGATTTTACAATGTTAAGCTTTTTTATAGGGCTTAAAAATAACGGTAAGACGAGTTTTAAATACGAGGGCGGATCAATAAGTCCTTGACTTTTTGAATGAAACACAGTTTTTTTTTGCAAGAAAAAATATTTTTCAACATAATCTCATTTTAGCTCAATACACTTAGTCCAACGTCTCTCCAATTTTTGTATCCCTTCCAAAAAAAAAATAGGATTTTTCGAGGTCCATAGAATAGGCATTTGTTTGATCAATAATTTCTACGTTGGATCTAAATCTCTTTCTACCGAGCGGATGAGGTACCAATTCGATGCCGAATTCACGGAATTTTGCCATTGAGACTACACACGTCACACGATTACATTTATGGAGCAAAGGCTGCACCCATCTTGCAGACAGCTTTCTTAAATCCAACGGATAACTTAAAATCGAAACCACACTGCCATATGAAATGCTTATGGCATCAACAATCTAACGCACTTTTACTCTTTGATCGGCCAACACCATATCGTGGATTTCTTCGTCATTTTGCGGTGTATTGACAACAATTAGCCGTCCAGAACGTTCAGCGTCATTTGTACTTGTGCGACCACAACGAAAGCCAGTACCACTTTTTTTTCCATTGAAATCGATGGTACAGAGTCCCCATAGTATTTATCAAGCTTTTCCTTGATTTGATTGAAGGTTTTTTTCGCAAAAAATAGTGTTTAATGAGCTCTCGAAATTCTATTTTTTCCATTAAAAAAAAATTCACGAGGTTGAATGTTTTGATCAGCTGTTAAACACAAAGGAAATGACGGAGCTCGATCAAAATTTGACAGTAGTCTATTAACAGGTGGTACTTGATGGGAGCAGTGTTGCATTTCATATAACTACGAGGGAACTTCGAAAAGTCACGGACTTATTGATCCGCCCTCGTAATCAAAGGACAACGATAATATTAACTAAAATACAATAAGAACTTGAAACCAAATAAAATAAGGAACTAGATAACTGTTAAAAAATAAGGACTGTTAATGCAGAAGAGAAGTAATTAGATAAATTCATTTATATATAACTCTTAAGTGTTTCTACTCTTAAGTTTTGTTTTTTTTTTCATAAAAAATTATATTTATTTTTTAATAGCGAAATATTGAAAAATAAATAATATTTTTTTTATAAAAAAGCAAACTTTACGCTCAAATAATAAATTAGTTATTAATAAAAGAAAAAGGTTAAATAAAAGATAAAAAATTTTCAATTGTGCATACAAATTATTTAAAAAGCTACAAATAAGGAAATTTGATGGATTTTGGACCCAAAAAGAAGACAGATGGGTTCGATAATTTTCTCTATCGCAATACAATTTTTAGCGAAATCTGAGATCTTACTTGGAAGAGTTTCGTTGTTAGTGTATAAATATTTACAGTGTTTTTTTTAAATACTTTAATAAGCTAAATTTTAAACAAAAGTAAAAACAGTTTACGTAAAAATTAATAATAAAAGTTTTTTAAAACTGTGTTCTTAATAATGTCTACGAATCTGTGAAAACTTATATTTTAAAGACAAATTAAATAATTTCCTAAGATAGGGAAAATAGGCAATTATGCTTTAGGAGTTAAAAAAGGTGTAATTTTTATATAAGCATCGGGTTAATATCCAAATCACTACTTTTTTAAGATGTACATACGAATTCTTTTGGAAGTTTCTCAGAAAATAATTAAAAAAAAAACAACAGCAACCGAACAATAATTGAAAATTAGGTATTGTTTCCATAGAATCAAAGAAGTCGAAGAATCACTTAAAACTTTTTTTGTTGCAGGGTTAGTAAATCATTTCTAAATCATTTTTTGATCAACAGTTTCCCTAAAATTTTACCCCAAAAATGACAAAGTTGCAAACAAATTTTTTAAATAATAAAAATATGTTTTATTAAAACGTTTTCGGCGAGGAAATACTTTTAATTATTTTAATAAATTGTTCAAAAACCTATTAAATTTAAAAGACATTTAACATATCCAGAATTTTAAAAATTTATCCTTTTTGGAATATCTCAGATTAGTTGATATTATTCTACAGAGCTTTTAGGTTCATATATTACACTGGCAAGCCTTGGTATTAAATACAATACTTTTTTTATGCAGATTACCTAATCATGCTTCTCTTATTTCAATATATTCAATCTGCATACAACACAACATATTTAAAATTGTATATACTCAACATATAACTATATAAAAATAGTTTACAACAAAATACGGATAATGTGATAAAAACATCTTTATTTTCAATTTAATTAGAAAATTTTCTTCTACTTGAAAAACTTTCAATCACGGAAAGATGCACTTTGTTCATACTTTTACTAACCAACCAGCCATAAAAATTTACACAGGGCAACATTGAGCAAAAACAAACAATTTTACACTTCAATCCGATAATCTAACTTGTATACTTACAATCATACTTGGGAATATTTTACTGGCATTGAAATGTAATTGGCATTACTTGATGCCAATGCCAAACAATTTTATTACAATTCAATGCCAATTAATTTTTTTTATTGACATTCATTAAACTAAATGCAACCAATAATAACACTGCTCTCGAGTCAGACACTTTTTTGGTACAATAGCAAGCGGGGAAATCAGTGAGTAACCCTGATTTGCAGAATCCATTGGTGTTAACCGTTTTACTAGGTTATCTCTTGATTTCGAAATATTTGCGATTGAAAATATGCTTCAAGTAGAGATGGGCACGTGAGTGATTTTTTACTCGCTTGAACCACTTGAATAAAGTGTTAACATACTTAATACAAGAGATTGCATTTAACCGAAATTTTCCGTAACCGGTTATCGGTTAATCGCACCTACTGTAAACTAACTAACCAAATTGTTTTTCATAAAGTTAAAAAGAGCAAAGTATACTCCGGAAAATTGTTGGTTCTAAAATTATTAGTTCTAGAACTATTTCTCAGCGAATAACTACACATTCTGTAAAAGATTTTCTGGAACAACTGGTGGTGCAACTTGCTCTAGAACCCATGAAAAGAAGTCATGTTTGCATTATAAATACATCTTTGGTGTGATTTAGAACAAGTTATACATGGCTTCCGCATCGATTGCCAGGACCTGATTCTAAGTATCAAAATAGCTCAGAAGAGCCTTTTAAAAAATTTAAATATTTTTTATCATCTTAAAATAACAAAAATAAAATGTTTTTAAAATTTCTAGTATAAAAATAGAAAACGAAATTTAAGAAAATAAACTTTACCAAAAGGCAGGAATAGCTAACTCCTAATGCGTGGTTATGGTTGCGGTTAAATAGTGCGGTTAATGGCGGTTACATTACATGTTAAAAAATCGAAAAAAATAAAAAAAAAATCGAAGAAAAAGCGAAAAAATAAAAAAACATATAAAAGGAATAATCACGACAAAAAATCGACTCACGCACGAATTTTTTTTACCGCATACGCACAATCACGTGAGTAGTTTAAATTTTGGCTCACACGTGATTGACGTGAATCACGAAATTTCATTCCAAGTGCATTTCTTTAATTTTTCGACCAGATCATAATTTTTAATTTTACGACTAAATAAAAAAGCACTAACTTGTTCTTTGAAATGTTCTACAGTTTTTTAAAAAATACTGATAAATCACAAAATTCGGACGCTTTACCAGTGTTTGAAATAGATGCTTTCCCGGTACTTAGCTTGCCAACTTCCGTTTAAAAAAACACTGGGAAAGCTCTAAATATGGTCACTTTGCCAGCGTTTGAAATAGGTGCCTTGCCAGTACACAGAGTGAAAAACATCTTAACATACAATAGTTTAGTCAATTATGTTATCATACCGGGTTATCAATTTAGTGGTTTCAAAACCGCCGGTCTGGCAAGGCTGTCAGATGTTAAATATCTGTCATCTGAAGTATAATTTATTTAGTAAAAGATTTGCCATTTACAAATATGGATCGCTTAACAACCGAAGAACGAGTAAAAATGGTAAAAAACTTACTACAAAACGGGTGTATCAAACGTGAGATAGTTGAAGAGACTGCTTGCGCATCATCGCAATGTGCGCACTGCCGAAAAAATCGCTTCTGTTACTGAAAGTGTGGCGGATAATACAAATTAGTCGATTTTAAGGCGTTCTCTTACGGCTCATTATGGCATATCTTGTATTTGGATTTGCACCTCCATCCATATAAAGTTCAACTCACGCAACAGTTAAAGCCGGCTGACCATTCACAATACCGTAGATATGCTGATTGGGTGCGGCTAGAGCAATAGGCTTTCAATGCTGATTTATCGAATAACGTCAATTGGCCACTAAGATCATGCGACTTGACGTCTTTACACTCACAATATATTTTCCGTAACCGAATGTAGTTTATTTAAAAAGTAATACATAAAGTTTGTTTTTAAATAAAGAATCAATTGAAATTCATAGAAATAAATTTTTTAACTGTTTGAATCAGTCATTAAAAAACAAACAATACAAATTTACAGACATTCAGTAGGAGTTGATATTTTCTGTTTTATAAAAAGTTTTATGTTTTCTGTTTTTAAAAATATAAATTCATATAATTCCTTATTGTTTTTTTTAACCAAAATAGTTTGCTTATATAAAAAATTATTTCAATAAAAATTACAAGAAATTATTCAAATATAGATACACACAAGAAAATAAAAAATATATACGTTTGTGTGTGTTGTGTTTTGTAAAAAAAAATCCATTTGAAAAACAAACCACAAAAATCGTTTTTTCTACTTTTCGTCAGTTAAAAATTGATGGTTATTTTAAACTTATTTCGATTGCTTTTACTACTTATGTCGATTATTAAACAATGATTGAAAATAAACAACAAAATGGGCTGAATATAATGAAAAATCAGCAGTCCTCTTTTTGATCGTATTTTCGATTAATTTAATATGTATTTTAGATTATTTTTAACCAAATAATATCGTGAGTGTAGACTTTTTTTGTGCCGCTACGCCAAAGATCGTGTTAACGCGGATAATCCCCTAACGTTGGAGAAATGTGCGAAAAAGTGGTCAAAAACTTCTTTATAAGCAGCTGCAACCAATCTAGAGGCGGTCGTTTCAGTGACATTGTATTGGCAAGGTCCAAGCATTATAATGTAATAAAAGTTTTATTTTATTTTAACCTTACTTTTGAAACCGAAAAATGAATAACCCAGTATTTGAATTAACATCTCATATTCTTTAGGATATTTTAAAATTAAGAATGAATCTTATTAAAGTAAATATGATTCTAAGGGGTGTTTTTTAAGCCCGATAAAATATCCAGGGTTTTTGCTTCGAAAATGTCGAATTTTGTGCCAAAAAAGCTTCATTTCCGGGAAGTTTTGCTTTACTTCTTCAATTTGAAAAAAGTGCTGCTGAAGCACATCGATTGGTCACCGAAGCTTATCCTGAATATGTGCCATCGATCTCAACATGCGAGTGATGGTTTGTGTGTTTCAGAAGTGATAATTTTAACAGAGAGGACAAAGACCGTCGAGGTCAGCCAAACAAGTTTTAAGGTGATGAAAAGGAGAAGAATATTGCTGTCAACTCAAGAAGAACTTGCTTAATCATTGGGAGTCACTCAAGCAGCAATTTCAAAACTTTTGCTAGTAGCAGGGTTCATCCAAAAGCAAGGTAATTGGTTTCCACATGAGTTGAAGTCGAGATACGTATTAAGTCGATATAAAAATCAGATTTGATTTATTTTACCTCCTCTATCCACATATCCAAATTTCATCCAAATCAGAGTTAACCATACGGCAAATCTAAGTAGTCTAAAGTTAATACAAAGTGAAAGGAAAATAATTGGCTTATTTAATAAACTAGTCCCAAGTATGCTTACAACAATATTCAACATGTTCATTAGGATGTTACTTATTTTTTTATAATTTGTTTCTTGAAGTAAAATTTTTGCAACTAGATGCCAGTGTTAAAATATCCTATAGGTTTAACTATGTAACCCACTAATGTTCAAACACTTTGAAAAATAGTTTACTTGCATACAAAAATGTCTTGAGGTATTTTTTTTTTGTATAACATTTTTACTTAAAAGAACACGGATGATAAGGAAATTAATAGGAAACTTTAGGATAAAATCACTAATAAAATAAGTTAGTTGTAATATTAAAACAAGTAAATCGATTAGACAGGATAGGTGCATTAATTCAATCAGTATCTTCTTCAAATACAACGTACATCAAAAAAAAAAAAAAAAACAGAATTTAATATTAATAAAACATTCAATGTTAAGTTGAATTGAATTCATTTCATGGAAAATAAAGTGGAAATACAAGTGAATGAATTAAAATATTCCAGTGTAGAAACGATTATGGACCACCAGTAATGATACCAACTTCTTTTTTACATTACTTGAAAAGTGTTGTTGCACATAAAATAATCAAAAATGGACATCATTTACGATTTAACCAAATTGCATGTGATGATTGTCTACGAAGTTTGGTAGATATTTATCCATAGCGGTTCTTGAAATACAGGTTGGTTGAAAAGTTCCTGCGCTTACCAAGAGATGGCACTGCTAGCTCCAAACTTTTTTTTTTTCTCAAGTTGGTATAACTGTCTTGAGAACACATGCAAAATTGCAAGTCATTCTGTCAATTCTTTCTTTGTTTACAAGCCATTTGAAGTTGACGTGTCATTGATTTTTTAATATGGAAAAAAGTGAATATCGTGCAGTCATTAGATTCTTTGTTTTGAAGGGTTTAAAAGCAAAGGAAATTTATGAACAATTGTTAGAAGTGTATAAAGAGTCCTCACCTTTAAAACGCACCGTTGAATTTTGGACTGCCCATGTAAAAATCGAAATATATATGAACATACATGATCATACATGGGCTTGTATATGATCATACGGTCATGGTCATATACGTCCATACATGATCTCATATAAACCATATATCTTCGGATCCGAAATTTGAGGGTATATGGTGATATATGTGCATATATTATCATACATGCTCATATATTATTCATGTATGCTCGTATATGATCATATACGTCCATATACCCTCAAATTTCGGATCCGAAGATATATGATCATATATGAGATCATGTATGGTCATATATTGAACAATGTATGGACGTATATGACCATGTATGCCTATGTATGATCATATACAGGCCAATGTATGATCATGTATGCTCATATATATTTCGATTTTTAGATGGGTGGTGAATTTAAACGTGGTCGTACCAGCCTTAAAGACGATCCACGCAAAGGACGACCAAAAACTGCAACCACAGCAGAAATCATTGAGCAGGTACATAATATTGTTAGTGAAGATCCAAGTTTGACTAAGCGTGAAATTGCTAATGCCATAGGCATCTCAGACGAACGAGTACTCCATATTTTACATGAAGAATTACGTATGAAAAAACTGTTTGGAAAGTTAGTGCCGCACACATTAACAGTTCAACAAAAACTGGATCGAAAACAAATTTCTCAGCGTAATTTGGAGCGTTTTAAGCGGAATAAAACCGACTTCTTGCGTCGTTTTATAACTATGGATGAGACTTGGATCTCAAGGAATTTTGTTGATTGATTATCTTCAGAAAGGTAAAACAATCAACTCTGAATATTATTGCAGCCTTTTGGATCAGCTGGATGAAAAAATTCGTGAGAAAAGACCTAGTTTAAAGAAGACAAAAATCATTTTTCATCAAGACAATGCACCTGCAAAATATATTTCGTAACAAAAACAGTATTCTTTCATTTCGAGCGCAGGAACTTTTCAACCAACCTGTGTATCGCCCTTAAAATTAGAAAAAAATCAAAAAAACTAAATTTCTTGTCCCGAAAGGGCCAAGATTTTTTAAGAAACTAAAATTTTAAATTATTGCTAATGCAAATATATGTATATACAGTCATGTGCGAAATAATAGGGACACTTGCATGCAACAAATTTAAAGTAAAAAACACACATACATTTTGGGAAGAAACTAACAATATTATTTTAAGATTATAATATAACAACAACTCTTGATTTTGTGTAACAACTCCAACTTTGTGTAACAACTCCGTCTGTCTGTTAAAATGGGTTTTCCGAAGATCCCAGACATGATGAGGACTTGATTGTTATATATTTCTGTTACATGTGATCCATTTCTGTTTGCTATTGAAAATCAGCCAGATCGGTTGATAAGTGGTTGAGATATTAGCAAAAAACCAGGACTACCCCTAATTTTTTCCGTAAAATCCCATTGTTAATATGTATGTTGAATTTTACGCATAACAAATACATCCATTTGTTGAAATTCTTTTCTTTCACCTCTTTACCTTTTATACACAAACAACAAACACATGC
Organism: Eustalomyia histrio; assembly: GCA_949748255.1. NCBI lineage: Eukaryota > Metazoa > Arthropoda > Insecta > Diptera > Anthomyiidae > Eustalomyia > Eustalomyia histrio. Next base: position 37,002,808 of record OX456527.1, read on the forward strand.
AAAGATTTACAATTTAATAATAAAAAAAAACCCAAACAAATCTGTTTTATTTACTTCTATTAACTATGGTTGCGTATGAGCTTCAATGGCTTAGTGGTCTAAGCGCTTTGTCACATATGCTTTTTTTATTTTAGTCGCGCAATCGAGCCCCGCCTATTCAACTTTTTTGTACAATTTTTTTTTATATTTTCTTAAGACTTTTTTGTTTGTTTTTTTTTTATTTTCTTAAGACTTTATTTTTTGATTTTTAACATTACATATACGTACAGCACAGTTGACTTAACGATGTCGGTCAGTTTTTCTGTAAATTTGGAGAACGGAAAGAGGAAAAGTTTCCAAATAAGGTACAAGCATCTTGGTTATCAATACACAACATCTGACCAAATCAGGGCGGGTTCCTTGAATTGGTCGTGGCACAAAATAGATTAATTTATATCTTAAGAACGGTAAGACCGTGATTAAATACTCCATAAAAGGGCTAAAAACATCAAAATTTTTATAAAAAATAAAATTTTAGAGCTATAATATGACCTATGGATACGCCATATATCAAAAGATCTAAAATCTTTAGTAGAACATATTTGCTGAAAAACCCGGAAACTCGGTTCAGATACACAAAAGTTATGACCAAAACATACATTTTTTTTAAATACCTTTTTTCCAAACTAAATGGTAAATTTCCTCTTAAAGACGTCCGTATATAAATCTGTCCATTCCATATATGTCCATATATAAACTTTACTTTTTTCCCAACCATGGTGAAGGGTATATAAGATTCGGCATAGCCGAATTTAGCCGCTCTTATTTGTTTTACTTTAAATTTGTTGCATGCAAGTTTCCCTATTTTTTCGCACATGACTGTATATCGAAACGATGTAAAAAATTTCATCTAACAGCTTTTAGTATTTTATTAAATAAAGAGAATTAATTTGAATGATGTGTGACAGATTTTTTTCTGATGTATTAAGAAAAAGCCTATTTTCCGTAAATTTAAAATTTTTTTTTTGTTCATTTTTTAGTATTAAATTTTTTTAACTTAAAATCGCTTTTACTTGAAACAACATATTAGCGTCTGACTTGCAATCAATAGTTAGATTTCCAGCTAATAGCTAAATCATATTTTATACCGCTGAATTTGACGAGAAAATAGCTAAAGTTCAAATATTCCCAAAATCCATGAATTCAAAACTCATTTAAATGAAGCACTTGTGCGTATGAGTATTTTTAATATGAAATTTATATCAATCATACGTAGGGGTAACATCGAAGAAGTTATTAATGAGCAATTACTATAGACATGTCATGAATATTCGGGCACGATTCTATATTCTGCATGTTTTAACTATTCGGCCAAATATTATTTCTATTCAGGGTATTCTATCGATTAATCGTTAGTCGATTAATCGAACTATTTGCTCAAACAATTGTTTGAATAATTGTAAATGTCCAAATTTGGAATAACAAAGCGATTAAGGATTAATCGAAATTGGTAAAAAATTACAAAATGTTTTAAAAATGTTTCCTCTTAAAACATATGATTTTTTTAGTGGCAACGACAGTGCGCAGATGCAAGATTAGTTGCTAGTTTTTAATAATATTGTTTAGTAGTCTCCTGAGCAGTCGTGTGTTAAATATAATTAAGCTCGTTCAAGCGGTTTAGAAGTTGTGAGTAAAAATGTGTGGGCACCTTGAAATTTTGACACAAATTGGTGTATTTGAGTGCTTTTTTAAAGTGTACCATTTTATATAGAGATTTTAGAGGTGGCTGTACATTTTTCACTCAGAGTTTCTTAACCGTTTGGCTGATTTTGATAGTTTTAAGACTTAACTTAAAAAGAGAATAACAAACAAACCAGATAAAAACTGGCAACATATACTTCGTATTCGCACCGTGGTCGCCATTAAAACAAACAGAGATTTCAAGGGGCCAATAAAATAAAAATGCCAATAAAATAAAAACCCAATGGAGGTTTTGTATAACGAATGAAATACTTTTATTTCTTGTTGCACTGTGTTCAAATAAAAAAATTTATTGGTTTTAATCGAATTCCAACCAATATTTTTTTTGGGTGTTCCTATGAATTTTTAAATAGTTAATGAACTTAAGAAAAAGTCCCGAATAATTAATTAAAATAATTAAAATGAAAGGTTGTATAATTGAATAGACTACTTAATAAATATTTATACTATTACGGTTTTACCCTTTATAAAATCGTTGATTTATTTACCTTTTAAATAAATGGAGTTTTTTCAATATTG